>CM076966.1:45172759-45495259 GCA_039105355.1 Benthosema pterotum
CTAGTGGGGTAGAGGAGGGCCCCTAGGAGGCCCCCTAGTGGGGTAGAGGAGGCCCATGGGTTTACTGAACCCCTGAACCCTATGCAAATTACGCTACTGCTCCGTGGCCTAAATGCAGAATAAATATTGGGCCCTGGTATAAAATGGTTGAAAACCACTGCTATAGAATATATGTGACATGTCAATTACGTTATAACTGAGAAAAAGAAAATTCTCTATTTTTTTCCAGTTTTTTTGGCCATCAGCCTGATTATCAGACACAAGCTCAGCTTTCTGAAGCTTGAGTCTGACATTGTCCGTTGTCTGTGAGATTTCAATAGGGGGGGGGGGGGGGGATTGGTTCATACCAAACAAACCAGAGGTTGTTATCAATCATGTTGCTAATTGGCTAGCCTGTTTGCCAACCATGCAAACACAGCCAACGAGCGCTGCTAGGATGTGATATACAACCCGACGCTTCTTTAAAGAAATAAGCATCGTAGTTGTCATAGCTTGGTTTAATGGACAGATTGATACAGCCGTATCATACATCCGTGAAACGGCCGTGATTCACCCTATTTGCAGTCACCATGTTGGTTGTTTGACACTGTATGGCTCACCCACGCTGCTGTCCAATGGGGAGTGACGTTGCTACATGGCGGCCATCTTGTCAGAGTATAGTATAACACTGTGTCTATGAGCATATACTTTGAAATAACATACTTGAGATAACTTGCTTATTTTGCAACCGATTTTCAGACGGATTGGTTTGTTGTAAATGTCAGAGACATCCGCATACATATGAGCCATTATATGATGTTTTTAGAAAATAAACTAAAATTTAGCAAAAATCATAGCCACGTTGATAACGTTCATAATAAAGCAATCCGTTTGTAAATCCTTCAAGTTTTGAGCGAGTTATGGCTGTTTTTGTTTGGATGGCTGCCGTGAACGACGTCAGAGGCTCCGCCTCAAGCCATCTAGCCTTCTATATACATCTATGGTAACTGTTGCACTGTTGAGTGACGGGGCTGCTGGCCAATCAGCTGCGTCTGTTCGGATTGTTCGTTAGACCAACCCCCAACTCCCGACTCTCATTGGTTAAATACATCCTGGAAACTGAAGGAAATCAGAGGTTGACAATAGAAGTCCAGACCAAGAGACGTGGTCTGGAACAAGACTAGCCTGAACCAGGTGAATGGTTCTGAACCAGGCTAGGCCAGAGGCTTATAGTGGGAGAATTGCGATATTGAGGGGTCAGAAACCAGAGTGTGTGAGCATGTGACTATACAGAGCCTCTCCGAGTCCTAATGGCAATTGGGAATACATTGTTTTCAACAAGAATGGCGCCAATGAGAGCTATTTTAGGGACGTATGCAAAACGACAAATGTTTTAAAGTATTGTTCAGTCACGACTACCGTCTCTTTAATGTTTATGTTGTACTGTTATTAAAGAACAACAGGTTTTAAAGTCATTAAACAGTTTGTGAATGGGATGCTGTTGGCTCCATGCTCCTCCAGCAGCGCGAGGAGTTGAACGGCAATATCGCAACTCTCCCCTATAAGGCTCAGTCTGGGCTAGGCAAATGCCCCCCTGGAACCCCCCTAAGATCGCCAGCGGTACTGTAGGACCTGGAATCTCCCCTCATGCTACTACTGTCTGTGCAGAGAGACTCCGGACTCCCCGGCGTGGGAGGAGAGCTTGACACGGAGTCTGTGAAGGGGAGGACAGGGACTGCAGTTTTGGTCTTTTATAGATGGCACTGGAAACATCTCCAGGGGCGGTGATGGAGAGAGAGATATATCTTGCCGCCCCGTTAGGCCTGTCCTCCTCCGTATAACAGTACATTATAGTAGTACACTCAAGCGGAATAATCAGGGAAAGAGACAAGGGAAAAAATGGATGTAGGAAATGG
Organism: Benthosema pterotum; assembly: GCA_039105355.1. Taxonomy (NCBI): domain Eukaryota; kingdom Metazoa; phylum Chordata; class Actinopteri; order Myctophiformes; family Myctophidae; genus Benthosema; species Benthosema pterotum. The sequence continues at coordinate 45,174,655 of CM076966.1, forward strand.
GTTTATTATGGAATGTGATCACTCTAGTAAGATAATTAACTGGGCGTCAAATTACCACGTAATTTCCAGAGCTTTCATTTTCAACATCCCACTTCAGCCACTGTGTCTGTGTGACGCTGAAGGAAGAGTCAAGTTATGCTGTGTGTGTGTGTGTGTGTGTGTGTGGTGTGTGTGTGTGTGTGTGTGTGTGTGTGTGTGTGTGTGTGTGTGTGTGTGTGTGTGTGTGTGTGTGTGTGTGTGTGTGTGTGTGTGTGTGTGTGTGTTGTGTGGTGTGTGTGTGTGTGTGTGTGTGTGTGTGTGTGTGTGTGTGTGTGTGCTCGCCACAACTAGGAATCAGTGAGTGCAGCAACGTAGTTAACGGTATAGGCCTACCAATAACTGTTGATATTTTGATACAACAATGGCTGGGTATTCTCTTCTCATTGGCTGTATGGCAGCAAATCAGGTCTGGGGCCTTGTGTGCAGTGTTGGGCAGTAATGGATTTTAGATTACATATTACTGTAATATTATTACTTTTCCAAAAAGTAAAGTAACAAGTTTACTCTGCAAAAATCGGTAATAAGTAATGCATTACTTTGATGGTAACGCCAAGTTACTTGTTTAAAATGAGCATGTTGTTTCATGCAAAAATAGAACAGATTTACAAGCTATCGACAGGTACTGTAACAACAGAGATGTGCACTAGATTGTAGATCTAGTGAAGTCCACACACTTAATCCTGTGCACATTTATGTACACTACAAATCGCTTGCTGCTTTATTTTGTATTTTATTTTTAAATACAAGACCTCAACTGTCTTTGAAAACAATTGTGGAAAAAGTTTAAAAAAGTCAAAGAGACAAATTTCAAAATCTGGTCTGTTAGTTGCAGGTCTGTTTTGTGATTCAAGGTTAAAATGTTCCCATTGCTTCTCTCTGCACTTTTTATTTTTTTTTATCTAAGAAAGACATTTACAAAGTCGGATTTTGTCGGCTTTGTTTTCAGGTGCGGTTTGTAGGATTGGATACACACCAGGCCCCAGACCTAATCGGGCTGCCAGGCAGCCAATGAGAAGCCTTACACTATACCTGGCAACACTATAGCGTTCGAGAATTCCACCCAATATTTGTAAAATGTTCATGTTAAAATCCAGGCAACGCCTTTTGGCTTTTCTAAAATCTGCTAGTTTGCTATGCAGTATAGTGTGAAAGTATCAAAATTCTGTGAAGCATCATTTCCATCAAAGGAAGACCCTCTACCCTGATTATTTTTTACATACGCCTCCTGTTATAGCGCCACCATGAGGCAGTTTCTTTTTTTATATTACTATCATATGTTTGTCCAAATCTCACTCAAACTGTATGTGACAACATCTTTATGTGAATATTGGGAACTTTGTCTCATGCAAAGTCACAAGCATTACATTACATTTCCATGACAATGAATTGAGAATTCTACATCATAGTTTCTGAGCAAATGATGATGCAGGAGCCCGCCACTTTACTCAAGGGTGATATTTTATATTTGTTCTGATTACCTACGATCAGCTTCCAAAGTTTGCGGGAGTGAGCACAAAATTATAATCTGTCTACTTACTGTGAAACATTGAACTCACAAGTAAAGGCCAGCCACTTTTTTGTTTGTTTTTTTCTTTTACTATAACTTTTGAACCATGTCCATCGAGATTTGGTATATTTGATGACTTCACAACCTTTCGTTGGCTAGCGCTGGATACCAAAAACAGCTGTATTTAAAGTATTTAAAGTAAATAAAGTACTATTAATTCTGGATGAAGAGACCCTTGGGTCTGACAAAGGAGGGTTTTAAGCAGTAAACCTGATATACTGTGATTGGGGAATTAAGAGACAGACTTTAGAGGCAGTTTAATGTGCATACTTGTATTTGTTCTAATCAGAGCTATATTAGGATACGCAGCCAGCCACCTAGTGTTAGGTAGCACAGTTTTCATTCCTCATCTGAACCCATTCATCATTGGAAGAATAAACCTCCCATAAACCTCCTCGCGTCCTAGGGTTTTCTGAAAGTAAATGAGCACGGATGGCTTGGCTCAACACACACGCCTGGCCTGTCGAAACTAGTCCAAATGCCTCCTAAAAATGTGTTCATTTAGAACTCCATTCCAAAAGATTTCAGGCAACACTGAATAGATGAGCAATGTTACGTTTTTTGTTGTAACTCTACAACATTCCATTGACAAAAGGGAGATTAGCCTAGTACACAGGAAGGCAGTTTGAACAGCCCTCTGGCAAGGTTGTCCTCAATGTTTTTTTCTTTACTTTTCTTTTTTTGCCCATATGCTCACTCATACATATAGACACACAGGCCTAAACACATTACACACACTCAGGATTTTCAGGTAGCTCCACCAGTGTCGCCAACTTGGCTCATTTGTTTCTATATTTACCTTTTTTTTTCAGACACCCCCCCTACTGCCAAAATTAGTGAAAAACTCCTGGCGGAAGATCTAGTGCTTTTTTATTGGCTGGCGTGAGTTGGGGCATATTTGATTGACAACCCAGAGATAAAACCCTCATTTTTCACCATTTTTCCTCCTATGACAGTGGTTTTCAACCAGTGGTCCCCAGGCTAAATGATGGACAGTTAGTTAACCAGATGTAACTCTTTGAGAGCATAAAAATGAAACCGGATTGACCCTTGTGGTTCCATTTGGTTTCAAGTTTACGCTCTCAAGAGTTAAAATATTCATCATGTGAATTGGCTCCAAGTCAACACAACTATGCAGACGATTAATAGTAATTTATGATCTGTATAAGTGCCACTAGTGCATTTTGGATTTTGGCAGTTGGCAACACTGAACGGCAGTATATTGGAAGCAGGAGGCTACCAGCATCACTGAATTCATGATCAGCATAATAACTTCTTGACAGAATAATTGCTTGAAGCTTTCATGTCCTTCTTGGTGAGTTAATAGTCGTCTGTCTCTCACTTGCCATCTGCTTTGCCCCCCCCCCCCCCCCCCCCCGCCTACAGTAGGCTGATGGACAGACAAACACTGTCAATCTGTCTGAAAATAAAATAAGCTGTGTTTTTATGACTTCCTGTGTGTGTGTGTGTGTGTGTGTGTGTGTGTGTGTGTGTGTGTGTGTGTGTGTGTGTGTGTGTGTGTGTGTGTGTGTGTGTGTGTGTGTGTGTGTGTGTGTGTGAGCGCGCACGTGCATGTGCGTGTGCGTGTGTGGACACCATCACCTCTGCCAGTGCAAAAAAAACAACAACATAATAAACAAATACAGTTGTGTATATCAGTGGGTTTCAACCTTTTTGATACGAGGGCCGACTATTTATTCAGCATTTGAGCCACTGACCATCATATGATGACATTTTAGCCACACAGACCCCAAAACTAACTAACTGTTTTGCTTTTGTCCACAATTCCAGACTGGATTTCGGAGAAAACAAAACGGTTAAACATACAGATCAAAATGACCATTAATCTTCTACATCCTCTAGTTGTGTAGACTTGGGCTGATTCACATGATGAATATTTTAACTCTTGAGAGGGTAAAATTAAACAGAATGGAGTCCTGCAAGTCCGTTTGGTTTCATTTTTACGTTCTCAAGAGTTACATATGGTTAAGCAACTTTCCATCAATTAGCCTGGGGGCCACCTGGAATCCTCTCAGGGACCACTAGTGGTCCCCGGACCACCTGTTGAAAACCTCTGGTGTATATTACAGGAAACCCCCGTTTAACTTACTAGTAGGGATGTCGCGATACTTTATCGGTATCGTAAAAAAAAGTTTCGGATCAGCCATTTTTGGTCATGTCGGCAAATACTGTATGGGCATCGGAAACATATCGATATTGACGCTTATTTGTCATTATTGTGTCATATATATGGTATTGGCAAATATCAGTCTAACTACAGATCAAACACAGATGTAAGGGGTTGACACTATGACAAATGGACCCTTGTGGGTCCATTTGTTTTCATTTTATGCTCTCAAAGAGTTAGATCTGGTTAACCAACTTCCCATCATTTAGCCTGGGGACCACCTGGAGCTGAGAGAAATCTTGGGTCTGAGGTGTGAAACTGACGTCAAATGGTGGTCCTCCATGGCTCAAAATGCTGAATAAATAGTGGGCCCTGGTATATCAAAAAGCTAGTTTGTCAGACTCCAAACGACACACACAGGTGGCATCATGCAGGCTCTCCATCCAACGCTCAGTGAACTTGGCATGGTGCTCCTTAACATCCTTGTACTGTACCTCCTTCACACCAGTGCATGCATGCATTATTCACCACTCATACCTTACTCGCAGTGATGGGCAAGTTACTGGGAAAATGTAGCAAGCTACACTACTTGTTAGTCTCGAAAAATGTAGCTAAGCTAAGCTGTCTCCAGAAATTTTAGCAAGTTACACTACAAGCTACACAATGAGCGGAATTCGAAAATGTGTGTGGGAAAATGTAGTAAGCATCTACACTCCTCGTTACTAGAAATAAGTAGTGTAGCTTCACTACAAGCTATTTCCAGAACAAATGTAGTAAGCTACACTACAAGCTGCGGGAAAATGTAGTTAAGCTATGTAGCTAAGCTACTTGTAACAAGTTACTGCCCATCACTGCATACTCTTCACAATTGTCACTACTTTTGCATGTGCACTAGCTGCTGCATGCTTGCATCTCTCTTGCCATGAACTTTGTGAGAGAGAGAGAGAGAGAGAGAGAGAGAGAGAGAGAGGAGGAGAGAGAGGAGAGAGAGAGAGAGAGAGGAGAGAGAGAGAGAGAGAGAGAGAGAGAGAGAGAGAGAGAGAGAGGAGAGAGAGAGAGAGAGAGAGAGAGAGAGAGAGAGAGAGAGAGAGAGGAGAGAGAGAGAGAGAGAGAGAGAGAGAGAGAGAGAGAGAGAGAGAGAGAGAGAGAGAGAGAGAGAGAGAGAGGAGAGAGAGAGAGAGAGAGAGAGAGAGAGAGAGAGAGAAATGCAAACCGGGTACCTCCACCCTTGCCATGGCAACGGACGCGACGTGGAAAGCGATCCTGTACCCGTGTATCTGTCCTCCCTAATGGTCTGTCTGTTAGTGTAACAGGAGCTGTAAAAACTCCCCTCAGTGACATTTTAGATCCCCCACTGTAACTGACCTGGGCTGGGGAGTCACAAGTAGGATTTACGTTGAGTACTCTACCCTTCTCTCTCAGGTTCCTGCCCCCCTTTTCCTCCTAATGAATTCACCTGAAGCGGGGGGGCGGATGGAACATTTCCCAATTGGGGGGGGGGGGGGGGGGGGGATGGTATGGGGGTATGGTATGGGGGCGGCTTCAAGCCGTGCCCCATACCATTTTCAGTTACAAGACTTCTATTAGGCAAGTATGAGCATCAATAATAACATCAGTTGTTGTTGAAGTTGCAACATACATGCAGCATGCATAAAGCTAAAGGTCTGACTCAGAGAGTTTTCTGTTTTCAATGATGAAAAGCTGTTGGTTTCGTGGTGACACAACTGTAGTTAGTTAGCAGCAGTAGTAGTGTTACAAATCATTTTAAATATAGGCACTTTAATTTGAAATATCTTGGGTTGTTTTGCATGCCATCATGTTTGGTGGGGCAGTCTGGGCATTTAGTGGGGGCATTTCTCCCCCATGCCCATGCCTAGATCCGCCCCTGCACCTGAAGCAGAAGACTGAGAAACGAACGCCCCCCCCCCCCCCCCCCCCCCCCCCCCCCCCCCCCCCCCCCCCCCCCCCCCCCCCCCCCCCCCCCCCCCCCCCCCCCTTTCTGTTTTTTTCCATATAGTCAGCATCTATGTGTTCTTTTTCTTCTGCAGGAGGAGAAGGTAGACCTGCATGTGAGGGGAAAAAAATCTCACTTATACAAAAAAAAGCGTAACAAGGGCAAAGTTGCTTAACGACGAGGATGGCGATTCCTAAACACACATAAGCAGGGACGTCCTGTTTTTGATGCAGCGTGTGTGTGTGTGTGTGTGTGTGTGTGTGTGTGTGTGTGTGTGTGTGTGCGCGCGCGCACGTGCATGCGTGTGTGTGTGCGCGTGTGTGCATGCGGTTGCAACAACTTAACAGTCCTGCATTCTGCTGCCCTGCTGCTGCGTACATGCACACGCACGCACATGCACACGCACACACGCACACACGCACACACGCACACACACACACACACACACACACACACACACACACACACACACACACACACACACACACACACACACACACACACACACACACACACAGTGTTGGACTGCACCACTCCTAACTCTCCTGTACCCTCTGCTGGGAAAGGCAGATATTACACAGACACCCAAAAATAGAGAATTAAATGTACAGAGAGAGAGAGCAGCAATTATTATTGTCATTTTTAAACGTTTCATCTGTCCGCTGGTCCTTCCTCTGGAAGTGAGGAATAAGAGTTTTGACAATGTTTTGTTCCCAGATGTAACCTTTCCTAATTGGGAGGGGGGGCAGGCGGAAATGGTATGAGGGCGGCTTCATCGCCCGTGCCACCCGTGTTTTCATTTAAATTCACCCCAAACCCCCACATTGAATAGTATTTTGCCATGGTCATAGGCAAAAAAAATATCTTCTATTTTATATATTTTCTTTAGTTCTGTGACCCACAAGATTTATATCTTGTACAGGACTTATATTTGTCAAGTAAAGCATCAATAATAACATCAGTTGTTGTTGAAGTTGCAACAGACACACAGCATGCAGAAAGCTAAAGGTCTGACTCAGAAATTGTCTTTTTTTTGTTTAATGATAAAATGGTGTCGGTTTAGAGCTGCAACAACTGTCGTTGTAGTAACCGTGTAGTTAGTAACAGTAGTAGTGTTTCACACTTGAAGCACGCAATAAGCAATTTGAAATATCTTTGAAATTCGGGTGGTTTGGTGGCACAGTCAGGGCATTTAAAGGGGCATTGCCCCCCTCCATACCAATGCCTAGATCCGGCCCTGCCGGCAGGGGCAGATGTAACGATTCCCAATTGGAGGACCAGGAGAAAATGGTATGGGGGCGGCTTCATCGCCCGTGTCGCTTCGCGCCACAGGCGATGATAGTCGCACCCATACCATTTTCAGTTACAGGACTTTTATTAGGCAAGTAAAGCATCACTAATAAAGCTAAAGGTCTGACTCAGAGAGTTTTCTGTTTTCAACGATGAAATGCTGTTGTTTTAGTGGTGACATAGCTGTAGTTAGTTAGTAGCAGTAGTAGTGTTTCAAATCATTTTAAATATAAGCACTTTCATTTGAAATATCTTGGGTTGATTTGCATGCCACCGTGTTTGGTGGGGCAGATTATTGGGCATTTAGGGGAGCATTGCCCCCCTCCATGCCTATCCCTGGATCCGCCCCTGGCTGACGGTCCTGGGTTGATGGACTGTCTCCTGCTGGCCTCTTCTTTTGGGCATGTCTTGGTCCATCCGGGCAGCAGAGCTGAGTGAGATGACTCCCCTCCCACTCCGCTCCGCTCCGCTCCGGACGGACAGACACTCCTCTCTATGAAATATCAATGTGAATGACTCACTCCCAACTTCGGTGTCAATCATCATCGCAAATGTCAAACCCATTATAGCCAAAAACCTTGAGGGAGTTGTTTTGTCCGTTGTCTGGTGGCAGAAATATCAGGTTTTTTAACTTTTCTTCTTTTTAAGAAGGGAGGAAATATTATTGAATGGCATTGAAGAGCCTCGGTATCTCCTTGGTTTTTACATTCTATTAAGATTGTGTTGCACATTTTTTTGTTTCCTAGTAGTATGGATAATCTGAGCTTACATCTTCTTTGCAGCAGATATAAGTTCAATAACATTGTGAAGCCATGATAAAGAAAAAATGCTAAAGACCTTGTCGGTGGAATATTATGTTGCTAGGGAACAGTTTGGGTCCAAGTTTACTTCCCGACAGATCGTGATTTTCACAAACACTGCAACGGGGAAGAAAGAAAATAACTTGGACCCTTTAAGAATGTTTGGTGTCAAGTGTGATCATCTCCACCTTCACCTTTTCACACTTGACGTTCACAAACGCCGCAACGGGGGCAATAATGTTGGACCCTTGGTTTTTGTTAGAATGTTTCTTTTGAAAAGGTAAGTAAGGGTCCAAGTTTACTTCCCAGTGCAGTGTTGTGCATATCAGTAGCTGACAAGGAATAAACTTGGACCCAAACTGTTCCCTAGCAACACAATTCCAACCGACAAGGTCTATTGGCTACGTTATTGGTAAAAAAGCAAAGGGATAACTGTAGATCTTTATTTTATAACCTGCAAGAAAAGAAATGTTTTTTTTTTTGCTGACATAACGTGATTCCGCCACACGGGTTTAAATGATTACTGAAAATTGAAAACAAAGAGTAAATAGGCTATCATTTAAAACGGTCCAGCGTTTGGCTAATTGCTGCATGCAAAAAGAAAGTATACATCATCTTGTGCTGGCTTTGCACCCACTGGTTTAAAAAAAACAGAAGGGAAAAAAAAGCCCAGCCTATACTTTGCTGTTGTGTTTTTCTTTTTCCTGTTTTGTATTGAATAGCACAACAGGCAAGTTCATTATGCGAGTGACTCATCCACTGGCCCACACCCCCTCCCCCTCCTCCCCCCACACCCCCTCCCATCTGCTGCTGTGCTCTAGAAGGATGGAGGGAACGCCATTGATCACTTCTCCTCTCACACATGCACGCACACACCCCACCTTCAACGTCACTATCGATCGTCATCTTTAAGGTTTTTTTGTGTGAGGGGAATGGCAGGCATTTACTATTGTGACATTTACCTTTTCTATTGAAAATATGCAAAAATAAATTAAAAAATATACATCTGTTGAGGATATAATACAGTATATTTTAAAAAAAAAAACACACAATGGAACAAAACACGACCATGTTTCTTTTAATGGTTATCAGGCTGTTGTATGTATCATTATATCGTGTATGTTGTATATTATATAGGCTATATTAGAAATAAATCAAAACAATTTTACTTAAATTTGCTTAGTACACAGGCATACCCAGCAGAAACAAGCCATAGTGTTTTCTTGATCAGTGAATCCAAAATGTATTCCGAAGTAAATTCCACGATTCATCGATCGACTGAAGTATTTATTCGTTCACAGAATTACAGTGCAATTCAAGCACAATGCAATACATAAAAAGCTGTTAACTGTTCAGTGGACAAGCGGGTCCCCCAGGAGCCGATCTAGGCATGGGCATGGGGGGGCAATATCCCCCTAAATGCCCAGGCTGCCCCACCAAACATGATGGCATGCAAAACAACCCAAGATATTTCAAATTAAAGTGCTTGTATTTAAAATGATTTGAACCATACTACTGCTACTAACTGACTACAGCTGTGTCACCACTAAACCAACAGCATTTCATCATTGAAAACAGAAAACTCACTGAGTCAGACCTTTAGCTTTATGCATGCTGCGTGTCTGTTGTAACTTCAACATCAACTGATGTTATTATTGATGTTTTACTTGCCTAATAAAAGTCCTGTAACCAAAAATGGTATGGGTGCGGCTTCATCGCCCGTGGCGCGAAGCGACACGGGCGATGAAGCCGCCCCCATAGCATTTTCTCCTGCCCCCACAATTGGGAGATGTTACATCCGCCCCTGATAGATTAGGGGAGAATGCCTCGGTTGTTCCCTTTTTTACATTTTACTTGATTACCAAAGAAATACTTGCTTAACTGACACAAAAATGCTAATTTAATAACTTGGATATGTCTGTCAACTATTGGTGGTGTTTATTTGATTCTATCTGAAACGGAAAAGCCACAATCGGAACAACTGACCCCGACGGCATATCCATACACCAAATATTTTTAGAATGTCTTTGGCTATACGTGTACCAAATTTCATGCTTTATCACAAACTGAGAATGGCTATTATCACCTCAGTGGGGTCAGTTGTGCCTCTCCGAGGGGACGGAACTAACGACCCCTACTGACAAAATTTGTTTTAAGACATGATATAAGGCATTTATTTTTTGCTACTGGCATTTAAAACTTACATGACGTGGCTGTGGACAGATAGACGGTTAAAATTAGGTGTATTTTGACAGTTTAATGGATAAAATCATTTCAATACATGAAAATTTGTGAAGAGGCTGATACTGGCACTGATACTACTCCTTGGTGGGGTGATGATAAAAGGAAGTGATCTGGTCTCTGCACAGGTTTGGGAAGGAGCTAATCAGGAAGAGGAGGTCCAAAAATGATTGACAGCATTTGACTTGATTTCTCATTGGCTTAAATGGAGAACAACTATTGACCCCGAGGAACTTTCGGCCCCCGTCTCCTTCTGATATATTCTTCATCTCGGATTGATTCCTGTAACACGGTTTTGAAATAGAAACTTTTGGATGAATTTGACTGGGCTCTCACAGAGGGGAGGGTAGAGGAGGGGGTATATTTCTGCAGTGTGTGTTCTTGGTAGCTTACAGGGTGGACGGGTTCCAGTGAATGTTAAATCACTTTGACAAACCCTGGTTGAAGAGAGACACTTTCACTATGTGGTCTCTGCTCCAGGGGCGGATTTTGCCATCAGGCAGACTAGGCAGTTGCCTGGGGCACCATGAAGGGAGGGGGGCGACCACCAGACATGCTTTAAAAGGATACCAGGCTAATAAGACTCATATGGATAAATGCATTATACTTGTCCTCTATAACTAGAATTAAACATTTAAAACACATATAATATGTTCTTTAGTTTAAAAAGAGTTCATTTCATCCCTTGGGGGGGTGGCATTTTACAGAAGATTTTCCCTGGAGCTCCCCCTTACCTGGAGGAAAATCTTGCCTAGGGCTCCGAATTGCTTAGAAACGCCACTGCTCTGCTCTATGTTCTAAACCACTACTTTTTTCAAGGATGAAAAACAGGGCTGGATCTAGAGGGGGGGCAGGGGTGGGCAGAGCCCAGCCAAACCACCAGGACCACCAGTGGTCCTTGAGAGAGTTCCAGGTTGTCCCTAGCTAAATGGTGGAAAGTTGGTTAACCATGCAGATGTAACTCTTTTAGAGCGTAAAAATGACACCAAATGGTCCCTTGCGGATCCATTTGGTTTCATGTTTACACTCTCAAGAGTTAAAATATTTACCGTCTGAATTATCCCAAGTCTACACAACTAGAGAATGTACAAGATTAATGGTCATTTATGATCTGTATGTTTGACTGTTTTGTCGTTCCTGAAATCCAGCCTGGAATTGTGGACAAAAGCAAAATAAATCTTTAGATTTGGGGGTCTGTGGGGCTAAAATGTCATGGTGGTCCATGGCTCAAATTCTGAATAAATAGTGGTAGCCCTGGTATGAAAACTGCCTTAATAATGAACCAACATGGTCCACGTATCGTATCGTCACACGGAATGGCGCTCTGTGAGCTTGTAGATCTGCTTTTTTTAAGCTAAAGCACAGAACTCCTTCCTACCCCAAAGCGGGCTAATTGAAAGAAACGGTATATATATATTCTGACAACCCCCCCACCCCACCCTCTCACCTCCCACTGCCACGGTTCTCCATATTTTGGGTAGGTCCAAAAATGATAAAGAAAACATCCTCTTAACATTCCTGTGCTGCACAGTGCACACACACACACACACACACACACACACACACACACACACACACACACACACACACACACACACACACAGGCACACACATGGTGTTAAGTGTTGGTGGGAAGCGAGTCGCTGAAGCAGGGGCTAGTTCATAGCTTAAAGGCTGATCCGCAGGCTGAGCTGCTGGGAAGGAAAAAAACGTTTCAGAGCGGGCAGAAGGATGACTCACATAGACTTATGGGTGTGAATGTGTAATTGTCGCGTGTGTGTGTGTGTGTGTGCCTGCCTGCGTGCGTGTGTACGTGCGACCGTGCGTGTGTGTGTGCGTGTGAAATACAAGACATTGTTGCATTGTGTTGAATTGGTTGTTGCAATTCTGTGTTTCGAGGAGTTTGTAAGAATTTGCTCAGATAGCGTCATCGGCGTTTCGTGACGATCCTTCCGTGACTCTTCTTCTAACAGTTTAGACCCAGCCGTCCTTGTTCTTGCTCTGTACGTACCAGACTGATCTCACTTAACTAAAAAAAAATCCCAAAGCTGTAATAATTTACGTCATACAAGGGTCCTGTATTTATTCAGCATTTGAGCCACGGACCACCATTTGACATTTGACATTCACCCAACAGACGCCAAAATTAAAGTTTTCTTTTGTTTTTATCCACAATTCCAGGCTGGATTTTCGCAAACAATGCAGGCAAATATAGATGAAAATGACCATTCCTCTAGTTTCTCTAGTTCTTTAGACTTCTTAACTAAGCGGTGTTAATTTGGATGATTATTCTAACTCTTGTGAGTGTAAACATGAAACCAAATGGACCTGCAAGGGTCCATTTGGTTTCATTTTTACGCTTTCAAGAATTACATCTGGCTAACCAACTTTTCATCTGGTTAACCCTGGATCATCTGGTCCTTGGTCTGCCCCGGGTCTCCTCCTATAGTGGGACCTCCCTAGGGAGACGCTCGAGAGGCATCCTAACCAGATGCCCGAACCACCTAAGGTGGCTCCTTTCCAAGTGAAGGAGCAGCCTTGGAGTCTCTCCCGAGTGGCTGAACTTCTCATGAACATCTCATTTTTCAGCCAATCGCCGCGTGGTGCCCCTGAAAATGTCTGCCCCGCAGAAACATTATGTTTCTCCCTGAGAAAGCGTGAACAGGTGAAGACGCTAGTGAGAACAGAACAGGGTTGTTTCTCCTGGCACTGTAAATACAGCGACTTCCACAACTACCGTTGATAGTACAGTGTACCTAGCGGTGGCCTTGGAATTCGTGTCGGGAATTCCCCAGGAGGAAGTCGCTTATGTTGCTCAAGACAAGGAAGTCTGTAGCTCTTTGAAGCCGTTGCCCCTGTGACACGACAGCGGATAAGTGGTTGAAGATGAATAGTTGGATGGAAGGACATTGTATTGATCAGTGAGCTGGATGTTTATTCTTACAGGTGGTTCTGGATATGACGTTTGGAGGTGGAGGGCATACTAAAGCCATTCTGAACTGCAGTCCTGATGTCACAGTCCTGGCCTTGGATCGAGATCCTACAGCCTTCTCTTTGGCCCAAGAGCTGGCCGAGCTGCACAAGTAAGTGGCATGGTAATAAGACTATCAGCCAATCACTTACTTACTTCAGGGGTTTTCAATGGGTGGTCCGGGGACCACCAGTGGTCCCTGAGTGGTCCCCAGCTAAATGATGGACAGTTGGTTACCAAATGGACCCTTATAGATCTGTAACTCTTGAGAGCGTAAAATGAAACCATTTAAACATCTGAATTACTTCATTTTAGTTACCTCTCCTAAATTGTAGACAAAAAATTGAAAATCCTTAGTTTTTATTTGGGTCTCAGAGATTAAACTTAACATCAAAGGTGGTCTGTGGATAAAATGCTGAATAAATAGTGGGCCCTGGTAAGAAAAAGTGCGCTGCTGCTAGTGTTTATCAATGTGGAACTGATATTTTAAAGAGCCAAGTTTCCGCCTGGAAGGGGACATATTACATCCACACGCAGGATGTGGTTGATCCATTCCATAGACATATATAAGAAAGCTAGATAACTCGCCCGCGCTGCTGGCCAGTGGGGAGTGACGTCATTACGTGGCGGCCATCTTGCCGGAGTATAGCATAACATTGTGTCTATGAGCATATACTTTTTAAATGAAGATAACTTCCTTATTTTTCAACCTTTTTTCAAACGGATTGGTTTGTTGTAAATGCCAGTGATGTCCGCAGACATATCATATACATATGATATAGGTTTTGACCAAAATGCCATCTGGGATAAGAATAAAGGCCCTGATACACCAAACAGCAATGCTTTGATGCATATGAACAAGCAACATCAATTATCAATGTTGACCTTTCACTTTTCTATAGAAAATTATTGACTCCTGGTTATTCAGATAATTCAGATCATAATTTATCGCCCTCTAGGCCTCTACTGGTCAACATTTCGGAATCCTCCAATCACAGCCTTTCTTGGCATCACCTGATCCTTTCTCCCAGACTCCCAGATAAAGTTTTCTGAAAACAACATGGCTGCTGCCTCACTAGACAGTCTGCTAAGTGAACATTTGGTTGACAATGACGCAGTACAAACTAAAACAAATTGGAAAAAAAAAAAAAAAAAAAACATTTGAATTATAATTTTAATAATACACATAACATTTTTTAACCATTACCATGGTGAAACACAGTTTGTGTTTGACCATGTTAATGGTTTTTCTTTTAGGACTTTTTTTTTCTGAGAGTGTATGAATGAAACTAAATGGACCCTAGCGGTGTCCATTTGGTTCCATTTGTACGCTCTCAGAAAAAAAATGAAAATGGATGGAATTCCCCTTTTAATGGGAGGTGTTGCCTGTCTCATCATGTTGCCCATTGATGTTGACACTGTTAGTTGATGATCAATATTGCTAGTGTATCAGGGCCTTAAGGAGGTACAGGCGATTGAAAGAAATCAATATAATGTATGTCTGTATGCGATCCTGTTACTGACAACAGCAGATACCAAGAAAAGAGGCTAGTGATGCTAACGGTGAGTAGCATTAGGACCCAATTAAACAAGGGTTTAACCAGTGGTCCGGGGACCACCAGTGGTTGTTGAGAGTTCTATAGTGCCCACTGAAATGGTGGACAGTTGGTTAACCAGGTGTAACTCTTTGAGAATGTAAAAATCAAACCATTTTTACACTCAATGTAGAAGATTAATGGTTATTTTGATCTGTATGTGACTGTTTTGTTTCCCAAAGCCTGCCTGGAATTGTGGACAAAAGTAAAATAATTGGGTAACCCTTCCATTTACAGTACAGTACCAGGTAACTACTACTACTTGGTAGTTACAATTAAGGTAACTTGCAGATACACTACTCAGTAATTGCCATATAATTACCAAGTAGTTTTCCTGACAACTACCTGGCAACTGTATTCTCTGACTTTGCATAGGTAGGGATTGATTGATTGCCAAAGATTGATTGCCAAAGAACAGGAAATCATCATATAGTTGGTAAGAAAGGGTGGGTGGAGGTGGGTGCAGTTTGTTACGAGGTAATTACCTGGTAGTTACTGTACCGTAAATGGAAGGGTTACCAATAAAGGTTTAGTTTTGGGTCTGTGGGCTAAAATGTGATCAAATGGTGGTCTGTGGCTCAAATTGCTGGTTAAATAATGGGCCTGCCCTGGTATCAAAAATGTAATGCATTTGTATAGCGCCTATATCCAAGACATTTTACATAGGTTGTGCATCACATTCCTCCCATTCACACACACATTCATACACCTATGGCAGCAGAAACCATGCAAGGCACAACAAGCACATCAGGAGCAATTAGGGGTTCAGTGCTTGCTCAAGGACACTTCAACACTAACAATGGGGCTCCTGGATTCGAACCGGCAAACTTGCGGTTACCATCTGGTTTCTCTACCCCTGAGCCACTGCCCTGATTTTACCCATTCTTAACGGGAACCTGTTTTGCTGTTTAAAGCATTTAGCAATTGAAAAAATAGCAGATCTAGAAGTTTATTAAAGCGTGAATGTTGTGCAAATCTTTGAATTCCTGCAGAACAAACATTTTGAACTCAAATATTTGCTTCTGCATGGGGGGTCCCTGGAACAACATAATTTCTGATGAGAGTCTGTGGACAACTAAAGATAATTCTGGGGGTCCTTGACATGAAAAAGACTTCGAACCACTGACATAGAAACATAGGATTCAGAAGACATTTTGTTAGAATCAGGCCTCAGTCCAAAATGGGTGAACCAAGAATCTTATTAATACTTCTAAACAGCTAACAATGTTTACCCACTGCCAGGATTTTTGAGTGTTTTTACTAATCTTCCAAGACCCACCAAACTTTTTGTTCCGTTGATGTCAAAGCCTGTCTTGAAAAATTAATTTGTCAATGGTAGTCAATGAGTTAACATACCGGTTCAGTGTGGGTGTGCATTCATGATTAAAAAATGTCATTTTTAAGTTAAGCCCCATGGATGTGTTGTAGGGTGTTTTTTAATCAAATTTGATCCACAGAGCAACCTATATTTGTAATTAAGTTTTAATTGATGTTTGCAACAGCAAATAATTTCTGCAGCAATACCGCAACACAGAGTCCTTGTTTACTCCTTCAGAATTTCCCCAAAATTGTGACAGCTTTATTTGCTTTTGTTAAAATAGCTGCTTCCGATCTCAGTGAAGACGTGTAAAGGTTACCTTTTTCCTACTCCTCAAGTTGTACTCTTAACAACGGAAGTCACAATGCTATCTTTGCCCATAAATCTGTGCAAAATTTTTCACATTTCGCAAATTTGCCCACTCACTGCAGTGGGTGCTATTAATACAGAACTCAGTCAGGATTGGACAGTATCATCTCTCTACTGTGAGACAAGTTATAGTTTAAACTCAGCATTTGTGCAGGGTTTGCACACATGCACGCACGCACGCACACGCGCGCGCGCGCACACACACACACACACACACACACACACACACACACACACACACACACACACAAACATGCGCATAGCTGGTGGGCCCCGGCATGTCATTTGTCAGAGCAATGGGCCCACGGCTGCAGTGTGAGGGAGATGCTGCCTCCCACAGAGGATGCATCAGATATGTGGGGGTGGAAGGAGAGAAAAGCCCAGAGAAGTTGAGCAGAGAGAGAGAGAGAGAGAGAGAGAGAGAGAGAGAGAGAGAGAGAGAGAGAGAGAGAGCATTACAGCAGTGGGAAATAAAAAAAAAGCAGGGAGACACCAGGACAGTGTCTAATAAGGGAGCGAGGGAGTGTGTGTACTGGTGTACGGTGCGTGAGCGAAGCGAGGGAGGATGAAAATGAGATGTTCCGACCGTGGCGTGGGTAGGAATCCTTTTACGTAGATTCTGGGGGAAACCTCTCTCAAGGGAATTGGCTAGAGAGAGAGAGAGAGAGAGAGAGAGAGGAGATGGGAGAATGAAAACACAGCGCTGTGCTGTCGGTTATAAACCCTTTCACGCCCACTTGTGAGAGAGTTCAGAGTAGCTGAGAGGAATCAAGCAATTAGCCAATATTATTGGAAGGCTGAATAAAAGAGCCAGGCATCCCCCGCAGTGCATCTAACATAACAGGATTGGAGAGTTCCCCCGTACTTTGCTCCTGTGTTGCTGCTGAAAGTACAACCCTGGTGTAAATTGCTAAGGGGTGGGGGGTGGTGAGGGGGTGGGGTGGGGTGGAGGGGAGGGGATGCCTGGCGTTGTGTATATTATTGTGTCGATTGCAGCACAATAGAAATCAAGCACACAGTGTTGTAGTTCTCGAGACGTTGTCTGAAATTGGCATCGTCTCGGTCTTGTTTTTGTCTCGCCCTCAATTGTCCTGGACTTGTCTCGAGATTGTTTGTGGTGTATAAGACTGTAGAGAATGCCTGCAGTGTCTTCTGGGGGCTTCTGGGGGATCCTTAGAACAAAATGTTTTTCAGATGGGGGTCCGCAGCCAAATGCAGATAATTATGGGGGCTTGGCATGAAATATTGTGAGCAACACTGACACAGAAACAGAATTTTCACAGAAAATGGAATCTCGTCTCAGAGACTATAATCTAGTGTCAGACTATATTCTAGTGTCAGACTATAATCTAGTGTCAGACTACAATCTAGTGTCAGACTATAATCTAGTGTCAGACTACAATCTATCAGACTATAATCTAGTGTCAGACTACAATCTAGTATCAGACTATAATCTAGTGTCAGACTACAATCTAGTATCAGACTATAATCTAGTGTCAGACTACAATCTAGTGTCAGACTATAATCTAGTGTCAGACTACAATCTAGAGTCAGACTAATCTAGTATCAGACTACTGTATACCGGTAATCTAGTGTCAGACTATAATCTAGTGTCAGACTATAATCTAGTGTCAGACTAGCATCTAGTGTCAGATACACACTAGCATCTAGTGTCAGAAACAGGAATCTAGTGTCAGAAACAGCAATCCAGTGTCAGATACTAGAATCTAGTGTCAGATACTAGAATTTAGAATCTAGTGTCAGAAAATAGACTAGTGTTATACTAAATAAGACTGAGTGGTTTTTAAAGAACTTTACTGAACATTCTGTCTGATGGTGGACAGTCAGTTTATATAGCGTATAGTACTGCATTCCTCTTTCTGTGTTTGAACTCGGCTGTTGGGTTTGTAATATGGAGGCTGCTGGGTGGACCCAGAGATTCCACTGGCAGATTAGTCTGTAGTTCCAGGCTAGTTTTTCACCCATTATATTACACATTGTTTACCTTTTTACAAGGATTATATAAATAGGACAGGAAACCAAGACACTAGGCAAGATTTTCCCTTATGGATCCATTCCATCCAAGTATAATGTATTTATCCACATTAGCCTTATTAGCCTGGGATCCTTTTAAAGCATGTTTGGTGGTCGCTCCCCTCTACTCATGGTCGCCCCCTCCCCCCACGGTGCCCTAGGCAAATGCCTCGTCTGCCTAATGGCAAAAACGCCCCTGGGAAACAGACACACGCAGTACAAACCAGGGCTTGTACCATGGCATGGTTAGTGAGCGTCAAACTTCCTGGTCTGTACTGAGCATGTCTGTTTCCTTTCCTCCCATGAACCAATGTGGACTCCCCCCATACAGCAGGTGTGTTGGCTTCCTGTCCTATTTATATGGTCCTTGGCCTTGTTAGCGTTCCATTGGCCACCGCTGGTCAGCCTGCTGGCCTCCTGTGTGACAGTTTGTTTAGTATTATTCCTCTCCATTGGCTCCCGTTCAAAACAATGATGTCATCGCTCCGTTTCTCCATTACATCTATTCTAATCAGAGCCAAGTGCTGCTTTTTTGCCCTCGACCCCAAACCATTTGGCGCAGTTTGGTTCCTAGTTCCGTCCCACTTCCTCCTCCACCATACTATTTTTTTCAGTGCACCACAGCACCGTTGTTTACGGTACTCATTTTGCATGCCATTCTAAGCAAGAATTTACGGTAATGACCGTCGCCGACGCTGATATCGGGCAACGTTTTTTGTCTATCACCTACCGTTAAAACGTAGGGTAAGGGTAAGGACTGCTACTGCCCTGTGTTCATGACACAACACCCTGTGTCATGAACCCGGAACGTTAAAGTGACTCTTCACCAGAGTGCATGGCAGTGTAGTGTAGTGTAGTGTAGTGTAGTGTAGTGTATTAGCCACCAGAGGCCACCAAAGGGCACACAGATTTAAGTCATTTTTGGCACCAACACCTTCACGTGTTCTAAGCGTATTAGCATAATTACTTAGCATTATTAGCATTATTTCGCATTATTATCATTACTTAGCATTATTAGCATTATCGACAATATTTAGCATTAGCATTACTTAGCATTATTAGCCTTACTGACTTAGCATTAACACAACTTAGCATTATCAGCATTACTTACATAGCAGCCATTGCCATAAATAGCATGAATTAGCATCATTAGCATTATTAACAATACATACCATTAGCATTGCTTAGCTTTATTAGCATTATTAACAATACTTAGCATTAGCATTACTTAGCATTATTAGCGTTATTTAGAAAGTTAGTGTCATTGCCATTACTTTAGTTATTGAAAAATATCAGACCTACGAGCTCATGCCGTCCCACGGAGTGGCGAGCCATGGGCTTGTAGGTCTGATATTTTTGAAAATGGTGAAAATGTGGCGCAAATCTTTGAAGTAAGAAAAATGCATCATCGTTTGAACTGAACTGTGAATGAAACGGAATAAAGCAGCATGGCGTTCCCAAAACTCTTGTAACATGCATTCAAACCCTGCATTGTCTACATTGGAATAGGCCAGGGTCTCATGTCTGTGTTCTGTAAACATCCCTATTGCTGTGGTGATGTTATTTGCCCTTCCTGAATGCTTTGCGTGAGGCTGCCTGAAGGCTACGTGTATCTGTGGTTTTGCCTGGTGCCACGCATTGACACGATGTTGATGTTGGTGAAAATGAACTGTCATGTATGAGGTATTGCCACTTACGTATCTCCTGTTCTTGTTGAACACACCATCTGCAACAGCAGCAGTAGTAGCCGTAGTAGCAGGGGCGGATGTAGGCATGGGCATGGGGGGGGCAATGCCCCTCTAAATGCCCAGTCTGCCCCACCAAACACGATGGCATGCAAAACAACCCAAAGATATTTCAAATTAAAGTGCTTATATTTAAAATGATTTGAACCACTACTACTGCTACTAACTAACTACAGCTGTGGCACCACTAAACCAACAGCATTTCATCATTGAAAACAGAAAACTCTCTGAGTCAGGACCTCAGAAGTCCTGTAACTGAAAATGGTATGGGTGCGACTTCATTGCCCGTGGTACTTCGCGCCACGGGCAATGAAGCCACCCCCATGCCATTTTCTTTTACCCCCCCAAATGGGAAATGTTACATCCGCCTGTGCGTAGTAGTTGGCTGGTGAAATAAAAGGCAGCTTTAGCTCTACACGTCCCTGTTACGCGTGCATTTCCCTGTAATATCGGCTAATATGCTAACACTGGTGGCTAAACATCAGATTTGGAATCATAAAACAACACACTTTGAAAACAACGTTGATGGATGAACGACACAGTATAGCAGTTTATGAGTTTATGAAGAAAGCTGAAGTATAAGGTGTGTGTGTGTGTGTGTGTGTGCGTGTGTGTGTGTGTGTGTGTGTGTGTGTGTGTGTGTGTGTGTGTGTGTTGTCAATAAGGAAAACCACTAGTCGAACTCGTTGTTACTAGTCGACTAGTCGATAAGAAATTAATAAAAACTGAGGTATTATTATTTTTATTATTAATATTGTTTTAGTCTTACAACATACATCTTAGTCACCAGTGTAGTTTTCCTTTTACAATAACAAACATTATAATAACATGAGCGCGACACTCGCCTCTGCCCCAGAAAGGTGCTTGGCTTCGAGTAGGGTCTGCTCCTGGCTTAGAACAAGTGCCGGGAGCCAGGAGGTCAGGGGGAAGGTTTCCCCCTTTCCCGCCCCCACCTTTTTTCTTTTTTAAATATAATTATTTTTAATACCTGGTACATTAACAACTAGTCGACTAGTCGACTAGTAAACTAGGCAACTAGTCGACAGACAACTAGTCGACAAGTGAATGCCCTAGTGTGTGTACAGGAACAAGGCAGTAGCAGTAGGCATATGTTTACAGCGTAGCGTCACAGCGTGACAGATTCCTTCCAGTTTACATTCTAAGTGGTGACTTGCGTTAGCAATTAGAACATGAAGGGAAGTCTTACAATAACAGAAGAAGGGCTTGTTTGTTTGTGTGTGACTCAGTGATGCGGGGCAGTAGAGCTGATCGTGGTGGTTCTAAGGCAGGGGTGGATCTAGGCTTGGGCATGGGGGGGCAATGCCCCCCCTAAATACCCAGTCTGCCCCACCAAACACAGCAGTAGTACTGCTAACTAGCAGTACTACTGCTTGATTTGAAACACTACTACTGCTACTAACTACAATTTTGGCACCACTAAACCAACAGCATTTCATCATTGAAAACAGAAAACTCTCTGAGTCAGACCTTTAGCTTTATGCATGCTGTGTGTCTGTTGACACTTCAACAACAACTGATGTTATTATTGATGCTTTATTACTTGACTAATATTAGTCCTGTAAACGAAAATGGTTTGGATGCGGCTTCATCGCCCATGGCGCGCCCCCATACCATTTTCTCCTGCCCCCCCAACATTGGAAATGTTTATCCGCCCCTGTTCTAAGGTAAAATAGAGTAGGGCAGCCTCACTGCAATGGCTTCCGGTACAGCACAGAATCCATTTCAAAGTCCTCACTTTAACATCCATCCCTACACTGATAAATGCTCACTCAAATCTGCCTGGTGGTCCCCAGGACCAGGCTAAACCCAGCTGCTAGGCGTTGGAATGGAATGATCTTCACCCTGGTTTTGAGAAACTGCTCCTTCTGAGGCCTCTTTAAAAAAACAGCTGAAAACACACCTGTTCAGACAGGTTTCCAGTCATTTATAGCCACCACGTCCCAGGGCCGGATTTAGCCAGCCCTACTAGGGTGGGCTGGAAGTATGGCTGGGTGGGCAACTCCCCAAGGTTTTTCATATGAAGCAGTGGGTTTCAACATTTTTGATACCTGGGCCCACTATTTATTCAGCATTTGAGCCAAGGACCACCATTTGATGACATTTTAGCCCCAAAACTAAAGATATTTTTTTGCTTTTGTCCACAATTCCAGGCTGGATTTGGGAAACAAAACAGTCAAACATACAGATCAAAATGACCATTCATCTTCTACATTCTCTGGTTGTGTATACTTGGGCTAATTCAGATGATGAATATTTTAACTCTTGAGAGTGTTAAATCATTTAAACTCTTTAGTTCTGTGACAAAATGTATGTCTTGTACAGGACAGAATATTAGTCAAGTAAAGCATCAATAACAACATCAGCTGTTGTTGAAGTTGCAACAGACACGCAGCATGCATAAAGCTAAAGGTCTGACTCAGAGAGTTTTCTGTTTTCAATGATGAAATTCTGTTGGTTTTTTGTAGGTAGTTTGTAGCAGTAGCAGTTTGTAGTTTGTAGCCGTAGCAGTGTTTCAAATCATCTTATAAGCACTTTAATTTGAAATATCTTGAAAAATTTGGGTTGTTTTGCTTGCCATCATGTTTGGTGGGGCAGTCAGGGCCTGAATCCGACCCTGAATGCGTTCATCATCTAGAACTTGCGTATTTGGCTGCAGGATGCAGAGCATCTACATCACTGAACGTGGGTTTGGAGATGTTTTGTGATTAATTGTGCAGCTCCTATGCAGCGTTCAGCACCACGTGACGACGTGCGCTTGCTGAAGGGCATCTTGTGAGTAACAATGGGGTCAGTGGAGTCGATATGGAATATAGAACATTTCTATCCATCAGTTGTTGGCCATCACCATGGTGGTCCTCAATGGGATATCTGGGCAGTCTTCCAAGCCTGATCTTCAACCCTATTTGTTTTTTTTAATGTCCATAAAAACACTCTACAAGCCAAGTGCTTTGGTGCTGTTGCTAGTTCATATATTGTTGCACTGTTTAGCATTTAGAGCAGTGGTTTTCACCCATTTTGACATTAGGGCCCACTATTTATTCAGAATTTGAGCCACGGACCACCAATTGAGGACATTTTAGCCCCACAGCCCTTAATCTTCTACATTCTCTAATTGTGTAGACTTGTTAAGTGGTGCTAATTCTGATGAGGAATATTTTAACTCTTGAGAGTGTAAACCTGGTTTCACGTTTACGCTGTCAAAGAGTTACAGTATATACCCGTTTAACTAACTCTCCATCATTTAGCCTGGGGACCACCTGGAACCTTCTCAAGGACCACTGGTGGTCCATGGAGTGGTTGAAAAAAACTGGTTTAGTTTATTGTACACGGAGGGGTCATGTTATACAGTATAGGCTCCATTTTTGTCACATGCTAAACCCCTTATCCTAAATCCATTATCTTCTTTTTTTTTTTTTTTTTTTTTTTTTTTTTTTTACTATTTTGGAATAGTTCAACATGCCAATCTATTGACACATTGTGAGCTTGTAGACAGGCCATTTTAACTGTTGAAAAATGTTTTTTTTTTAATAGTTTTAAAAGGCAAAGAAGGGATAAAGGGTTTAGCGGTAACGAAAATCTCTGCTGTGAATGGGCACAGAACTGGGTCCGAATAAGGGAAATAGCTCAGTAACACTTCATAGTGTTAAAGGGTATTCAAGTCACCATGAATAGCCTGGATCCAGCCCTGAATTGCCACCTTAAAAAATACTACCTTATATTTATTTTATTATGAAGTGAAACAAAATGCATTTACATGAATTTGACATTTTTCGAGATTTTTGGTGGGAAGCAGTGAGGAGGGAGGAGAGGCTGTTTTTGTGGACATTTCTGGTACTGCAGCCATACAGTATAACACACTGAGAAGATATGTACCTGATAACACCCAACGAAGCGTTGATCTGACATTTTTGAAGGATGTTATCCCATCTAATCAGCGGCTGTTGTCCTGCCTATTACATGCATGGCTTAATACATTAGTGAAAAGCTAATAAGTGACAGAAATAGTACATAACAAGGCTGCTTTTATTTATCTGGGGTTGTGTCGGCTACGTTCGTCTGTTTAGGAGGTCTGTTGTTGAGCAGAGCGGTCTGTTGTTATAGCATATGTTACCGCTCACGTGACCAGAATGCTGTCTTCTGATTGGAGCATTCATTCAAGCCATGTAAAAAAACAAATTGTCTGAGTGAATGTTTAGGCTACAGAGTATATGGAAAAGGTACTAAAAGACAACATGTACTGTACACAATAGGGCATTAACTAAATATTCGACTATTCAATTATTCGACTAGCAAAACACTATTTGACTATTAATTCATTATTCGCTATTCGCTAATAATAATATTTGATATATATTTTTCAATTTTCTGCAGCCAGTGTTGCCAACTTGGCGCATTTGTCGCTATATTTAGCGCTTTTTCAAACCCCCCTAGCGCCCAAATTAGTGAAAAAACTCCTGGCGGAAAATCTAGTGCTTTTTGGCTGGTCAGTTGGGGCGAAATTGGTTGACAGGCGCCAGAGATAAAACTCATTTTTCGCCATTTTTCCTCCTATGACAGTGGTTTTCAACAGTGGTCCCAGGCTAAATGATGGATAGTGTAAAAATAGTGTAAAAATGAAACCAAATGGACCCTTGCGGGTCCATTTGGTTTCATTTTTACACTCTCAAGAGTTAAAATATTCATCATGTGTGTTAGCCCAAGTCTACACAACTAGAGAATATAAAATATTAATGGTCATTTTGATGTTCCAGGCGAGCATCTAGCGCATTCTAGTGCATTTTGGGAGTGCCACTAGTGCATTTTCGATTTTGGCAGTTGGCAACACTGTCTGCAGCAGGCATTGTGGATGTGTGCTGTGGTGTTGGTAGTGATTGTTGTTTGATTGCTTATTTTTTCATGTCATGCTGTAACTGAGTTACAGTAGTGTAATAGGCATGCACTGTTTCAACGGGAAGTCCAGAATCACACATTTTATTGGCTAAAAAAACAATTATATATACACTATGTCACTATAGACTAGTCGACAATTATTCAACTACCAAAGTATTCGATTCGACTCGCAAAAAATGTGTTTGGTTAATGCCCTAGTATACAATACATTTAATGTTAAATGTTATATATGCAGCTTTAGTCATATAGTAAAAAAGTCTTTGGCACTTATTTACTAATGATCAGAGAAGGAACTAGTTCAGTGAACAGCATACTGTACAGTGTGTAGGTTCTGTATCCAGCAATAACATTTTCTTTCTAATATTGAAGAATGTCATGTTTAAGCATGGGAAGTCTGTTCAAATAAGAAAGTGTGGCCTTTCTCAGGAGCAATTAAGACTAGTATCAGAGGGAAAACATGTGTAACCTTTTGGAAATATGTCTAGAAGAACTAATCACAAGAAGTATTGGAAATTGACAAAAACATGACTGTGTGTGTGTGTGTGCGTGTGCGTGTGTGCGTGCGTGCGTGCGTGTGTGTGTGTGTGTGTGTGCGCGTGTGTGCGCGTGCGCGTGTGCGTGTGTGTGTGTGTGTGTGTGTGTGTGTGTGTGTGTGTGTGTGTGTGTGTGTGTGTGTGTGTGTTTTGTTGGTCCACTGCGTGTGTGCGTGTGTGTGTGTTTTGTTGGTCCACTGCGTGTGTGTATGTGTGTTTTCCACATAGCAGTAAAGTGACATAGCTGAGCGATTGTTGTAAACAAACAGTCCATACATTGCGTGGAGTATACTGTAGCTCAGAGTAGAGCCGTCCCTCACTCTTTCTTTGCGCCCCATAGCCTGAAAGGATGCAAGCTCTGATTGGCTCAGAAACTTCAGATCAGCGTTTCAGGCTGAAACATCAAAGTAAAATGCCCTCTATTTCCACTGCAGTGCACCTTTAAATGACTTTGTGGCCCTAGAAAGAGGTTTTCAACCAGTCGTTCGGGGACCACCAGTCGTCCTTGAGAGGGTTCCACGTGGTCCATTTGGTTTTATTTTTGTGCTCACTTTTGACACTCATTCACACATTCACACATTTTTACACTTATTTTTGTTTTTCATTTTTACGCTCATTTTTACACTTTCATTTTTACACTCTCAAGATTTAAATATCCATCATGTGAATTAGCCCAAGTCTACACAACCAGAGAATGTAGAAGATTAATGGGCATTTTTAGTTGTGAATGTTTGCCTGTTTTGTTTGCAAATCCAGCCTGGAATTGTGGACATAAACCAAAAGAAATCTTTAGTTTTGGGGTCTGTGGGGTTGAAAATGTCATCAAATGGTCGTCCGTGGCTCAAATTGTGAATAAATAGTGGGCCCTGGCATCAAAAAGGTTGAAAACCACTGCTTTATTGTCTCACTATTTGAATATTCACTAGATATTTATTTTGAAATTACCGTACTTATTTAAGTTTAGTACAGTACTGTTCCTTTTAGACTGACACATGTGTAGATATTTTTAATTAAATGTATGCAGTTAGAATAAGCCTAAAGACACCATGAGTTGCTTTAATGAATTTAAAAATGTGTTTGTTTGAATAGCAGCCTAATCAGCAGCGAATGAAATGTACTTTTTGTTAGTTAGAACATGTCTAAAATATATATTTTAAGGTCATAGTTAAAGAAATGTCACAATCTGATTAGTCAATGAAACGTTTAATAAGCCAACGGATCCATGATGAAAATAATCGTTAGTTGCAGCTGGCTGAGGTTGGTCCAAAAATAAAAGTCAAAATAACATCCATGAAACAGACAGTTTGTTATTATGCGAATTGACGAATGTCTTTTATTCAAGTTTATTATTCAAGTTTAAAGGGGAACTCCACCCATTTTCAACATTTTAATGTCATTAATATACCTTAGAGATGCTGTGTGGACGTGATTAAAAAGTTCCCCCAATACTGTATTTCCTAAAAATGGAGGTCTGAAAAAATCATTAACATGGTGAAATACATCTGATGACATCATCAAGATGTATTTCACCATGTTAATGATTTTTCTTTCAGACCCCTTTTTCCTGAGAGGGTTCACATTTGTATCCTCTCAGGAAAATTTTGAAAATTTGTATCCTCTCAGGAAAATTTTGAATTTATTTTTTAAATGTGTCATTCATTTTTATATATCTCATACAAATTAGTCTTTCTGCTGTGAATTGTGGAATCTACCCTAAACTTCTGGTGCATGGCGATTTCGGCTCAGCTCAAGTTTAGACATTCCAAGGAAAGCCTATTCTTCATCAAGGGCTTTGGCACTTGTTTGCTTGTTTTTTCCCCTTTTCTTAACTCACCGTTAGATATTTTCATCTCTGCTCCCCTGCTGAAAGCAATCAATCAGCATCTTGTCTTGGGCTTCAGTGACGCAGGTAAAGGAACCGAGTAGGTCAACGCTGGGGAATATTTCAGGCAGGGCCGGATTTAGCCAGACCTACTAGGGTGGGCTGGAAGAATGGCAGGGTGGGCAACTACAGAAGTTTTTTCATATGAAGCAGTGGTTTTCAATCTTTTTGAAACCACCAGGGCCCACTATTTATTCGGCATTTGAGCCACGGAGGACCACCATCTGATGACATTTTTAGCCCCACAGACCCCAAAACTGAAGATTTCTTTTGCTTTTGTCCACAATTCCAGGCTGGATTTGGGAAACAAAACAGTCAAACATACAGATCCAAATGACCATTAATCTTCTACATTCACATGATGATTATCTTAATTCTTGAGAGCGTAAAAATGAAACCAAATGGACCCGCAAGGGTCCATTTGGTTTCATTTTTACGCTCTCAAAGAGTTACATCTGGTTAACCAACTGTCCACCATTTAGCTAGGGACCACCTGGTCCCTCTCTCAACCACTGGTGGTCCCCGGAGCACGGATGAAAACCACTACCTTTCATTGGGTGGGCATACATACAGGATGCACATTTGGGTGGGCCCTGCCCACCCTGCCCCCCCTCTAGATCCGGCCCTGATTTCAGGCTTGATTTGTGAAGAGGCAGCACGTCATGTGGAATGCACACGCGCACGCACACACGTGCACACACACACACACGCACCTGTATATGCTGGCCGCATGTCCTCGATGCTCTTGTTGCACAACCAAAACATCAGATCTACTCGCTCGACAAGTGCACCACGTCGTATCGCACTTGAGCTTGTAGATCTGCAATAATTCTCGGTGCATAAGAGACAGCGGTACGACAGAGTATAGAGTGTTACCTTGCCAGGTTGTGTTTCAGTTGACGTGTGCATGATGTGCGTGGGGCCTTTTCCAGCGGCCAATCGCTGATCCCCGTTCTTGACGATCATATGGTACAGGCAGTGTGCGTAACATCACTAGAAAAATCCATGCATACTGAAAAATGCCAATATTGAAGCTGGTGAAGTAAATAAATTAGATTTTTTTATGATAGAAGTACTAACTAGTACGAAGTACTAACTGTATGTTAAAGAAAATACAACAGAATTTGATTTTAATTCATTGTTTATATTTAAACAATTCTGTACTGCACTGTACGCCTCATAGCGCTCCACTATGAGGCGTACACACATGCTATTTCTGGCGGGAAATCGTGAAAACGCAGCACGAATCTTGAATATTAAATGTTCTTACAGAGCAAATGTTTTGTAGGATCTACAGTGCCGTGTCGAAATGGGTTAAACTAGAGCAGTCTTCAACAAATTTTGACCCAGGGACCACCGTCCTGACTTAAGAGCAACCTGGGGACGACTCTACACTGCAAAAAAAGGCTAAATATAAGGGGGAAAACACTACTACTGCTACTAACTAACTACAGTTGTGGCACCACTAAACCAACAGCATTTCATCATTAAAAACAGAAAACTCTCCGAGTCAGACCTTTAGCTTTATGCATGCTGCGTGTCGGTTGCAACTTCAACAACAACTGATGATATTATTGATGCTTTACTTGCCTAATAAAAGTCCTGTAACCAAAAATCGTATGAAGTCGCACCCATACCATTTTCTCCAATTGGGAAATGTTATATCTGCCCCTGGTTTTCAAGCTGTTTTGCTATCTGTGATGTGGTAGCCAAGGGGAATGTAGCACAGGATTGTGTGAAAGACTGGCTTGCGTATATATATATATATATATATATATATATATATATATATATATATATTATATATATATATATATATATATATATATATATATATATATAATATATATATATATACTGTACACAACGTATCTTATATTGCTCATTTGTTCCTTGTACCTTATCGTTAAATGGTTATTTTAAGACGTAGCTGGTTTG
The DNA here is from genome assembly GCA_039105355.1 of Benthosema pterotum. NCBI lineage: Eukaryota > Metazoa > Chordata > Actinopteri > Myctophiformes > Myctophidae > Benthosema > Benthosema pterotum. The sequence continues at coordinate 45,203,970 of CM076966.1, forward strand.
CCAGCTCATTCGCTGACCTGTCTGTGTTTACCCGTCTGCATGCCAGTCTGTCTGCCCATCTGCCCGACTCGCTGTCTGACTGTCTGCCTGAACCCCGGATCGTGATCGTGTCTCGCGTTGTAAGCTTGTAGAACGGCTATTTTTTTCAATGCCATTGACTGTCTGAAGAATGGGTTGTCACTTTTTTGACTTGAGAGCTATTTTCAAAATGACCGGCTCAACAAGATCTGCACATCAAAAATGTGATTATTCCATTACTGAAAATCCATTTCAAGGCCCCATAGAAAGTTTGAGCTTTGAAATAGTGGTGATGCTGTTACTTACTGTTATAGTGTTTAAGAATAATGTCCTTAAAATGAAAAATATTGGGAGAGAATTGGAAGGTTTTCTTGTATATGCTACTACTAACGTTTGAAAACAGAATTTGGGGTTTGAGTTGACAGTTTGTAATGTTGAGTTTAGTCTCTTGCACCTTAAACTAAGAACTTTCACGCTTTTGTCCACAATTGGAGAAGAGAACAGGCAAAACATTGATCAAAATAACAATTATCCTCCATTTTCTAATTGCGTGGACTCTTGAGAGTGTAACTCTTGAGAGTGTAAAATGAAACCAAATGGACCCGTAAGGGTCCTTGAGAGGATTCCAGGTGGTCCCCCTATAGCTAAATGATGGACAGTTGGTAACCAGATGGACCCTTATAGGTCTGTAACTAAAATGGACCAATCATTTTTGTTATGGATCTGTTTAAATATACTGTAATTTTATGCTCTCAAGGAGTTAAAGTATATTTAAACATTTGAATTACTTCATTTTCAAGAATGTACACAATTAGAAAAGGTAGAAGAATTGTTATTTTGACCAATGTTTGGTGAATTATCTCTCTTAAATCGTGGACCAAAATTTGTAAATCCTTGGTTTTGCGTCCAAGCAACTAAACTCAACATCAAATAGTGGTCATCCGTGACTAAAATGCAGAATAAGTGTTTTCATTAAACACTTTTTTTCTTTCTTTTCTTAAACTTGCTTGGTGTTTGAAGGGTAGGCATTATAAGACAAGTTCTTCATCCTAATTCCTTTATGGTCTTTAACTGGATCAATGAAACATAATGTTAAAAGGTTCATTCTATGACCAAAACAAAATAAACTGAACTGAAAATAAAATAGTGGTCCCTGGTATGAAAATGTCTGAAAACTACCAGCTATATGCATGTTTAAAGGGGAATTCTAGCCATTTTCATTTTTTCTCTGAGAGTGTACAAATGGAACCAAATGAACCCGTCAGGGTTCATTTGTACGCTCTCAGAAAAAAGAAGTGTCTAAAGAAATCCATTAACATGGTGAAAATACATCGTGATGATGTCATCAAGATGTTTCACCATGTTAGTGGTTTTCTTCAGACCTCCATTTCTTGGGAACACAGAATGGGGAAACTTTTTTCTCGTGTCCACACAACATCTCTAAGGTACGTATATTAATGACATTAATGACATAAAATGTTGAAAATAGGTGGAGTTCCCCTTTAATAGTTCTTGTGTGTTGGTGCACAACTGTGCATCTGAATCTGTGGTGTACAGATTAGAATACACTTTACTTTTTTCTATATCTGTAAAAGTAAGGGATTTCGATACCCAGCTTCAGCATAATATAAAATGTTTCTGAAAGACTCGACTGTTCATGTTTCAGAGCAATAATAGAATCAAGAGCATCAGCTGCAGTCTTCTTTATGTTACACTTAAGTCAGCATTTATGTGTGATTTAATTTGCCAAATTTTCTTGTTTTGTCTCAATGCAACCCTTTTAGGTAGATCCAACCGGAATCCAGGGTAACAAAATGTGGTTTCTTGGTTATTCTGTTTTAAGCTTCAATTGATGTCAATGTTGTGGGTTGCTACGGCTATAAATAGATCAGATCTCTTAAGCAATTATGAGCCTACACGTGGACCTCGGCACACACACCACTGAAACTTGTCCTCTTTAATAATATAAGACCTTACATAAGGAATTTATATCTCCAACCCTGTGTCTAAGCCACATAAAGAAGTTAATAATTTACAAATGTTATGTAACTGTTTTGCATATTTTTAAACCCTTCCGTGGCTTAACAAAAACATGGTGTAGAAGATGCTATACTAACAGATCCTATGCTCAAAGGTTATGGTATACAGGAGGGTCTTTGTGGCATGTGGGAGGATAGACTGCTCTTCCTGCTATGTTGGAGAAAAACTGAAAATGTGTATAAAACTAGACAAGGTTCCCTAATGGGAACAAGTCTCCACCAGGAGGACAGGAGTGTGTGTGATGTGGCAAAATGTTTAGGAATAAATTAGTGATAGACCGGTAGTCTCGGTTGTGTCTGATTATCGAATTTGATATTCATGATTTTATTAATAATTGGTATCAGTGCAAAATAATTGAAAAAAGAGCGGCCAATGTGCAAAGACGGTACAACAACCATTTTCATTAAAAATCCGGTAGATTGTGGCTGTAAGGAGATGTACAGCTGTGTGTTTCTGACTTTCACCTCATGCATTTATAGATTACCCAAATTACCCAAAATGTATTTTTGCTTTTTGTTGCATGTTTGAAGCCTGTGCCTGTACTTCAGACAGCAAAACGCTCCCATGCTGCTACAATACATGTTTGCACTTGAATAAAAAAGCATGCATTTGATGGAGGAAAAATTGAAATAATCTTGTTGCTTCTTGGTTAATAAGGTTAATAATAATAATAGCATCGGCTGATATCGGCTGATATCAGTCTTCTTGACTTTCCACTAATCAGTTATCGGAAAAATTGCCCAACAGTCTGATCAGTCAATCTTTAGTAAATAGACTCATCGTGATCCCATCGTGACCATGTGTACCAATTTGTGTGAGATTTGGATGAAATACTGACTTTTTTCAGAAATCTGGCTCATGGTGGCGCTATAACTGGCAAATGCTGACGGAGGGGAAAATGTTTTTCCTTGGCCTCTAGGGAGTGCGTATACAACACACAACGATGCAGTTATAGGTAAAAAAAACAAAACAAAAAAAAACAAAACAGGAATTGCCACCATGAGGCTGTTTTTTGGGGAAAAAAATAGTGGCATGGCACTTGGCCTAGTGGAAATGCACATGTTTAATTTTACAGATTAACTGCACACTGTGTTTGTGATTTGTGGCATTTTGTTTGAAACCGACCAACCACGTGAGTTTTGGAAGCTCATGTTAGCCAATCGAGATGGAATATGGGAAATAGTCCAGGTCTGTGTTGATCACATGACTAGTGTATACCAAATTGCGTGATGTTTGGATACAATGTGTGTATGAGTGCCAACTTTCCATCATTTAGCCTGGGGACCACCTGGAATCCTCTCAGGGACCACTAGTGGTCCCCGGACCACGTGTGGTCCCCTGATAGAAGCATCAGGAAAGAGATCACCTCCAAAACAGCTTCAAACGTCTGCACTTTGTCTTGTGTTTCTCTGCGGTCTCCTTTATGTCCCGACTCCCGACCCCGACGGTCTGAATCCCACCGTTGACACAGAGTAGTCGTAGGTCGGCAACACGGCCTGGCAGACAAATTAATAAATAATACTGGAATACACTATTGCACTATTGTATTTGTTTTGTTGCAGTTGTTACACATAATCTTTCCTCAGCACAGACAAAGCAATGTGGGTAAATAATGACTTAATGAATTAATAACACATTGTCAGGAGTGCGTGGTTATTAGAATGTCTAAGATTTTACAGCTTATTATCTCTAGCTGAAATACTTCCAGAAAATCACACCGGATATATTTACTATAGTCTATTCAACGTAGTTCCTATTTTTTTTTGTTAATCAAATAATTGATCTATCATAAAGGGCACCCCACTGACCGTTAAATCCGCAATAACTTGAGGGAAATAAATTCAACCACCACAACTACTGAATGAATAACATTTTTCATCCTTGGTTTATTACAGGGGTTTTCAACAGGTGGTCCGGGGACCACCAGTGGTCCCTGAGAAATGGACCCGCAACGGTCCATTTCGTTTCATATTTGCTCATTTGGTTTCATGTTTACTCATTTGCATCATCATCATCATTCAAATGATTTAATCATAAGAGAAACTATCATGCATTAAATGCTATAGGACCATAGATTATACATTATATACCGTGTAATTTCGAGGGTGGCAATATGAAACACAACTCAGGGCACGTTATGCACGAAGCAAATAGTCTTTTCTGCAAACATACACTACATTCATTCACAATACTGATGTATATCAAGTTCTCCAACCAACCACCATCTCCGTTTTTGTCTTCCTCTTCTTTCCATCGTCTCCATCAGATTCACACAAACTGTTTTCCTAATTCCATTATAAGGACAGTTGAAACCCCCTGAGGATTGTATACACTCCATTCATTCATAGTACTGTAACTGTGGCTTTTCACACATCGCGAATTTCAGGGAGGGGGCGATTGGCCGACCAGATATTCAAATGCTAATCAGGTGGCTTTTGTTTACCTACAAGGTATAGTGTCAATAGGCATATAGCTAGGCTACATACAGTACAGTATAAAAGAATTCGCCTCTGAACTACACTGCATTGATTCTCAACATTGTAGGCCTATTCATATAAGCATTTATATTATCGATTTAGGCATGGAGGACATATATAGTACATTGCTCAGTCTAATTAGCGTCAAATGATATTGCAACAACCTGTGAAGAATCGGTTTTATTTATATATAACAACAAATATATGACGGGCAATAAGTGATACTATTGCAGTCCAAAAATCCTCAGTCCTGGTACTCCACAGATCTGGAACATGGTGGTGACGTCCATGGCACAGGCATGTGTCCTCCTATATGACAAAAGAAGTGATTAGAATGGTAGACTAGCCTACTGTTACGCTATATTTCATTTATAGAAACACACAGACCCTGAGGCTATCAGAGACAGAGTATAGACAGAGTTGCGACATTGAGGGGTCAGAAAACAGCCTGGTCAAGTGGTTCATGTAATCGTGCAAACCCATGGGGCTCCATTTTCGTTACATGCTAAACCCCTTATGCCATATCCCTTATTTCATTTTCACTATTTTGAAAAACTTTTTTGGACTATTTCAACATGTCAATCTATTAACACGTTGTGAGCTAGTAGACTGGCCATTTGAACTACTGAGAATTTTTTTTTTAATAGTTTAAAAAGGCAAAGAAGTTAAGGGATAAGGGGTATAGCGGTAACGAAAATCTCACCCATAGACTCCTATGCATTACGTAATTTCTGGTTGTCCCCATTTTCTCCGTTCTCAATTGATGTCTATGTGGAAGAACCGCCATTGGAACGGCCTCATGAAGTGAACAGAGTTTGCGTGACTGTCTACTCTATTTAGCTTCCGTCCCTTCAAGATATTCATTACTATTTGATTCTTACATTCTTACAGTAAATGCACACTTACAGTAGCCTGATAAGACCTGTAGAATGAAGGCTGTGTAGTATAAAATAAACCAATATAATAGCAAACGCTCTGGGGCTGTGTACCAGTACCAACCTATTATAGCAACATGCCGATACAGTTTCTACTTACCGTGTCAATCCCATTAGTGGCTGTAGTATGGACAGTTACGCGAATCGGTGGACCTTGAGGGTGGAAGGTGTAGCTTTCTTCCCATGGCTAAGTATTTGCACGTGTTCTTCGGAAAACAGCTACTTTCTCCTCCGCTTGTTGCACACGGAGCGAAGAGTGCTTGTTGCTGGAAGTAGCACTCCAGCAAGGGCATTGCACTGAGAGAAAATCTGTGGAACTGGAACTAGTTGGGCGATGCTGCGGCGTGCGTACGTAATGACGCATTAGGTCCATCCTCCAGAATGGCATTTCAGTTTATATTGCTAAAATATTAAATGTGCTTCCTCCAAAAATAATATTCATATATATAGTTGACATGCTAATGGGGTTTCTGAGAGATGTGTGTCAACAGTTTTGAGAGTTTTTTGTAGGTTACTTACACTTTAAGAGATAAAATATTCACCAGCTGAATTAGTCTGCACAATTAGTCTACACAAGAGGTTTTCAACCTTTTTGACTCCAGGGACCACCATTTATTCAGCATTTGAGCCACGGACCACCATTTGAGAACATTTTAGCCCCACAGACCCCAAAACTAAAGATTTATTTTGCTTTTGTCCATCTTCTAGTTGTGTAGACTTGGGGCTAATTCAGATGATGAATATTTTAACTCTTGAGAGTGTAAAAATGAAACCAAATGGACCCGCAAGGTCCATTTGGTTTCATTTTTACACTCTCAAGAGTTACATCTGGTTAACCAACTTAGCTGGGGACCACCTGGAACCCTCTCAGGGACCACTGGTGGTCCCCGGATCACCTGTTGAAAACCCTGGTCTACACAACTAGAGAATGTGGAAGATTAATGCTCATTTTTGTCTGTATCTTTGTCTGTTATGTTTTCTCCAAAATCCAGCCTGCGATTGTGGACAAAAGCAAAAGAAGTCTTCAGTTTTAGGGGTTTGTGGGGCTAAAAAAATGTCCTTCAATGGTGGTGGGGCTGAGGAAAGCCTCTGTTATGGATTTTCAACAAATCTGGATGTAGGAGACGATATAGAGACGAGATAGAGAAGGATAACTGCCAGGCAGAGGAGAACACTGGCAGGCGTGGGTGAGGAGATGCTCCCAACGCTCGCTGTACTGCTGGATCTTTTCCTTTTGCATCAGTGGGTGTAGAAATAGTGGACCCACCGGGGGTCCACTCTGCTCTGAGACCTACTGGACCCATTGGTTACCAATGGTCCTTTCTAGGATGGAAGGCGGACTATCATAGAAAGAAAAATGGTGAAAAACGAGGCTTTTATCTCTGGCGCCTGTCAACCAATTCCGCCCCAACTCACCAGCAAAAAAATGCACTTGATTTTCCGCCAGGAGTTTTTCACTAATTTTGGCGCTAGGAGGGGTCTGGGAAAAAAAGCTAAATATAGCGGCAAATGCACCAAGTTGGCAACACTGGAGACCTCAAATCATGACTTTTTTTTACAGAGACAATTCTCTCTAAATTCCACCTGAGTAAAGATAAGTGGGTGAATGGAAAGCTAAAAGAGGATCGTGTCAGTTCTTATTTATCTGTAGAGGAGGAGTAAAACGGCTCAGTCATGTCGTGGTGAACACACCCGTGCGATGCACCAGAAGGCTTTGTAGACAGGGATTTTCCCTGACTTTTTTTTTTTTAAATATATCTGATTAACCATGTGATGTTCCTGACCTTAAAAAGTATAGGAAAAATCCTGCGACAGATCTCCTGCTATCCCTCCGGCTCTTGTATGGAGGCATCCCTCCTTTGCTTATTTCTAGCGTCATCGTTGTTCACACTGTCTGGAAAGGTCACATGAAAAATGCATGAACATGACTTGAGGATCTCACCTTGTGGTGCCTAGGGGAGGGAGTGGCTGAGACTGGTACACTTCCACACAGGGAAGAAGTGGCTCAACTGGTTCGTCATTAGGTTCTAGATCAGTGGTTTTCAACCTTATTGATCCCAGGGACCACTATTTATTCAGCATCTGAACCACCACGGACCACCATTTGATGACATTTTTAGCCCCACAGACCCCGAAACTAAAGATTTATTTGGCTTTTCTTCATAATTCCAGGCTGGATTTCAGAAACAAAACAGACAAAGATACAGATCAGAATGACCATTAATCTTCTACATTCTCTAGTTCTGTAGACTTGGGCTAATTCAGATGATGAATGTTTTAACTCTTGAGTGTAAAATGGACCCGCAAGGGTCCATTTGGTTTCATTTTTACGCTCTCAAAGAGTTGCACCTGGTTAACCAGCTTTCCTTCATTTAGCTTCGGGACCACCTGGAACCCTCTCAAGGACCACTGGGGTCCCCGGACCACTGGTCGAAAACCCACTGGGACAGATACATTTCAGATTAAGTATTTCAGATGTTTTAATATAATTTAACTCTTAAGAGCATAAAATGTTTTTATTTTTTGTACCCGTAAGGGTCCATTTGGTGTAATTTTACGCTCAGAGTTACAGATCTATAAGGCTCCATTTGGTTACCAACTGTCTATCATTTAGCTGGGGACCACCTGGAACCCTCTCAAGGACCCCTGGTGATCCTTTTTAGAGTACATTGTGCTTCAGTATGTTGACAAGCTTCGTGGACATGCAAATCCTCCTTTCCAACTGGATTTGGCACCTGCCCACAGACCCAAAACTACTTGTAACTGCTGTAATGACTCACCCAACTGTCCTGACTTGAACCCTGCATGGATTGTATGTTATGAGAAAGGTCTGTGACTGAACATAACACTGAACATAATATGGCTGTTATCAAAGCAAAACTGGTCTTCCATAAGACCTCAACAGTGCCACAGGTTGACCACCAGTGGTCCTTGAGAGGGTTTTAGGTGGTCCCCAGCTAAGTTGTTAAACCAGATGTAACGTAAAAATGAAACCAAATGGACCCTGGCGGGTCCATTTGGTTTCATTTTTACACTCTCAAGAGTTAAAATATCCATCATGTGAATTAGGCCTAATCTACACAGCTAGAAGATTAATGGTCATGGACAGAAGCAAGGGAAATCTTTAGTTTTTGGGGCGTCTGTGGGGCTAGAATGTCCTCAAATGGTGGTCTGTGGCTCAAATGCTGAATAAACGGTGGTCCCTGGTGTCAAAAAGGTGGAAAACCCCTACTTTAGGGTGTTAAAGGGGCTCCACTCTGAATTTAAAACCAAATTTATTATATAAATGTGTCCCTTTTGGATTTGGACCATTGGGATCACTCATTATTTCCCTTCGCTCTGAGGATGCCATACCAAGCCCTTGGTATACCACAGGTGTCCACACACCAGGGGGGCGCGCACATAAAAAAAACACATTTCAGAAAATACCGTACACTTAAAAAAAGGGGGAAAAAGAAAGAAAAACTTCTTCCAACTTGTATAATAATACCTGATGATCATGTTTTGAAACTGATGAAGGCATCGTGTCTAGATGTGTGATGTTTTAAAATGAAATGCCAAACTGACAGATGGATACACATTACAGTATAATAAGGCAGGGGCGGATCTAGGCATGCCCGTGGGGGGCAATGCCCTCCTAAATGCCCAGACTGCCTCTCCAAACATGATGACATGCAAAACAACCCAATATATTTCAGTGCGTATATTTAAAAGTATTTGAAGTACTACTATACTGCTACTAACTAACTACAATCGTCTCACCACTAAAGCAACATCATCATTGAAAACAGAAAACTCTCTGAGTCAGACCTTTAGCTTTATGATGGCTGCGTGTTTGTTGCAACTTCAACAACAACTGATGTTATTATCGATGTTTTACTAGCATAATAAAAGTCCTGTAACTGAAAATGGTATGGGTGCGGCTTCATCGCCCATGTCGCTTCGCGCCACGGTTGATGAAGCCGTACCCATACCACCCCCCCCCCCCCTCCCCCAATTGGGAAATGTTACATCCGCCCCTGTAATAAGTGTAAGAACAGTCTTGGAAAAAACATAAGATAACTGGAACAGTGTGAAACACTGTGCAACAAAAACATCACTGTCGTACTTTATGTCCCCATTATGACCATGGATCTGCTCTAAATGTGTTTCATTTAATATGCTCTTTAATGTTTAAAGTCCCCACAACAACAACAACAAAATGTTTTGGCCTGGAAAATACTGTATATCTCAACTTTCCTCTGGGTGGTCTTCAGCCTCTGGGTGAGATGGCACCCGCTTCCATGTTATCCAGGGGCGTTTTTGCCATTAGGCAGACTAGGTAGTTGCCTGGGGCACCATGAGGGGATGGGGGGGCAATGGGGCGACCACCTGACATGCTTTAAAAGGATCCCAGGCCAATAAACCCTCTTCCCCATTTTTACCATCTGCGTCGGTACTGACTTTAGTATAAAACTCTTTCAAATACTCACATTGTGTTTCTGAACGTGAGGGTTCCGAGGTGCTACAGCTACTAGTGTCTGTGATCCAGACGCTGCCCGCTAATGCTGCTCATATTGTTGTGATGATGTATTTGCTGTGGGACACGCGTAGCAGCTCGGTTGCCAGGTTGGGTGTTATTTTTTGCTGGGAGTCTCATGGGAAGGCTTCATAGAAATCTGGCACCCTTATGAAAGTTTTTTTTTTTTTTTTTTTTTTTAACGAGAAAAGCTGCATTCAGAAACAGCCAGAATGAACGAGTTCTAAAGAAAGTTCGAAATGCGGAAATGCACTACGTTTAGTTCCACTTCACTGAAATTACGAATGGGTTCATGAACGATAGTTCTTTGAACGCGTTCGGCACATCATTGACTGTGTGTGTGTGTGTGTGTGTGTGTGTGTGTGTGTGTGTGTGCGTGCGCGGGCGCACTGGGGGGGTTTCCACAGCTAGTATAAACAAACAGCAGGACCAATTTGCGTCAAACTTTTTGTACACACTGGCAGTAGGCCAAGGAATCCCAGTTATTAAATATTTGTCATCATAGTCTACCGTTCCGCAGAGAGCCAGTCAATCATGGCCACGCAGTATATTGTGTGTGCTTTCAAAATCTTGAATGCTTGGCTGTGCAGTACGCCGGTCCTCTCCGCAGTCCACAATTGAATCATGTCATTGTAGATGCCATTTATATCAGAAGCATGAATCGCGGTGCTCAAGATGTGGTTGTGTTTGCAATGTTAGATTAAGTGAATTCACTTGAGCCTCTCTCTCTCTCTCTCTCTCTCTCTCTCTCTCTTCTCTCCGCTCATCCTTCCCCTACTTCAGGGACAGAGTGAAACCCATCCTGGGGCGTTTCAGTGAACTGGAGGGCCTCCTGGCTGGGTTGAGGATTGGACCAGGTGGTGTTGACGCTGTCCTCCTGGACGCAGGCTGCTCCTCCATGCAGATGGACCAGCCAGACAGAGGCTTCTCACTCAGCAAGGACGGACCCTTGGACATGAGGATGGATGGAGCCAGGTAAAGTGTTCCAAACATGTACAGTATGTCATCTATTGGTTCTATTTGTTGAATCAGTCGTAGACCTACTGCAGGGGCGTTTTTTTGCCACTAGGCAGACTAGGCAGTTGCCCAGGGTGACATGAGTGGAGGGAGTGACATGAGGGGAGGGGGCGACCACCAGACATGCTTTAAAAGAATACCAGACTAATAAGACTAATATGGATAAATACATTATACTTGTCCTCTATAACTAGAATTGAACATTTAAAACACATATAATATGTTATATAGTAATATGTTCTATAATATGGAGCCCCCCTTACCAAATGGACCCCGTAAGGGTCCATTTGGTAAGGGGGGCTCCAGGGAAAATCTTGCCTAGGGCTCCAAATTGCTTAGAAACGCCTCTGACCTACTGTGTTCCATAACAGTTTGTGATCTATTATCGGTTGAATCAGTAGTGCCGTGTTCTGTAACATAAGTTGTTCTCTGTTGAATCACTCCAATAATGGATGCACAAAAGGGCTAGCCAAATGGGCCGCGTACTGTACGCTGGTCCGATGCCCTACGGGTCTCACATGCAACATCCCCGCAAAATTTGTGGCTGGTAATATGTCCACTTTTCATCATTCATCATCTGAATTAGCCATTTTGGAATGTATGTTTTGCTTGTTTTGGACAATATATTAACTTGAGAGTGTAAAAATGAAACCAAATGGACCCGCAAGGGTCCATTTGGTTTCATTTTTACACTCAAATCAAATGTTTTGCAGTTTTGCATGCAGTTTTGCATGCAGTTTACACTCAAATCAAATGTTTTGCAGTTTTGCATTCTTCCAAGTTTGTAGCCACCTGAATTTGGGTAATAATATATTTTAAGAGTAGTGTGGTTACGTATCACAATACTTGGTTAGCGATAGATGGACTATATTGTGTATGATTAAAATATTTAAAACCTATTTAGCAAAAAAAATTAAATGCGTGAAATGTGAATGTAAATAGTGCACATGTTTTAACCCATTTAGGCCTGACCTAAGGTTTCTGAAAAACTTGAAATATGTATATATGTGCATAAAAAAGGAATACTGTACATACATACTGTACTGTACATACTGTACAGAATCCAAAAATGGATTCCTGGGTTTAAGGATTACGGCTGCAGCATCAAATTAGAAGCAACATAAAGGGGAAAAGGGCAAACATATACTAGCTATATACTTTATATTTTTTTATTTTTCACTAAAAGTTGCCTATATCTTTAGACCTCTACCCTAGTGCAGCAAACAGCACAACATTCTCAAAACTTCTGTCAGAATCCAAGAGCAGCTGCAGAAAACAATACACTAGGAAGGCAGAGATGAGGACTTTAAGGCAATAACCTCTGCCAACAGACTCTTCAAAGAGGCCTCTTATGAGTTACTAATGCTGGGCTGTGACCTCTACACACACATACTACACCCACCCCCACCAGGCCCTGCTGCTACAGGTGTGACAATACAAATCCCCTGCCAGACACGGGCCATCACCTGGACAAATATAATCCTGCTTAATAACTTTCACAAGCTTCTACAAAAGGTCTCAGCGGAACAGCCGCAACAGCACTTCGGCAAAATTTAAACATGCCATAAAAAAAAAAGACGAACACAATCGTTGTCCGCTTTTACGAAAATAAAAGATCCACCACGGGATCATCTCCGGAGTGAGGGCTGGTCCCGACCGAGAGATTAAACGGTCTTAAACAGAGGTTAATATGACTGCAGATTTATGACTTGTTTTTTTTTTGATGATCAATGAGCTACAGCACCTTTTCAGCCACTTGTCCATTTTTCTTCGCAAGCGTGTTCCTGTGCATCAAAGTTCACATGTGACTTTGCTAAATAACTCGGGTGTCAGGCAGGGTTATTATAGTTATGGATTTTTCATTTTAGTTTAGTTTTAGTTAGTTTTGACATCTTATTTTCAAATTCAGTTTGTTTTAGTTAGTTTTTAGAGCGGGTTTGCTAGTTTTTATTTAGTTTTTATTCTGGTGAAAATATTTAGTTTTAGTTAGTTTTAGTTTAGTTATAGTTTTAGTCTTAGTTATTTTATTTTTTCTGTGCTTTGGTTGTCAGGTATAGGAATAAAAATGTGCCAAAGTAGGAAACGGTTGGCATTCAACCCTTGCTTTGAGTTTCTTAGTAGATTGGATGATTGCGCTCTCCTTTCAGTTAACTCAAATGTATTTTGAATTTTAGTTTTCGTTTTTTAGTTAGTTTTAGTTAACTATTATAACCCTGGTGTCAGGAAGGAAATGAATCCAGGCGACCAACAGTAGAGTCATCATGCTCCTTCTGAAGAGGTTACAGATTAAACGTGAAATGAACCTGAGACGTTGTGGGTTTTGTTATGGAGTCCACCTGATTATCTGGCACAGGCGGTTTCTAAACCAATCAGAGCACAGTCATCCCTTCAGGCGATGGGATGGCAAAAAAAAGAGATGACTCTACGCCGAGCTATACTACACACGACACATGGACTGCTTGTTTACAATAGCCACTCTATAGATGCTTATTTTCAGATGTACTGCATATTCTAACACAGGGGTTTTCAACCTTTTTCATGTCAGGGACCACCATTTATTCAGGATTTGAGCCACGGACCAACATTTGAAGCCCCAAAGATCTAAAACTAAAGAATTCTTTTGGTTTTGTTCACAATTCCAGGCTGGATTTTGCGAACAAAACAGTGTAGACAGTGTATGTATATACAGTATATATATAGCCTGAGTGGCTTTTTAATAATTCGAGATCTAGAGAACTCTCTGTGGTATGGCTGATGATCCGCTGGTGCAGATGGGAACATTTGTAGGCAGCACAGTTCCGGTGCTTTACACTATAGGAGGCACAGCAGGCAACGGTTGGCTAGTGGTCCTAAAGCCCGGCAGCCGTAGTGTTAACCGTGTTATTATGAAAACGCAATAATGTGTGGTTGCAATTTTCTGTCATTTGCAACATCAAACAAAAACGTTGTGCAGCAAAATGTATCCCCATCACTTGCAATGCGTACACCTGACAACAACTATTACACTCCTCCCAGCAGTAATTCTTTCCATTCTAGAGGATGTTGATACTGATTTGACATGAGCTTTTCAAATAAACAGAGATTGTTCCACTAGACGGACAATTTGATTGTTACATAGGCGAGTAATCAGATTTTACACAGCAAATGTTCCAGTCTTTACTCTTCAAAAATGAAGGTGTACGTCACAGCAATGTCCATGGAATGTATAGGACAACTAGAAAAAGTGCCCTTCTGGGCACAGGTCTCCACCAGGCTGTGGCCTCCTGGTGGCGCTATAGGCCATTGTGAAAAGGGTTCCATTCTGTTCTCATGCCTTTGATGGTAATTTGAGTTTTATCCCCCCCAAAAATATGTTTGCAAAATTCCAACTGTTGGTGGCGCTATACCGGAAAGTGTGTTAAAGATTTAACATAAAATGCATGTTGCGTTCACGAGTTGATGCTTTTTGTTCAAAACAAGCCAATCCTACAAACTTTGAAAGCCATTTATAGACAAATAGGACGAAGTAAAGTGCAAAGTCAATGGGTGCAATTCTGAATCGCCTTGGTGTAGCCAAGTATGGTGTAAGTCCTCTCATTGGCTGCATGGCAGCAAATCAGGTGTGGGTCCGTGCTCATTGGCTGCATGGCAGCAAATCAGGTCTGCGGCCTTGGGCTAGGCCAAAAGCCTATACCACCAGGCCTGGGCCTGGGCCTACCAAATAATTATCCATAATAATTAAAACCAGACATCAAGAGCTTCAACTCATGATGAACAAAGCAGGGCAGTACAGTAACATTTTAATTGGGGGGTTCAGGTGATTTCTGGACCTTTTGAATTGCAGATTTTAATTATTCTGGGTAATTATTTGGTAAGCCCAGGCCCAGGCCTGGTGGTATAGGCTTTTGGCCTACTACAGAGGCCCCAGAGCTGATTTGCTGCCCTGCAGCCAATGAGAAGACTTACACCATACCTGGCTACACCACAGCTTTCAGAATTGCACCCAATGTCATTTACTACTTTTATATACCGGTAAGTTAAGCTGACCATACGTCCGTATTTCCCAGGACATGTCCGTATTTCACGTCCTGTCCTGGGTGTCCCGGTTTATTTTTAGAAAATGAGGAAATGTCCTGGTTTTTGTAAAATTACTTTCATTCCTGTTCCTTTCGACACGTCTTTGCTTACATCGGACCAGTAAATCGACAGGCACTAGGACACTGCGCACGATGATCTCAGCCCTGAGCAGAGTCAGTGCAGGCAGCCTTCGTCAATCAGTTAGTAGACACTAGACAGCGTGGTTGTCAGTCTCCACCACCATGCCCAAGCGCAAGTGCACGTTTACAGATGAGTTACAGAAAAAATTCCCTGTATTCAGACCGGGGCGAGACAAAAGTGAAGCACTGTGCACTGTTTGCAAAGCAGGCACGTATGTCTCGCTCTGCAATGGTGGTGCAAGGGACCTAAAATCCCACATTGACACAGAAAAAACACCAAAAAGCTGTTCGAGGCGATAGTATAGCGCCTGTTCGATATCTGAATATTTCGTGAAACCAGGGAAAGATGATGCAGTGAATGCAGCGGAGGCTGCCTGGTCTTTTCATACAGTGAAACACCACCACAGTTATCGCTCGATGGACTGTTCTAGTTCTTTGATCAAAAGTCCCCCCCCCCCCCCCCCCCCCGCGCTAAGGTGTCCTGGTTTGCTCCTTTGAGAATATGGTCACCCTAATATAAGTTAAACTAATATTACGCAGAATTTAGTTCAGCCTTTAGCCTCGGCCCTCCACAATATTTTCTGTATCTCACTTGGCCCCTTGGGAAAAATAATTGCCCACGCCTGTCTGTCCTAACTACATTTCGAAGTGTCCTTGGCCAAGACGCCGAGCCTAAATGGCTCTGGATGTGCTGGTTGTTGCCTTGCATGGTTTCAGCTGCGAATGTGTGTGATGAATGGTTGACCAATGGTTGGTTATTTACCGGCAAATAGTACCGTCCAGATATTCAGAAGACACTCAATCACTGAACTTCAGCTTCTTCGAATTCTTTTGGGGAAGAGATTTGGTGTCGACTGAAAAGAAAATATTTCAACTGAGGTCTAGCCAGACTGCCCTGAGATGGTTTTCCATTTCCATAAATTGACTGGTGAGAGAGTGGCTGTTATTATGAAGCTGTTGGCGAAGTGTTAGTCCATGTGTTAAAGGGGAATTCCACCCATTTGCAACAGTATACCTTAGAGTTGCTGGGTTCGCATGATAAAAGTTCCCCCATTCTGTGTTTCCTAGAAATGGAGGTCTGAAGAAAACATCATGATGATGTCATCAAGATGTATTTCACCATGTTAACTGATTTCTTTAGACGCTTCTTTTCTCTGAGAGCGTACAAATGGAACCAAATGAACCTGTTAGGGTTGCATGTATACGCTCTCAGAAAAAATGTTGAAAATGGGACCCACCTGTTGAAAACCACTAAGATATATATATATATATATATATATATATATATATATATATATAATTAGTGCTGTATAGTTGGACTAATTCTGGCCTTCGAACGTTCGCTGGGAATTATAGGGCGAGCTTCGAACGTTCGCTAAAAAAAAAGCAGCATGCTAACCCCCCCCCCCCCCCCCCCCCCCCCCCCCCCCCCCCCCGTGCGTGCGCCCCTACTAACTATTAACATCGTGGATGTTGTCATCGGTAGCAAAGTTTTCTACTGCCCTGAGATGTGCCTGACATTAGTGAATACTTCATCATGACACCGCTGTCCTTTCTCTCCTTTCTGATGACACCGATCCGACAGCCACGGGTAACACGCTGTTTCGATTGCCAATATATGCCGTCCTTCGGCTGGTTTAATTATTTGTTTGCTGTGAACGACTACGTGTCTATTAGGCCTATTGTATGTATAGGCTTAAGCCTGCTGCCCACCAGCCTGCTCTGGTGGTCAGTGAACCATAAAACCAACCAGTCAGCGTGCAGCTCTATAGAGTACAGACGGAGTTGCGCAAACTCCGTTCACTTCCTAGAGCCAGTCTAATGGCGGATCGCCTACATAGACTTCTATTGAGAATGGGACACCTTCAGTGAAAACAATGCATTTCCAACTGCAGCAACAGCGCGTTTCACAGCGAGTTTCTGACCCCTCAATGTCGCAGATCTACTAGATGGGGGGGAAAAGTTAAATAAATAAATAAATGCGAATGGTTCGGGATCATTAATATTCGTTCGCGTGGCGACCTTAGCGAGCGAATGGTTCGAATCCCGAGCTTCGGTATACAGCCCTAATATATATATATATATATATATATATATATATATATATATATATATATATATATATATATATATATATATATATATATATATATATATAAATATATATATTAAGGCTGTCAGAGTTAACTAGTTAATCGCGAGTTAACTCAGCCATGAGTTAACTCGATTAATTTTTTTAGTGCGAGATTAACTCAAAGTAAAACCAAAGGCCAAGTGGGTCCATTTGGTTCAATTTCGCCAAATGCAGGTGAATAATTTTTAAATATCTGCATCAGTTAAATTACTTTAAAATAAGTCTACACAATTACAGAATGTAGAGAACTTTCTACAAAATGTGCATGTTCGTTCCTAATGATATCGTTGACAAATTCTTTAATTTAGGTGTGGAAGTCTAAATAAATGTCATCAAATGGTGGTCTGTGGCTCAAATGCAGAATAAATATATGACCTTAACCCTTTCCCTACCAGCATAATTAGGCTTAATACTGTAGCCAGACCAGCTAAATACCCTAATAAAGTACATATTTGAATGTCCATATAAAAATGTGTGATATGACCACAAATGTCTCATTTTAACCCTGCAAGTCTCCACTTTCCCCAGAAAAAAAAGAAATATGTATATTTTATTTTATTATTCTCAAGGATTAACATTATTATTATTTTTTTCATTTACTTTCCTCACAACACTTCACAACGTGTTGTGAGCTTGCAGAACTGTTATTTTCTGATGTATTTGAACTTTTTCATGCACTATGTGTAAAGTAGTTTATTATTATGAAACCTGGTTGCTTATTTCTCTCCAAACACCTGGCAACCAGTATCGCCAACTTGGCGCATTTGTCACTATATTTAGCTTTTTTTCAGACCACCCAAGCACCAAAATTATTGAAAAACTAGTACTTTTTTGAAAACGAGTGCTTTTTTGCTGGTGAGTTTGTTTGAAAACCACTGCCCTAGCTCCTTCTAGTGCATTTTGGAAGTGTCACTAGTGTATTTTGGAAGTTGGCAACACTGCAAACACAGAATGGCACATTGTGTTCCCAGCTGTAAAGCCATGGCTGTGGCTTGCAGCCTGTCATCAGCATGGGAGTCCTGATACAAATTATTGGATTTATTTACCTTTGGATCTATTGGCAATCTTTTTTACATGTTTTGATCTTTTGTGCTGTTATTTGGAGACACATAAGGTAAGGTAAAAACAATCCCTTTGTTGCTTTGTTTGTTGTTGTTTTTGTTAGGGCTAGTTAGAGATCTATAAGGGTCCAATGTAATGAACACAACTACATGAGACTTTGTGACAAGTTGGGGGAGGGCTCCCTCTGCTGGCGGAGGGCCCCCACTACACCCCAAGACATTAAAACAGCCAGAACCAGCCCAGAAAACACACAATACGTCAATTACGTCAGTGGGAGGCTTGGATTTGCATGTAAATTACCTCAATTACGTCATTGGTAATTATAGGGTTAATATGAATATTTTTTAAAAAACACTCATTTAAGGTATATTTAGAACTCATGAAAATATGCGATTAAATTGCGATTAATCAAAGATTAACTATGGGCAATATACATATACATATACATATACATATATACATATACATATATATATACATACATATATACATATACATATACATATACATATATATACATATACATATATGCAATATACATACCGGTATATGTGTGTGTGTGTGTGTGTGTGTATATATATATATATATATATATATATATATATATATATATATATATATATATATATATATATATATATATATATATATATATATATATATACACACACACACACACATATACCGGTAGATAGAATTGCATAGGTGGAATATTTTTTTGTTTTACTGGCGTCTAATCTAATACTACTGTATAGGCTATGGTTTCAGGATTTACCGTCTGCATTAGGCTGAAGGCATGGGGAGAAAAATACTAATTACTAGGAAAGGAAACGTAAGATATTCAGTGTTGAGTGTCGTACGAATCCATCCTTGTGTGCATTACTAAGCTTTTTTATGTATGTGTTACATATTTTATAAACTGTAGTTAATAGGTCACCCGATTGAGAGTGAGATACTACTGTTAGACCTGTCACAATTATGTAATCACTATAGGGGTATAATGATATAGTAACTGTATCAAAATAAGGTTTGTAATTAAAATAAATCGAAGTACCGTATTGTCCCCGAATTAAAGATGGCACTGGTTATAATACCACACTCAATTTTCAAGACTCATTAGCATGTGCGGATGTAACATTTCCCAATTGGTACCATTGTTGGTTACAGGACTTTTATTAGGCATTAAGCATCAATAATAACATCAGTTGCAACAGACACGCAGCATGCATAAAGCTAAAGGTCTGAACCGGAGAGTTTTCTTTTTTCAATGATGAAATGCTGTTGGTTCAGTCAGTGGTGACACAACTGTAGTTAGTTAGTATCAGTGGTAGAGTGTTTCAAATCATTTTAAATCTAGGCACTTTAATTTGAAATATCTTGGGTTGTTTTGCATTGCCCCCCTGTTTGGTATGCCCCCCCTTCCCCCCATGCCTAGAATTTCCCCTGCTCATTAGTGTAAAAAGAAGGATGAAAGTCAAATAATATAGTCGCCAAATGTAAGACGATGGTCCACGTATCATATGATCAACAATGTATCATAAGCCGTATTGAATCACTGTTAAAATGTATCATTACATATAGTAATCACAGTTATTGCGTGAATTATTGCATAGGGAATTATTTCAGACAATCACATTTCGCATTATTGTCTAAATCGTTGCCTCCACGTTGAAAAATGTATGCACATATTTTCAAACATATTCCAAAAAATAGCAAAAATGGCAGATCCACAAACTAAACGACGCGTCACCAGATGTGATGCACCGTGAGCTTGTAGATCTGCTGCCTCTCATTGTAAAGTATGAAATGGTTATTAATTGTTTGTTTAAGTCGTATATGTCGACTGGCCTGCGTGTGCACGTTTTCTTCACAAAGCCTAAAAGGCAAACATGAATGTACTTTATTTTATTATTATTATTATTATTTTCAACTCTTGGTGCCAAAAACACAAGTCGTTCCTTATTATTGATTATTCGTGCGACAATCCCAGTCGAGTAATGGTGACTGGCCTAGCCACAGGGGCGGATGTAATAGTTCCCATTTGGGGGGGGGGGGGGGGGGGGGGGGGTGTGTTCTCATCGCCCGTGTCGCTTCACGCCACGGCCGATGAAGCTGCATCCATACCATTTTTGGTTACAGGACTTTTAATAGGCAAGTAAAGCATCAATTAATAACATCAGTTGTTGTTAGGGTTAGTTGCAACAGACACGCAGCATGCATAAAGCTAAAGGTCTGACTCAGAGAGTTTTCTGTTTTCAATGATGAAATGCTGTTGGTTTAGTGGTGACACAGCTGTAGTTAGTTAGTAGCAGTAGTAGTGTTTCAAATCATTTTAAATATAAGCACTTTAATTTGAAATATCTTGGGTTGTTTTGCATGCCATCATGTTTGGTGGGGCAGTCTGGGCATTTTAGGGGGGGCATTGCCCCCCCCCCCCCCCCCCCCATGCCTAGATCCGCCCCTGGTGAGCCACCCCTCTCTCCCCTCTCACCACGCTCTGATCATTCATCCTCTGTCCACCATATAGGTTTTCTGCAGCTGTATCTGAAATGTGTCAGGATTCGCTGCTGTCAGCAAGCCGGCGTGACGTCAAGATGCTTAATTGGTCTCTTCTTTGTGCGTAGGTACCCTGACATGCCCTGCGCCGCTGACGTGGTGAATGCCTTAGATCAACAGGCTCTTGCATCCATCCTCACTGCGTACGGGGAGGAAAGACATGCCAGGAAAATAGCCTCAGCCATTGTCGAGGCACGTAGCGTCTACCCCATCACCCGGACACAGCAGCTGGCCAGCGTGGTTGCAGGTATACAGCCAGATACTAGACCCTCGTTAACCGGTAACAGAGGGAGGAAAAACAGGCGGTGGGAGTTGTTAACGTGGTCTCCCTGATGCCACAGAAAATACACAACATTTCCTGGATTTGCTTTGGGTGCTTGCATGTCTGTCTGTCTGTCTGTCTGTCTGTCTGTCTGTCTGTCTGTCTGTCTGTCTGTCTGTCTGTCTGTCTGTCTGTCTGTCTGTCTGTCTGTCTGTCTGTCTGTCCCCCTCCCACAAACTTCCTGTCCTCATCTTACATTTGGGAAGTGATGCAGAGTGGAGTAATGCCGCAAAATTTCAATTGATATGTTTTCACTAGGGCTGGAACTTTAACTGATTAATTGAGATTAATTAATAATTACAGAAACTATAACGTGATTAAAGAAATTAACTCATTTGAATCGCACATACATTTTGCACCACCTTTTTCATTGGACAAATTTCATGGTGCCGATCATAACGGTGCACACAATGGGAGAAAAAGCCAATCAGGGGGAACCAATAAGGACTGCCATTGATCATCACAACTCCCACTGTTTTGTCCTCTCATTGGTCCGAAGTTACTAACGCTGTCTCTAACCGTCACGCTCAACATATCACATTGCAGTATGGACACAGTTTTAATTTAGAAAAACTCACTAACTACCTGTTTTAATTGACACAGAAATGCTTCTTGGGTCAAATATTGGTATGAGATTAATTAGCATTAATTAATTACAAAGCTTCAAATGAATTAGACCAAATTTGTTTGTTTGTTTGTTTTTACGATTACCCGACATAAGTAACCACCATGTCCATAATGCTCTTTGGCATTGCACTGTGAATGATATTGACTATAGTGCTGCAACCATTAATCGGTGAATTGTAATCCAATCGATTATTAAATTATAGTTGTCAAATAATTTAGTAATCGGATAATGATGATGAATGGATGTGTGAAATATTCCCCCTGAAAACAGTCCCATGTTGTTTGTTGTCAAACAGAAAAGAGAGTAATACTAACCCCAGTGTGGTGATGGAGAGCAGCAACACACACTAATGGCCTGCTGGAGCCCAGTCAGAGCTACGGTTCACTTCGCATTGAATTCATTTTCCCAGCAGCCTTTGCAGACTAGAGCGATGGACAATAGGTGTGGGTGCCTGGCGCCCAGCGCTTTCTATCAGCTTACAATTAGCCTGAGAGGAGAGAGAGCAAGAGGAGGATTTAAATGGGGTTAATGTTCTGACACCGTCCTGAATATCATTCATACCGTGAATGATATTCATTCCTCCTTCTCCTTTCATACTGTCGCTGACAATTGCCTTGTAACCATTGTGTCTGTTGTTTTTAAATGTTTGTTTTGGGCTTTTTATGCCTCTAGCGCAGAGGTTTTCAACCTTTTTGATTTCAGGGCCCACTGTTTATTCAGCATTTGAGCCACGGGACCACCGTTTGATGACATTTTATAAGCCCCACAGACCCCAAAACTGAAGACTTCTTTCACTTTTGTCCACAATTCCAGGCTGGACAGACAAACATACACAACATGCATATCAATTATGACATACAGTATACTGTAGGCTTGCGATACTGGCCTGCATTTAGGCAGGATTTACAGCATGGGGTTGATTAAAAGTAATAAACAGCCAAGATAACTAAGCCAAATAACTAAAAACTGTTAACACACCTCCAGTAATGTACCGTTATCATGATTGTATAGGACATACCTGGGCATTATGCAGCCTGGGGGCCAAATGCGGCCCTTTGGCTGACTCTGACCGGCCCGGGGACCACCAGTTGTCCTTGAGAGAGTTCCAGGTTAAATATGGAAAGTTGGTTAACCAGATGTAACTCTTTGAGACCGTATAAATGCAACCAAATGGACACTTGTGGGTCCATTTGGTTTCATTTTTACACTCTCAAGAGTTAAAATATTTATCATCTGAATTAGCCCATAGTCTACACATTCAATCAGAGAATGTAAGAGAAGGGTCATTTTTGTCATCCTGTTTTGTTTCCCAAATCCAGCCTGGAATTGTGGACAAAAACAAAAGAAATCAAAAGAAATGTTTTGGGATCTGTGGGGCTAAAATGTCATCAAATGGTGGTCCGTGGGTCAAATACTGAATAAATAGTGGGCTCTGGTGTCAACATGGTTTACTCTTACTTTTATCTTGAAATTAATATTACGCAGAATTTAGTTCAGCCTTTAGTCTTGGCCCTCCACAATATTTTATGTATCTCATTTGGCCTGTTGGGAAAAATAATTGCCCACCCCTGGGCAATTATTGCCACACAAAGGGCACTTACGCTCAGGGGCCCCTAGCACAAAGGCCCCTGGGCCAAACGTGCCCATTGGTTTCTCACCCCAAGTCATTTAATGCCTCTCTCTCTCTCTCTCTCTCTCTCTCTCTCTCTCTCTCTCTCTCTCTCTCTCTCTCTCTCTCTCTCTCTCTCTCTCTCTCTCTCTCTCTCTCTTCTCTCTCTCTCTCTCTCTCTCTCTTTCTTTCTCTCTCTTTCTCTCTCTTTTTCTCTCTCTCCAGCTCTCTTGCTCAATCACAAATGCATACTTGCACACCCTAATACAAGTACAAGCACTTATTTATATAGAGACGCACGCACACACACACATTATTCACTCATGCATAAGGCTAGGATGACATTTTTACGTCTTGGCAGATCATTTTCTCAAGGCGTTCCTTCGGATTTGAGCTGGGATGAGAGCGTGCTGTCCTTTCCATAGATATTGCACTGTGTGTGTGTGTGTGTGTGTGTGTGTGTGTGTGTGTGTGTGTGTGTGTGTGTGTGTGTGTGTGTGTGTGTGTGTGTGTGTGTGTGTGTGCGCGCGTCACACAGGGAGAACAGGTGTGACCCAGGCCAGTTGTTTGATCTCTTTTGAAGAGCATAGCGAGTCACTACCAATGTTTATTCCAATCAATCCTGGTGTAAGTCCCAGGGGATCTGTGCTCAGCTGCTTATGACACTATTATTGCTAAGGGAAAAAAACACTATGGACATAGATGAGAAAAGGTGGGGGGTGGGGGGGTGGTGTATAAGAGGAATCACTTTTTGAGTTCCGGTTTGCAGTATTGTCTCTCTCATCTAATCACTTACCCCACCGCCTGCGCACGGGCGAAGCAATAGCGCCACCGCCTGCCAGCTTCCTGAATTGCCGACGAAAACAGTTGTATAAAAACTAGGGCTACGACTTTAACTAATTGAATTGAGATGAATTAATTACAGAAACTATTATGTCATAAAAAATAACTTTCATTTAATCGCGCATGAATGGTAAATGGTGCATTTATATAGCGCCTTTATCCAAGGCACTTTACATAGCTTGTGCATCATATTCACCCATTCACACACACACATTGATACACTGATGGCGGAAGAAACCATGCAAGGTACCTACTGGCAACCTACTATCCGCGCATCTGGTTTCATGTTTACACTCTCAAGAGTTAAAATATTCATCATGTGAATTAGCCCAAGTCTACACAAGATTAATGGTCATTTTGATCTGTATGTTTGACTGTTCTTGTTTCCCAAATCCAGCCTGGAATTGTGGACAAAATCAAAATAAATCTTTAGTTTTTGGGGTATGTGCGGCTAAAATGTCATCAAATGGTGGTCCGTGGCTCAACTGCTGAATGAATAGTGGGCCCTGGTACCTTTATTTGGTCCCAAAATACACAAAACACACAAAACCCAGGGTCCATATGTTGATGACAGCTGTCTAGGGACAGCCCCTCCCCATCTGCTCCTTTCTAGACCAGCTGATGCCTCTATTGTTAGGGCGGTCCCCGACTAGGGATTTTTATAGTCGACTAAGGCTATTAGTCGACGACCCTTTTTTGTCCTTTATTATAACTAATTAAATATAACATGTTTGTGGCATTCAGCATTTCACCCTAGACATAATTTGGGTCCTCGGTGATATCTAATTAACTAACCCTAATTAAATAACTAACCCTGCAACAGAGAATCATTCTATTTTGGCTGAGTAGGGGGGTTAATGTCTGATTTAACATAGACCTGTAGTTAGATACATCATGATATAACCTATTTTTAATCATTCACAATAGCTTGTATATTTTCCAAAATAATAAATCAACTTCAACTATCAATCAAGAGAGTGATAGTCGACTGAGGGCCCTATTTTGATTGTCTTAAGTACCAGGTCTTAAGTCAAAACTTAGAGGTTGGCAAAGCTGTCTGGCCAATTAAAACAGCCAAGCAGCTTTGCCACAACTCCAAGTTTTGACTTAAGACTTAAGACCTGGTAGTTAAGACAATCAAAGTAGGGCCCTAAGACTCATTCCAATCAATTATTCAACGACCAGCCCCGTCTGCTTCAAAGCACCACACACATACTATTGCCATTAAATAGTAACAAACAAAATAAAATATTCTTAAATCTTACAAACTAACTTCCCAGTGATTACCTACTAGTATCATATCATATCATATCATATCATATCATATCATATCATATCATATCATATCATATCATATCATATCATATCATATCATATCATATCATATCACTCTCACAAAATAATCATTGTTAGACTTACTGTAGCTTCACAGGTATTCCAAATATATTCCTACAATAGCAAACATACTGTATATTTAGCCAGCACAATTTGGCGTGGATATTTTTACTGGATTACATACTGTAGTTGTCTTTTCTTATTACAGGTAACAGTTACACATCTACAGTATGTGGGATCATTTGCTTGATGACAATTCTAATAAATCAATGGTTTTCAACCATTTCGATTCCAGGGCCTACTATTTATTCGGCATTTGAGCCACAGAGGACCACTATTTGGTGACATTTTTGCCCCACAGACCCCCAATGTAAATATTTCTTTTGCTTTTGTCCACAATTCCAGGCTGGATTTGGGAAACAAAACAAAATTAATCTTCTACATTCTCTAGTTGTGTAGACTTGGGCTGATTCACATGATGAATATTTTAACTCTTGAGTGTGTAAACATGAAATCATTTGGTCACCAGTGAACTCGAGTTTCACTTTGGGCTTTGGGAGGCAAAGCTTTCGTCCAATCAAGAAAAAGAGGGACTTCCTCCAATCAGGGTTGAGCGGGGGCAGGCCTTGGTGCACAGGCTGGTACCAGGCCTGTGTTGCGTGTCCATGGGGCGGGGGTGGCTCAAGGGTAGAATCAGTGGATGTTAACCGCAAGGTTGCCGGTTCGAACCCGGGTTCCCCGCTCCTGATGTGTTGGTTGTAATAACCACCTCTCAAGTTAAACTGAAACTTAAAGGGGAATTCCACCCTTTTTTTTTAATCATGTCCACACAACATCTTCAGGGTATATTAATGACATAGTAAAATATTGATAATGAGTGGATTTCCCCTTTAACTCTTAACACTAATAACAAGTGAAAGATGAAAGTAGTAGTAGTTGATCCATATGTTATTTTGTGTGTTTAATCACCTCCATTCTCTTGTCTTCTCCTGTACCTGTCTAACCTCTGCCTCCTCATTTCTCCTTAGCCTGCCATCTTTCCCTGTGCTCTGTCCGTGGGACCTTTGAAAGATAAATGAGAGAGAGAGAGAGAGAGGGAGAGAGAGAGCAGGACTTGGTGAGGCTAGACTAGGGCTGGTCCTTTCTGTGCAGCAGGGGCGGATGTAACATTTCCCAATTTGGGGGGGGGGAGAAAATTTCCGGTTACAGTACTTTATTAGTAAGTAAAGCATCAACAATAACACCAGTTGTTGTTGAAGTTGCAACAGACGCGTAGCATGCATAAAGCTAAAGGTCTGACTCAGAGAGTTTTCTGTTTTCAATGATGAAATGCTGTTGGTTCAGTGGTGACACAGCTGTAGTTACTTTGGCAGTAGTGGTGTTTCAAATCATTTTAAATATCAGCACTGTAATTTGAAATATCTCTGAAATGTGGGTTGTTTTGCATGTCATCATGTTTGCTGGGCGCAGTCAGGGCATTTAGAGGGGCACTGCCCCCCTCCCATGCCCATGCCTATAGATCCGCCCCTGCTGTGCAGGCACTGTATTGATTGGCGGGTGAGTCACACTAAGAGCTGTTGAGCGCAGGAGGGAGAAATGCCACACCACTCACTTTCCCCTTTTCACTTAAATGCTGTTTCTTTACTATCCATCTTTTTATCGAATTGTATATGTTTTGTTATCCTTCTCTCATATTGTTTTCCCTTCCCTAATCCCCTCCTGCTTCTTGCACTCATACTAATCTCTCTCCATCTGTGTGGATTTCTGTTCCCTAATACACATACCATGGCTGCCGTTTTTAAAGGAGCATTCAGTGATTTGGGTTATTTGGAAAACCTTCCCTCCCAGGCGGCGTGCGTCCTTTTCTGCCCTATGCCATGGCTCAAGCCAGTGGATTCGGTAAAAACCCTTATTTTGAAGCGCCAGATCTCCTAAACAGGATGTGCGATGACGTCATGCTGTTTCTGATGTCTTGACTAACCTGTCCTCTTACGATCTGAGCAAAAAGTTCCGGGTCAAAAGTCAGGAAGTGACGTCCAGCCCTAGTTGATCTACCCATTTGCCCACGACATTCAGGGGCAAAATCTCAGGAGAGGCTTTTGAATGCATTGGATTGAATGGGTGTCACAGCAATTCTGTCCAAAATGGAAGTCAACAACGGGATCCTTATCAGACGATGCGCTCGGACTAATAGTTGGATTAAAGAATGAAATCTACATGAAATATGTTGATCATCGCTGACACTGGAATGTACACAGGGGCGTAATTAGGATTTATCAGGGGTGGGTTTTCTTATCAGAGGAACCCTGTGCGCTCATACATACGTATATCGCACATGTATTAACTTGCGCCAGCAAAAACGGTCAAGTTTTTCTTTAACATGTGTAGCAAGTTATTTACTATACAAACAAAATGATACAAAACTAGAGATGTCCGTTATTGACTCTTTTTTTTACCGATATTTTTTACTGTTATTGTCCAACTCCTAATGTCCGATACCCGTATCAACCAGTATCGATATACCGTGTGCAGGCTTTTGTGGGGGACAAGAAATAAATAATGGCAGCATTTACTGATTTGGGTGATTTGGCAAGCGCCCCCCCCCCCCCCCCCCCCCTCAACAAACCAACAACACGTGCACCAAGGCCTGCCCCCACGCTATTACCCATTTTTTAAAGTCTAGTTTTTAAAGCCTTCAGCGGCCAATAATATTGGTATGGCCAGGGGCGTTTTTGTGCCATTCGGCAGACTAGGCAGTTGCCTAGGGTGCCATGAGGGGAGGAGGGCGACCATGAGGGGAGGGGGGCGACCCTAGGCAAGATTTTCCCTGGAGCCCCCCTCCAGGGAAAATCTCCTATAAAATGGCGCCCCCAAGGGATAAAATTTGGAACTATTTTTAAACTAAATAACATCATATGTGTTTCAAATGTTGTGTTTCAAATGTCCAGACATGCTTTAAAAGGATCCCAGGCTAATAAGGCTCATATGGATAAATACATCATACTTATCCTCTACAAATATAATTGAACATTTGAAACACATATGATGTTATTTAGTTTAAAAATAGTTCCAAATTTTATCCTTGGGGGCGCCATTTTATAGGAGATTTTCCCTGGAGGGGGGGCTCCAGGGAAAATCTTGCCTAGGGCTCCAAATTGCTTAGAAACTGGGTATGGCCGATTTCACTGCCCATCCTAATACAAACCTCACTCCCTAATACAAACCTCACTCCCTAATACAAACCTCACTCCTAATACAAACCTCACTCTCTCTTTCTCTCTCTGTACCAGGATCGTTCCCTTCCGCTGCTCTGTACGCCCGCAGAGACCAGCTGCAGAGACCCTCGCACGTGGCCACCAAGACCTTCCAGGCTCTGCGTATATTTGTCAACGACGAGCTGAATGAGCTCCACGCCGGCCTGCGTGCCGCACAGACCCTCCTGCGGCCTGGAGGTCGCCTCTGTGTGCTCACCTTCCACTCCCTGGAGGACAGGCTGGTCAAGCGCTTCCTCCAGGGAGACAGCGACTTGTCAACGTTCCACCAGCAGCGTCTGCACCAGAGAGAGAACCACAGAGAGGAGGAGGAGGAGGTGGAGGAGGTGCAGCACCACCGTCACTGGGTCTCCTTACACAGAGGAGTGGTCACTCCACAGGCCCAGGAGGTGGCTGAGAACCCTCGAGGACGCTCCGCCAAACTCAGGACAGCTATAAGGTGCTAATTATTACACTGCAGTAGGCCTGTCCCCGACTAAGGATTTCTATAGTCGAAATTAATATGAATAAATGTGAAATGTGCCGTTAGTCGACTGCCAGTCGAAAAAATAAGCAAATCAGCGATCATAGCCGCGTTCTTTGAGACAGACTGCGGGGGGAAGGAGGAGGAGGAGGACGACGACGACGCAGCACAGACGCGCACAGCACAGACATGTCCTCGGTACAGCGATAGTAGGCTAATAGCCTACCCGAAATAGGCAATTCTCTTCCCTTGAAAACAGTAACGTTATAACGTTTTGAACAAGAAATGACAAAGAATACAGCCGGACAGCGATGCATTCATATCCTGCGATAAGCGCTCCATCTGGGTTATCATTGGCTTTTCCTCTGCTGTTCTCCACTGGGCTTTTGTGAGTGCAGGGTCGGACTTTTTACTGACAGTTAAATCTGACAGCACTTCAACAATAGGCTCTCTCTGTTCATTTGTTTATGTTAGACATTAACCACCCCAACCCCGCAAGTGGAATGATAAAAAAATCGAGTAACTAGTCGACTAGTCGGGGTCAGGCCTACACTGCAGTAATAAAAAAATGAGTAAAAAATATGTATTTGTTTGTTTGTTGTATTCAAAGACAACGAGGCAAATGTTGCTGTGTTAACCCTTTCTGTTCTGAACGCGTTTTGGTGTTTTAGCTGTGGAAAAATAGCAGATCTACAAGCTGATATCGCGCGATACCAAAATGAAAACATCGGCATAGAATCTGTCAAAATATACCATACCATAAGGTACTGTATATGCAGAATGACGTACACAAGCAGTATGGGAAAGCGTCCCATAGTCAAATGACACACAGACTCAGTTGAACTGAAGTGAATTTATACAGAAACTCCAGATTGAGACACAGGATTAAACAGTTGTTGAAAACAAACAGGAGATGAAGAAAAGAACAGCTGCTATCAGTGTGTGTGTGTGTGTGTGTGTGTGTGTGTGTGTGTGTGTGTGTGTGTGTGTGTGTGTGTGCGTGTGTGTGTGTGTGTGTGTGAATGGGTGAATGGGATCCACAATCTGTGTAAAAAGAGCCTTGGATAAAGGCACTATATATATAAATGCACCATTTACCATTCATATTTGACCTCAAACCTCAAAAGAAGAAAAAAAAAGTTGGTTCCAGTAAAATGTGTATACACCCACACAAGTGCACAGCATGCTGCTGAGGGGATTCTACAGTAAACGGTGCAGCTTGAGTTGGACAATATACTGCACCACAACCTTACTTGAAAACATACAATGTTCAACCTCTTGTCTTTTTAATATACTGTAGGTGTATGTATTTATGGGGCTGTACCTGTACTGATATAACACATGTTGATCCTCCCCCACCCTTTCATTGATCTGTTGAAGTATTTATTAAGAAGTTTGCAGAATTTCAGTACATTTCAAGCACAACTTCGTACACAGACTATTAACAGTGGAACGACACCATAAAGCATTACACTTGTTGACATTAGGGTCCATCATTTTCAATTCATCAGAACATTTAGAGGCGTACGTGGTACAAATATACACTTTGATGTAGCCAAGAAGCAGGAAATCATCATACAAGGAGGTGATAACAGGAAAATGATGATGTCTGATGCCTGTCTGTTCAAAAGTTAAGAAATTAGCTGTCTCCCATGTATGTGGATGCGTGCACAGTGCACACTTCTCATCCTCAGCTTTTTGCCATTCTTTTAGAACTGGTAGAACAAGCTACTGGTAATGTTCTACCAGTCCATAGTTGCCAGCGTCCTGTTCTGTGCACAGGGGCGGATCTCGGCATGGGCATGGGGGGCAATGCCCCCCTAAATGCCCAGTCTGCCCCACCAAACACGATGGCATGCGAAACAACCCAAGGTATTTCAAATCAAAGTGCTTATGAAATGATTTGAAACACTGCTACTGCTACTAACTAACTACAGCTGTGTCACCACTAAACCAACAGCATTTCATCATTGAAAACAGAAAACTCTCTGAGTCAGACCTTTAGCTTTATGCATGCTGCGTGTCTGTTGCAACTTCAACAACAACTGATGTTATTATTGATGCTTTACTTGACTAATAAAAGTCCTGTACCGAAATGGTGGGGGCGGCTTCATCGCCCGTGGCGCAAATGAAGTCGCACCCATACCATTTTCAGTTACAGTAGTGCCACAATCGTAGTTAGTTTATCGCAGTAGTAGTGTTTCAAATGATTTCAATTATAAGCACATTAATTGGAATTACGGTAGCTTTGAATGTGCATGCCATCATGTTTGGTGGGGCAGTCAGGGCATTTAGGGGGGCTTTGCCCCCCCATGCCCATGCCTAGATCTGCCCCTGAAGTCAGATCCGCTCCTGAAGTCATTGCGCCACGGCCGATGAAGCCGCACCCATACCATTTTCTGTTACAGGACCTTTATTGCACAAATAAAGCATCAATGATAACATCAGTTGTTGTTGAAGTTGCAACAGACACGCAGCATGCATAAAGCTAAAGGTCTTCAATGATGAAATGCTGTTGGTGTAGTGGTGCCACAACTGCAGTTAGTTAGTAGCAGTACTAGTGGTTCAAATAATTTTGAATATAAGCACTTTAATTTGAAATATCTTGTTTGTTGTGGTTTTGCACGCCATCATGTTTGTTGGGGCAGTCTGGGCATTTAATACCCATACATACCCATGCCTAGATCCGCCCCTGACGTCATTACCAACAGCTGATATGTGCCAGAGCCAAGTTCTTCCACCTTGCCACTTGTAAACAAACTCAATCCCACAACAACAGCAGTGGACTTCCTTCAGTATTCAGCATCAGGGTGTGAAGGGGGGTTGTCATTAATACTTTTGTTTTCTCACGCTGTCCCCTCCAACGTTCCTCTATATTGACTCACACTGTGAATTATATGAGTTGAGATTATGTGGAAGACGGCTGTCAGCCGGTGCACAGTGGTAAACACTAGTACTGTAGTAGTGCCAGCAATGCATGCTGAAATTCTGAAAGGTACTGTGTGCATCAGGGCCGGATTTAGCCAGCCCTACTAGGGTGGGCTGGGAGAGTGGCAGGGTGGGCAACTCCAACATTTTTCATATGAAGCAGTGGTTTTCAATCTTTTTGACACCAGGGCCCACCATTTATTCAGAATTTGAGCCACGGCCCACCATTTGAGGACTTCCGTGGTTGTTGACCATACCCTGTCAATGTATACCAAAAGAAGTGAAAATTTTCACCTTTGTGGATTTTTACATCAAAACTCCAAAAAACTTGGTTTTGATTTACTTCCAAAACAAAACGTGCTGCGTGATGGCGTATCGAAGCCGAACATCAATAAAAGCCAATAGATCGCTGGTTAGACTGGCATATTCACCATAGTGTCAACCCCTTACCCCTGTGTCTGATCACTGGTTAGACTGGCATATTCACCATAGTGTCAACCCCTTACCCCTGTGTCTGATCACTGGTTAGACTGGGATATTCACCATAGTGTCAACCCCTTACCCCTGTGTCTGATCACTGGTTAGACTGGCATATTCACCATAGTGTCAACCCCTTACCCCTGTGTCTGATCACTGGTTAGACTGGCATATTCACCATAGTGTCAACCCCTTACCCCTGTGTCTGATCACTGGTTAGACTGGCATATTCACCATAGTGTCAACCCCTTACCCCTGTGTCTGATCACTGGTTAGACTGGGATATTCACCATAGTGTCAACCCCTTAAGGGCGTCAGTGGCTCAGGGGTAGAGTAACTGGATGGCAACCGCAAGGTTGCCGATTCGAACCCAGGCTCCCCCAGACTTAGTGTCGATGTGTCCCTGAGCAAGACACTTAACCCATAATTGCTCCTGATGAGCTGGTTGTGCCTTGCATGGTTTCCGCTGCCATCAGTGTACAAATGTGTGTGTGAATGGGTGAATGTGATGAACAATCTATGTAAAGCGCCTTGGATAAAGGTGCTATATGAATGCACAATTTACCCTTTACCCTTACCCCTGTGTTTGATCACTGGTTAGACTGACATATTTGTCAATACCGATACGGCCATATAATGACAAATAAGGTCCAGTGCCGATACTGGCACCAGGGGCGGATCTAGGCATGGGCATGGGGGGCAATGCCCCCCTAAATACCCCGTCTGCCCCCTATCTGTAGGCATTTAGCAGATGCTCTTATCCAGCAGAGCCTCTTACAGTAATCAATGTAAACACATCACAACCTAGACAAAAATGCCGACCTCCAAGCTCACAATTCGTTGCATAGCTTGTAGATCTGCTGCCCACGACACCACCACCACCAGCAGCGCCACCCCAAACAGGAACGCTAGGCCTAAGTGGTTAAATACATTTGAAGTAAGCATTAATTAAACCCTGTAATGCGATCACAGCCACACACACAGGCAGACGTAAGTTACACGTTGGAATCACATGCCACATTTTCTTTAGAAAACGCACCTCTCTAGTTGTAATTGGTCCATCAGGAGGATCAACATTCTTTTTTTTCCTCTCTCTGTTACTCTGCCTCATTCTGTACACTCTAAATATACCCTTCTTGTTACCTTGGAAACTAAACGGCGCAAGTAACATTTAACTGTGTCTTAAAGTGTACGCTGCGTTGATCTAGCATGAATGCCACTCCCTTTGAGATCAATGGACGTCACGCAATTGTGCTTATTACCACCCAGACCGAAAATGTCATGATATTTGATCTAATGCAATTCAGCAGTCATAAATTCAACTTTACTGAGTTGAATTATATTTGTGAGGAACTTAAGTGTGTGTCGTGGAGGACAAAAAAAGGCCTTGTTGTTTCACGTCATCATCACACTGTGGTCAATTAACCCTAATTATATATTTATAGGCTTTACGAATGATATTAGTAAAGCCTATACGTACGTTTAATTTTTGTTTAAAGCTAACTCACTATCAAACTTTGTTTGTTGTTTTAGTTTGTTGGCCCTCGTTTGTCGTTTCTCTATCTACTTTGGAGGAAATGTTCAGATGCTTTATAGAGCAAGGGCAAAAAAGCACAAGCTCAGGTTAGCTATCCTGTAAGAACTCCACCCATTTTCAACATTTTAATATGTCTTTAGTATAACTTAGAGGTGCTGGTTGGACATGATAAAAAAGTTCCCCCATTCTGTGTTTCCTAGAAATGGAGGTCTGAAGAAAATCATTAACATGGTGAAACATCTTGATGACATCATCAAGATGTATTTTCACCATGTTAATGGATTTCTTTAGACGCTTTATTGTATTAAAGGGGTGGAATTCCCCTTTAATACAATAACTGCTTCCCTTACTTATGTGAGTGTGCATACTGTCATTATGACGGAGATAGGCCATGCTTTTAACGGTCTGCACTGTCTTATTAGCTTTGTTATTGATATCAATGTCATTTTTTTTGTCTCAGCTCCCTGACTATAGTTCATCTGAGACCGCATTGCGCATTAGGCGTGTGACGATTCACTTACGTCACGATACGATCAGGGGTGTAGTGGAGGGGGGCGCAGGGGGACGGCGCCCCTCCACTTCTCACATCTAAAATATTTTTGTGGCAAAAGTAGGCCTATGTTTTTGTCTTGTCATTTACTTTTATATGGATACAATTAGGCATTGTAAACAATCTTTCTCAATATGCTATACTTGTTTTAATAGTGTGTCTGTGTGTGTTGTGCAGGTGCACGCAAATGTGCATGCAAATGCACGTGTGCATGCACGTGTCTTAAAGGGGAATTTCACTCATTTTCAATATTTTACTATGTCATTAATATACCTTAGAGATGTTGTGTGGACATGCTGAAAAAAGTTCCCCCATTCTGTGTTTCCTAGAAATGGAGGTGCTAATGGTACACCATGCTAATGGTATTTCACCATTAGCATGGTGAAATACATCATCAAGATGTGTTTCACCATGTTAATGAGTTTCCTTTTTTCTGAGAGTTACAAATGGAACCAAATGGACCCTCTAAGGTCCATTTGGTTCACATTTGTACAAAAATAAAATGGGTGGAATTCCCCTTTAAAAAGCGTCTCCCAGCATTATGCTGCAATTATTCTGCACATTGCTGTCTCTGCTCCTGTGATGCACCGGATTGGCTGCATGCCGGCTTGAGGCGCGTTTGGTAGATTCCCTTTGTTCGGGAACATTGGTGTTTTTGGATTAGCAACACAGCTTCTCATTCTGGATGTTTAAATGCAGCGCGGTTCCAGTGTTTTACACTATAGGAGGCGCAGCAGTCAACAGTTGGAGCTGGGGGTCCTAAAGCCTGGCAGTTGTTGAGTTAAACATGCGGTGCATTGAGCTTTGTGGATGACTGTGTTTGTGCTCTATGCTGAACTTCGCACTTCAGCACGGCGACTCGTTGGGCCGGCGCCTCGCTCAACGATGCTCAAGTCGGGTAGAGACGGCGCTGCGCCGTCATTGTCAAGGGGCAGTATCAGGCCCGGATGTAACATTTCCCAATTGGAGGGGCAAGGGGGAAAATGGTATGACCACCATACCATTTTTCGTTGAAATTCTTTACTTCTGTGACCCACAAGATTCATAGCTTGTACAGGACTTATACAGTATTAGACAAGTAAAGCATCAATAATAACATCAGTTGTTGTTGAAGTTGCAACAGACACGCAGCATGCATAAAGCTAAAGGTCTGACTCAGAGAGTTTTCTGGTTTCAATGATGAAATGCTGTTTGGCGGTGCCACAGCTGTAGTTAGTAGCAGTAGTAGTGTTTCAAATCATTTTAAATAGAAGAACTTTAATTTGAAATATCTTTTAGGGGGCATTGCCCCCCCGCATGCTCATGCCTATAGATCCTGCCCTGGTCAGTATTATATGAACAGACTTATTGCAGTATATTATGAATGGAATTTTGAGAAAGCGTCTCTGTTTTATTCACATGCCTTGGGATGAGATTGTGTTGCTTTTTTACACTGTAGTGTAAAAAAACAGCTGGTGAAAATGGCACAACAACACCTAAACTTTCTCAGACAACTGGAGCAGGGCCGGATCTAGAGGGGGGCAGGGGTGGGCAGAGCCTACCCAAAAGTTCATCCTGCCCACCCCAATGAACGGTAAATATCAGTGGTTTTCGCCACTTGGTCCGGGGCCACCAGTGGTCCTTGAGACGGTTCCAGGTGGTCCCCAGGCTAAATGGTGGAAAGTTGGTTAACTAGATATAACTCTCGGAGAGCGTAAAAATGAAACCAAATGGACCCTTGCGGGCAGTAGGGCCGAGATCTAAAAGTGGTATATGGTATACCGCTAGTGCCTCAGCGGCATATACCGGTGGCTCAGCGGCATATACCGGTGGCCCAGCGGCATATGCCGGTGGCTCAGCGGCATATGCCGGTTCTAGAGTGGTATACCGCTCGTGTTCCACCGGTACATACCATTTCCCAACGGCAAATGCCGCTCGTTTTCACCTGCCACATAACACCCCTGTGTTGTGGCACGGTGTTTCGCGACATTGAGGGGTCAGAAACTGAGCGCTCCGAACATGCGCTGGAAATCCACTATCAGCTGCGACGTGCTTGCGGTTAGGTTTGTGGTAAAAGACTTCAATGTTTTGTATCTTACAACATTATGTATGAGTACAATACAGAGAATGTTTGCATCCGCCATCTTTGTTGAAGGAGTCTGTAGGTCTGACATAAACAATCTTAATTATCTTTCATAGTGGTTTAGGCCCTGTGGAAATGTTGTGTTAAGTTTTAAGATCCATTGTTTTTCTGCAAACTTCCTCTCTCCCTCTGTCCATGTTTGATTGGATTCTAATCCACACACTTCCATTGCCCCAATTCCATGTCCCATAAAGTGTTCCACTATTAGGGACATCTCTTTGGCATTTTTTATGTTATATCTATGTTGGTTAAGTCTATCTGCTATTGTGTTTCTGGTTTCCCCTACATATTGTAACTTGCATTTGTTGCATGTGACTAGGTAGACACAGTTTTTTGTGGACGCTGTAATGTTTTGTTTTATCCCTATCATGATTTTCGTTGCTCTATTCTTCACTAGTGGTTTGGGTTTAAAGTAATCTGGGCTTTTAGGGAGGGTTCTGTTTGCTCCTTTGAGTTTGCTGTGGACTAGGTAGTCTTTTAAGTTTTTATTTTTTCTGTAGGCAGGTATTACTTTGTACCCCCCTAGTGGGTCTTCTGCCCTTCTTGCAAAGTTTCTTTTGATCCTCATGCTAGCTATTTTGCTTAATGTTGAATATGTGGTTACTAGAGCAATTTGGGGTCTTTCATCCCTCTCTTTCACCTCTCGAAAGGTGTCAAAGGTTTTTCTTAGAAAGGTCCTTGTGTACCCCCGTTGTTTTAGGGCATTAAATAGAGTTTTACATGCTAATTTAAAATCGCTTTGTTGTGTACAGATGCGACTGAACCTTAGCAGTTGTGATTTCACTATACCTTTGTATGTGTGTGGTGGGTGGAAGGATTTTTTATGTAAAAGTGCATGTGTGTCTGTTTCTTTAAAGTAAACCTTAAGATCTAGTTTCCCGCTTGTACTAAAGTTTGGTCCTTTGAATACTGTAACATCTAGGAAATCAATTTTTTCTGTGCTTGTAGCGTATTTGATTGTAATGGATCTATGGTGTGTGTTTAAAATGTTAATGAATTCTTGGAACTCTTGTTCTGAATGAGTCCATGTTCCAAAAATGTCATCAAGGAACCTGAAATATTGTGTGGGTCTAAGTCTACACTTTTTTAGAGCTGTTTCCTCCCATAGAGCCATGTAGATGTTTGCATAGGAAGGAGCAAACCGTTTTCCCATAGCTGTACCCTTTGTTTGAAGGTAAAATTTATTGTTAAATTGGAAGTCATTCTTGGTCAGATTTAGATGTAGTAATTCTAGTAATTCTGCATCTGGGCGCTTACTGTCTGGATATTTTTTGAACATTTCCTTTACCGCCTGTAGTCCGGCGTCTGTCTCTATGTTTGTGTACAGACTGTCTATGTCAATGGAAAATAAAATTGCATTTTGCGGTACAGTTATGGCTTTGATTTTTTCAACAAAGTCATAAGTGTCCTTGATGTAGGATGCGTGTTTTATAGATAGAGGGTTTAGGAAATGCTCAATGTATTCAGCAGAATGATAAGTCTCACTACTACAATCTGAAACAATTGGTCTTCCTGGTGGGATCTCGTACGGTATAGTCCATGTGCTAGGATCTTTATGAATCTTTGGTAATAGATAAAAGATCCGTGCACGTGGGGTGTCCCGCCCTATCAGGTATTTAGCTTGTTTGTAGTTAATGTACTTTTTTTCTCTTAATCTATCTATAATCTCTTTGGTTTCTATGGCTGTCTGATTATATATTGGTTGTGCTAATGGCCTGTAATGGTCAGGATTGTTGAGTTGTCTCTCTCCCTCCAGTAGGTATTGTTGCCTGTCCATTATGATAATTGAGCTCCCTTTGTCTGCAGGTTTAATGACTATGTCTTTGTTTCTAGCTAGTGTTCTTAAGGCTCTTACCTGTTCTATGTTGAGGTTGTCCTTTTCTTTGATGTGTCCTGGTAGCCTCTCCACTGTCTGTGTGTCTTCTTGGATTAATTGTTTCAGGTTCTGGGGGAGTGACTCTGTTGGTGGTTCCCAATTGGAGCTTGGCTGAAATGGTGGGATTTCCCTTTCGTCTCCTGGTCCAAAATGGGAAGCTAATTTAAGCCTTCGGTGATAATCTGATATATCTCTTCTGAGTTTGTTCTTCTGCTGTTTGTATATATCCAGGGTTGGGACAAACGATAGTCCTTTTTCCAGTAGATCTATCTGGTGTTGGTCTGGTCGAAAGTAGTTGGATAAATTAATGATGCTCTTGTTTGAATGCCCCGGCCTGTCTTGGTCTCTGGGGCTATTTAGTTTAAACTCAACATCCAGTTGTCTAGCATTGCTTGTGCAGTTTCCTTTGTCCAGTGTATGTTGTCCCGGCCTGTCCTGAAGTCCCGTTCATCCACTTTTGGTAGGTGGTTTTGTGTTTCTATTGCCTGGTTCAGGCTTGTTGAGTTAAACATGTGGTACATTGAGCTTTGTTGATGACTGTGTTTGTGCTCTATACCGAACTTCGCACTTGCGCATTACGGCGACTCGTTGGGCCGGCGCCTCGCTCAACGATGCTCAAGTCGGGTAGAGACGGCGCTGCGCCGTCATTGTCAAGGGGCAGTATCAGGCCCGGATGTAACATTTCCCAATTGGAGGGGCAAGGGGGAAAATGGTATGACCACCATACCATTTTTCGTTGAAATTCTTTACTTCTGTGACCCACAAGATTCATAGCTTGTACGTGACTTATACAGTATTAGACAAGTAAAGCATCAATAATAACATCAGTTGTTGTTGAAGTTGCAACAGACACGCAGCATGCATAAAGCTAAAGGTCTGACTCAGAGAGTTTTCTGGTTTCAATGATGAAATGCTGTTTGGCGGTGCCACAGCTGTAGTTAGTAGCAGTAGTAGTGTTTCAAATCATTTTAAATAGAAGAACTTTAATTTGAAATATCTTTTAGGGGGCATTGCCCCCCCGCATGCTCATGCCTATAGATCCTGCCCTGGTCAGTATTATATGAACAGACTTATTGCAGTATATTATGAATGGAATTTTGAGAAAGCGTCTCTGTTTTATTCACATGCCTTGGGATGAGATTGTGTTGCTTTTTTACACTGTAGTGTAAAAAAAACAGCTGGTGAAAATGGCACAACAACACCTAAACTTTCTCAGACAACTGGAGCAGGGCCGGATCTAGAGGGGGGCAGGGGTGGGCAGAGCCTACCCAAAAGTTCATCCTGCCCACCCCAATGAACGGTAAATATCAGTGGTTTTCGCCACTTGGTCCGGGGCCACCAGTGGTCCTTGAGACGGTTCCAGGTGGTCCCCAGGCTAAATGGTGGAAAGTTGGTTAACTAGATATAACTCTCGGAGAGCGTAAAAATGAAACCAAATGGACCCTTGCGGGCAGTAGGGCCGAGATCTAAAAGTGGTATATGGTATACCGCTAGTGCCTCAGCGGCATATACCGGTGGCTCAGCGGCATATACCGGTGGCCCAGCGGCATATGCCGGTGGCTCAGCGGCATATGCCGGTTCTAGAGTGGTATACCGCTCGTGTTCCACCGGTACATACCATTTCCCAACGGCAAATGCCGCTCGTTTTCACCTGCCACATAACACCCTGTGTTGTGGCACGGTGTTTCGCGACATTGAGGGGTCAGAAACTGAGCGCTCTGAACATGCGCTGGAAATCCACTATCAGCTGCGACGTGCTTGCGGTTAGGGTTAGGGGTAGGTTTAGAGAAGGGTGTAGCAATGTTTGTAGCAAAACCGGTGGTTGAGGGTCGGATGTTTAGGATTAGGGTTACGGTTGGAGGGGGCTAGGGTTTTGCGTCTCGTAATTTCGGAACAATGGAAGGTCGCAACAATGGCAGTTCGGAATTGTGGAATGGCACCGGGCCACCGGTATATGCCGCTGAGGCACTAGCGGTATACCATATACCACTTTTCGGAGCGGTATACCACTCTAGAACCGGTATATGCCGCTGAGCCACTGGTATATGCCGCTGGGCCACCGGTATATGCCGCTGAGGCACTAGCGGTATACCATATACCACTTTTCGATCTCGGTGTCACTCCTTGCGGGTCCATTTGGTTTCATGTTTACACTCTCAAGAGTTAAAATATTCATCATCTGAATTAGCCCAAGTCTACACAACTAGAGAATGTAGAAGATTAATGGTCATTTTGATCTGTATGCTTGCCTGTTTTGTTTCCCAAATCCAGCCTGAAATTGTGGACAAAAGCAAAAGAAATCTTGAGTTTTTGGGGTCTGTGGGGCTAAAATGTCCTCAAATGGACGTCCGTGGCTCAAATGCCAAATAAATAGTGCGCGCTGCAGGTGTCAAAAAAGGTTGAAAACCACTGCCCTATAGAGTCTGTGGGCTCATGCCAGACATGCAGAAGTACTGCATTGCCATACTGTATATTGCTCAGCCAACCAGCTGCTGTTTATATCCGTGTAATGTCCCGACATGCAATGAACAAACGGAACATAATGCAGACGGAGCCAGAAGCATACAATCTGAACCCCAATCATCTGCATGAGAAGCCAAACATCAACCCCTTAATGAAAAGGCTAATCTGCCCAGCCAAGGGAGATGGCTGTATGAGCTTTCTGGGCTTACGCCTGGCTGTAGGCTACATAATGAAAGGCTTCCTCTACTAGCTTATATAGGCTAATAATATTTGCTGCGTGGTTCCATCGTCAGCCATTATTAGTAGGGACGGACGATATAGCCTGGGTTCCGGCCTGATCCTCTGGGGCGTAATCATAGCAGGCTCCATCTGCCTCCGCCAAACAGATCTAAAATCTCTAAGAAGATTTTCGGTCTCTTTGGCGTAGTAGGTGACGATATGAGAGATGATACCAAAGCCTGGGAGGATAAGGATGTAAACTTGCCCCACTGAACTTGCCCCATTGAATTCATCAGTGCCCCACTGATGAATTCAAATAAAACAGCAAGGGGACATACTCCTTACACCCCAGACCAGTGTCAGTTATGGTGGCAGAACCCGGTGATTGCAAAAGGTCTAGGCCCTTTCAACAGGGGTTCAAGTCCCCTCTATAACTCTTGCTGGAAGACCTATAGCAAACATCCCTGCAGCCAGGATGGGGAAGGAGAGGAGTAAGAGAACGGCTGTAATCAGGACGGCTCAGACAAAGAGGGGTGTCCGGCATTGGTAGAATGAGACAATGGTTAGGAGTGAGAAGGAATGAGAAGGATGGGTCCCCTCCGCAAATCAGGTCTGGCCAGAGCACTGCTGCTTGACTTGCATTTCCCTGACGTTAACGTAGACACCTTGTTTCAAACGAATGCCCAAACGTCCACCCTGTATGCCCAGTTTTGCCCACCCAATGAAAGGTAATATCAGTGGTTTTCAACCAGGTTGGTCCCCAGCTAAATGGTGGAACGTTGGTTAACCCTTTGTGTCAACGCATTACGTTACACTTTAGCTATTGAAAAAAATCAGATCTACAAGCTCATATCGCGCCACCGAGTGGCGCGATATGAGCTTGTATATCTGTTTTTTTTTTTAATTGTGAAAATGATGCGCAAATCTAAGAATATATTCTATTTGACACCTGATTGTAGTTTCTGACTAGTTTTTAGTTTCTGTTTCTGATGCTAGTTTCTGACAGATTCTAGTTTTTCTGAAAAATCTATGTTTCTGTGTCAGTGATGCTCAACATATTTCATGCCAAGGACCCCCAGAATCTCTGCGGACCCCCGATCTGAAAACGTGTTGTTCTAGGGATCCCCCAGAAGAAACATTTTTATTTCAAAATATTTGCTTCCGAAAGAATATATATTAAAAGATTTCCATCACATTTTCACAATTTTTCAAAAATATCAGAGCTACAAGCTCATAGCGCGCCACTCGGTGGTGCGCTGTGAGCTTGTACGTCTGATATTTGTCAATAGTTTAATTGTAACATAATGCTTTGAACACCAAAGCGTGAAAATGAAACCAAACGGACCCTTGCGGGTCATTGGGATCTCGGAGAGAGAATTTACTGCAGAAGGTTATTCATTCAGGCCTTCATGACTACTGCTGTGAACAAATGTGAACCAAATGGAGCGGCTGTGGCTCAGGAGGTAGAGCAGGTCGTCCAATGACCCATGGGTCGGCGGTTCGAATCCCGGCTCCTCCTGTCTACGTGTCGAAGTGTCCTTGGGCAAGACACTGAACCCCAAGTTGCCTCCAATGAGTTGGTCAGCGTGAGCTGGCCACCATTGGTGTGTGAATGTGGGAAGTGGGGACGCTGGCGTCGACTGTTCGCCGCTCTACTTCCCAATGTATGAATGAATGGACCATTGTAAAGCGCTTTGAGCACTTGGAAAAGCGCTATAAAAATGCAATCCATTAAATGGACCCGCTAGGGTCCATTTGGTTCCATTTGTACCCTCTCAGAAAAAAGGAAACTCATTAACATGGTGAAACACATCTTGATGATGTCATCAAGAAGTATTTCACCATGCTAATGATTTTTTTCAGACCTACATTTCTAGGAAACACAGAATTAGGGGAGAACTTTTTTTTACCATGTCCACACAACATCTCTAAGGTACAGTATATTAATGACATAGTAAAATATTGAAAATGAGTGGAATTCCCCTTGCGTGCACCTGCGCAACACACACAGACACGCTATTAAAACAAGTATAGCATATTGAGATTGTTTACAATGCCTAATTGTATCCATAAACGTAGATGACAAGAAAAAAAAACATAGGCCTACTTTTGCCCCAAAAATATTTTAGATGTGAGAAGTGGGGGGACGCCGTCCCTCCGCGCCCCTCCTCCACTACACCCCTGGTCCCTGGTATGAAAAAGGTTGAAAAGCAGTTATGTGTATCAGCATCACAGCTGTGACGATCTCCATGACTTGGCTCGTGGCCCCTGAGCCTACAACAGCACAACCTCTCATGTTGCTTCATTATAAACAACACTTTCCTATGACTAGAATTCCTCAATACCATGGCAACTGCTCAACAGTCACTGCAACGGTTAATCTGGAAAGATGCTATTATTGTAGACTTGCATCAATCTGTAAATTGCCAGCATGTACTAAGTAATGATTAATCATGAATGCCAAAGCCCCACTCTTTAAGTAGAAACAATGAGCAACATAAAACCCACTCTACTATCAAAACTAAACTGTGTGAGTGTGGTTTAAGTTGCTAAGGAACTAACTTCGAAGTCGTGCTTCTATTTTTGCCAGACGCAGGGGCCAGCCGATGAGTCCATGACACTTACTGATATGACACTTATTGACTGGGTGAAAAAAGTATCATGACATTAAATCCCAGACCATACTGTAGCACTGACTGCAGAATATATACTGTAGGCCTATGTGACCAATTCTAACTGAGGTTGAGTCATTGGGGAGAGGCTATTGTTCAGGAGGAGGAGAAAAACTGATTGTATTTTATTTTTGTGCAAAATTTGTTAATAGCACAGTCAGACTCTTCAAATACTAGAGCATGTCTGAAATAAATATCAGAGGTGAATTTCATATGTAAATATGAAATAAATGCTTAAACATGTAGCTATAGGTGTAATGTTAGAGGACACAAGGGAACCTTTCAAGCCAGTTTTGTCAACTTGCTGTTTTTTTTTGCGAGACGTTACTCTATAAGCCATATCTCAAAAACTGGAGCATGGGTGTCAAACTCTGGCCCGCGGGCCAAATTTGGCCCGCCGTAATTTCATTTGGCCCTTGAGACATTATCAAATTAAAGGGGATGACCACCCATTTTCAACATTTTAATATGTCATTAATATACCTTAGAGATGTTGT
Organism: Benthosema pterotum; assembly: GCA_039105355.1. Classification (NCBI taxonomy): domain Eukaryota; kingdom Metazoa; phylum Chordata; class Actinopteri; order Myctophiformes; family Myctophidae; genus Benthosema; species Benthosema pterotum. The sequence goes on from CM076966.1 coordinate 45,248,737, forward strand.
GTGGACATGATAAAAAAAAATCCCCCAATTCTGTATTTTCTAAAAATGGAGGTCTGAAAAAATCATTAACATGGTGAAATACATCTGATGACATCACCAAGATGTATTTCACCATGTTAATGATTTTTCTTTCAGACCCATTTTTCCTGAGATTCAAATTTGTACCCTCTCAGGAAAATTTTGAAAATGGGTGGAATTCCCCTTTAAAAGATTAGTTCGTTCAAACTTGGCCCGCGGCTTTGTTCAGTTTTAAATTTTGGCCCACTCTGTATCTGAGTTTGACACCCCTGGACTGGAGGGTCAAACTTGGACCCTTATAGGTCTGTAACTCTTGAGAGCGTTAAAATGAAAACAAATGGGTCCATTTGGTTTCATTTTACACTCTCATTCAGATGTTTAAATACAATGTAACTACATTATATTTAAACATCTGAATTATGTAATTGTCAAGAGTCCACACAATTACAAAATGGAGAATAATTCTTACTTTGACCAACGTATTCTCTTTCCCAATTGTGGACAAAAATGTGAATGTTTTGGGTGCAAGAGACTAAACTCAACACCACCAACTGTCAACTCAAACCACAAATACTGTTTTCAAACTTCAGTAGCTTATACGAGAAAAGCCTTCCGATTCTCCCCCTCTGTTTTTCATTTTAAGTGCATTATTCTTAACCACTATAACAGTAGGTAACACCATCACCACTATTTCAAAGCTCAAACTCTCTAGGGGGCTTTGTAATGGATTTTCAGGAATGGAATAATCACATTTTTGATGTGTAGATCTTGTTGAGACGGTCATTTTGAAAGTAGCTCTCAAGTAAAAAAAAAAAAAAAAAAAGTGTGACCACCCCTGACCTATTCCAATCTGGGCTGCATTATTTATGGGGCAATGAGTTTGGCACAGGATGCAGAATACATACAGTACAGTACAGGTGCATGTTGCATTTACAATTCAACACACGCATAATTGCATGCAAAGTGACTTACAAATTAAGTTAAAGTTAAAGATCAGAGTAAATGGCATGAACCTAGCCCAAGATTTGGACTCTTGTAGAGAGGTGTTTGCGATTCTGAATTTATCACTCTACAAGAGTCCAAGATTTTGTGTGAATTTCCTTGAAATAGTTTGTCCGTTTCTGCTTCAAAGTAACTCTTTGCGTGCACAAATGTAAACATACATACATGTAAGCAACATGTAAAATACCGAAATGAAACTTACTCCCTTACTCTGCGGAAAGAAACGGCATGTCGCAGAGCCATATTAAACGTTTTGTTTTATTATTATTACTTCCCGAACGGAGCTGCCATCTTGGGGGAGGGGAGTGCGGTGGTGGGAGGGGATTGGGGATGGGGGGGTACGCCCCCCCATCGACTGAACGGTTCAGCCAGAACAGCTATTTTTGGCAGAAGAACGAGAAGAAGAAGAAAGAAATTAACAAAAACAAGAAGGGACCAAGAAGTCCATTATATATTAATTATTGATTATATTATACACTGTATATAAAGTTACTAGAATAGGATACCAGCTAAACAGTTAACCCAGGCTCTGTCTAAATAGTTAGGGTATTTTTATCAGGTATTTGAATAATCTGGGAAATTGTTAAGAAATTTCTTCACCAATGTGTTTCTAATGTCGTCTAATAACATGTACTAAAATGTTGAAATGCAACTCCTGTGGGAAACCTCATTAAAAACAGGTCAAAGTCAGGGTACTAGTCACAACCTATAGAAGGCAAAACATGCAAAATGTCATCATCATGCTGAATCCATTCCAAGCATTAGTTTTGCAAAACACACGGCCGTAGCACTTGCCCAAATGTGCTGACTAAGCACATTTGTGATGATGGGCAGGCACTCACTTCTGCTGATTATAGAAATACAGGAATCAAGGAATTGCATAGAATTTCCATATGGCTTAACTTGTGCTTTTAAATTCCACTATGGCCTTACCCAAATATGTGTTTTTAGTAATTTAGTGGAAAGGATGACATCATGCCCATGATTACATGGGCATCATGCAAATTCGATGTCGGTATAATGGATAGTGGGTGATACTGGACCAAAATACCACCAGTATGTCTTACTGGCTTCGCGCCACGGGCGATGAAGCCACACCCATACCATTTTCAGTAACAGAACTTTTATTAGTAAAATAAAGCATCAATAATAACATCAGTTGTTGTTGAAGTTGCAACAGACACGCAGCATGCATACGTAAAACTAAAGGTCTGACTCAGAGAGTTTTCTGTTTTCAATGATGAAATGCTGTTGGTTTAGTGGTGCCAAAATTGTAGTTAGTAGCAGTAGTAGTTTCAAATCATTTTAAATATAAGGACTTTAATTTGAAAAATCTTGGGTGTTTTGCATGGCATGGCCCCCCATGCCCATGCCTAGATCCGCCCCTGGTACCAGTATCGGCACTGGACCTTATTTGTCATTATATGGCCGCATCAATATTGACAAATATGTCAGTCTAACCAGTGATCAAACACAGGGGTAAGGGTAAAGCAGGGGTGCCCAACCTTTTTTGACCCAAGATCTACTTTTCAGCAGCCAACCCCTCCGGGATCTACCAGTCCAATATCAACATTTCAAACCACACGCATCGTTGCCAGCCTGCAGTAACTTCACAACAACACAACACTACTTTGTTTTACCACTTTACTTTATGCCCATATAAGCATAAAGTACAACAGACTACACTAGTACACAGTATACAATATACCGGTAAGTACAACAGACTTGGTCAAACACTGCCATTGCAAATGCAATCATGATAAGAACAGTCCAGAATAGTCCATTATAAGTTGCAGAACAATACTGTTGGCAGAATTCACAGACTGCAGACAACAATGCTCCAAATGAGCCGCTTCATAGACAGACACACAGACACACACACACACACACACACACACACACACACACACACACACACACACACACACACGAAAATCGCTCTTTTTCTTTTCCACCCAATTTTTTTCTTTCCCTTTCACATCTTCCGAGATCTACTCGTGATCAGGCCGAGATCTACCGGTAGATATCCCGATCTACTGGTTGGGCTCCCCTGGGGTAAAGGGTAAATAGTGCATTCATATCAGTTGTTGTTGAAGTTGCAACAGACACGCAGCATGCATAAAGCTAAAGGTCTGACTCGGACAGTTTTCTGTTTTCAATGATAAATGCTGTTAGTTTAGTGGTGACACAGCTGTAGTTAGAAAGTAGCAGTATACAGTAGTGCTTCAAATACGTTTAAATATAAGCACAGAAATATCTTGGGTTGTTTTGCATGCCATCATGTTTGGTGTGGCACTCTGGACATTTAGGGGGGCATTGCCTCCTCATGCCTATGCCTAGATCCGCCCCTGGGACGTGGGCACTTGCAGGCCACGTCGCAGGTCCAAAACCCAGCACCAAAGAGTCCTTCTTATCAATCTAACACTGTTGTCATGGCAACATACCATGACTCAGTTCCAATAGTTTACAATAGTTAACCAAGCACAGCGACCCAACTGGACTGGAGGTGTCTTCTATTCCGACAATCATTTCCTCTGGAGTGTAGGAGATGAAGATGTTGTCATAGGAACCACAGTTATTCTTGACCCAGAAGCCCTGACCTCATCTTCATGCAAAAACAACTTTTTCTTTATCAACGATGTATTTCTTGAGGCAGACAGAAGCCGTGAGGAGAGACAACCTCTTACGGTGGTGAATCGGTGGTGCACCACCACGACACGGCTTGAGCACCACTCTTTTACTTTCCAAACCTGCATGAGTGATGTCCCGATACCGATACAAAAGCATTGGATCGGCTCTTTTTGTCCTTTTTTATCATATCGGTATCGGCAAATACTGTATGGGTATCGGAAAAGTATCAGTATTGGCCCTTATTTGTCATTATCGGGTCACATATTTGCAAATATGCCTGTCTGTCTAACCAGTGAGTGATCAGACACAGGGACAAAGGGTTGACACCATGGCAGTTAAGTAAAATGTTGGGTCATGTGGAGTTTGCTTTGTGCTTTGGAGTTTCCCAAGTGAAGGAAAATAGGAAAATATTTGAATTAAGTGAAATCACTTACTATACTAATCAATTACTATACCTTTTAATGGGTTTAAAGGGGAATTTCCAACATTTTAATATGTCATTAATATACCATAGAGATGTTGTGTGAACATGATAAAAAAAAAAAGTTCCCCCAATTCTGTATTTCCTAAAAATGGAGGTCTGAAAAATCATTAACATGGTGAAATACATCTGATGACATCATCAAGATGTATTTCACCATGTTAATGATTTTTCTTTCAGACCCCTTTTTTTCAAATGTTGAAAATGGGTGGAATTCCCCTTTAAGTTAAATACTCACAGATTTCGCTTTCACAATGGCCTTATCGTTGCACAAGCAACTTTTTTATTTTACCTTTTGAAATTAACAAAGTTATGGTTATGGCTACTGCAAAAACAAATGGCATATTTACGTCAAAAGAATCTTGATTGTATTGTACATTTGGCTAATCCTCCCTGAGTGTGGTGGCCATATAAGGAAAAATAAACTAATAATAAACAACAAAAAAAATAGTTTCAGTTTAGGCTTTGGGATTAAGCCTTTCGTCCAATCAGTATGAGAGGTGCTCACTGTGGTTGAGATTTTTATTGCATAATATGGTGTCACACCAGGGGCGGATCTAGGCATGGGCGTGAGGGGGCAGACTGCCCCACCAAACACGATGGCATGCAAAACAACCAAAGATATTTCAAATTAAAGTGCCTACACTATATTTAAAATTATTTGAAACACTGCTACTACCACTACTACTGCTATTGCACCACTAAACCAACAGCATTTCATCATTGAAAACAGAAAACTCTCTGAGTCAGACCTTTAGCTTTATGCATGCTGCGTGTCTGTTGCAACTTCAACAACTTCAAGAATCTGCACATGTGAAACGTCACTTTGCAAATCAGTCTGGCCAGAGCCTGCTTGACTTGCATTTCCCTGATGTCACCTGTTGCTTCTGATTGGATGGCGTTCTGATTTGTGATGCGCAGAACGCAGCAAGTTAGACTGGATTCCAGGCTAAGACATTATAGTAACATGATGAAAATTGCAAAAAAAGAAAAAAAAATCCCCCCAAAAAAGTATAAAAAAAAAAAGGGTGATAATCACCCATGTTCAGTGTTCTAAGGTAGTGGTTTTCAACCTTTTTCATTTCAGGGCCCAATATTTATTCAGAATTTCAGCCATGGACTACCATTTGATGACATTTTAGCCACACAGACCCCAAAACTAAAGATTATTTTGCTTTTGTCCAAATTGTTGAATATTTTAACTCTTGAGAGTGTAAATATTTATTTGGTTTCATGTCTACACTCTCAAAGAGTTGCATCTGGTTTACCAACTTTTCCTCATTTAGCCTGGGGACCACCTGGAATCCTCTCAGGGACCTGTTGAAAACCCTGTTTTAAGGTAATAGAGACAACATTAGTGTGTACAAACTACAAACACTGTGTTTGTAAACAGATTTGTTTAAAAACAGAATCTAACTCCACCTCACCTCCACTCTATTGGTGAGGTGGAGGTGGGGGGGGGGGGGTGGAGGTGGGGGGGGGCTTTGGGGCAGAAAATATAGCGATACATCTATTTTGATTTTTGACTAAAAGTTGCCTCTATTACCTTTAAACAGTGTTGGGACATGTGCACTACATAACTTAATATATTACATAATATATTACCAAAATGCAGTAACTTGTAATATAAATATATTACTTAACAAAAAAATCTAATATATTCTACTTTTCTTTCTGCATTACTGCATTACTTTCAAACTTTCTGTCAATCTATTTCGTTGAAAATGTTCTTGTGAAATTATCTTGACAACTGCAGAAGTTAAATAATTACTTATTTTCATTTCATTTGTCATCAAATTATTCATTCAGGAGTGACGTTTTTTCAAGTTGATTTCATATGGATTTGGCCAGATAGCCAAGTGTGCTTGCTTAGGTATGCCACTGGCCTACGCAATATTTGATTAATAGTGACACTAAATATTTAAATATTTAGTTTTTTCAAAGTAATATGTAATAGTAATATTAATATATTACACTTGCTTAGACAGTAATATTGTATTATTAATATTGTAAATAATATATTATAATAATATATTGCTTTAAAATGAAGGTAATAATTAATAAGTAATATATTAACAAGGTAAAGTAATATTCCCAACACTGCCTTTAAATAGCTCATAGATGGTGCTATTGTTGGTGCGAATGACACCACTGTATTATAGAGTATGAATTAGGTATGAATACAGAGACACACGCTGGTCCAATGGCTCCCCCTCTGAGGAAGGAAGGATGCAGATGTACAAGCAGCAGCTCTGCCAGTCTGCTAGAGGAAGTGAGGACAAAGTGCATTCTCACCACATCCCTTCCTCTCTCTCTCTCTCTCTCTCTCTCTCTCTCTCTCTCTCTCTCTCTCTCTCTCTCTCTCTCTCTCTCTCTCTCTCTCTCTCTCTCTCTCTCTCTCTCTCCAGGGGCGGATGTAACATTTCCCAATTGGGGGGAGCAGGAGAAAATGGTATGGGGGGGCAAATGGTATGAAGCCGCCCCCCATAACTTTTCAGTTACAGGACTTTCATTAGTCAAGTAAACAACATCAATAATAACATCAGTTGTTTGTTGTTGAAGTTGCAACAGACATGCACGCAGCATGCATAAAGCTAAAGGTCTGACTCAGAGAGTTTTCTGTTTTCAACGATGAAATGCTGTTGGTTTAGTGGTGACACAGCTGTAGCCAAGTAGTTAGCAGTAGTACTAGTGTTTCAAATCATTTTAATTATAAGCACTTTAATTTGAAATACCTTGGGTGGTTTTGCATGGCATCCTGTTTGGTGGGGCAGTCAGGACACTTAGCCCCCCCCATGCCCATGCCTATATCCGCCCCTGCTGGTAGAGGAAGTGAGGACAGAAAGTGCATTCTCACCACATCCCCCCCCCCCCCCTCTCTCTCTCTCTCTCTCTCTCTCTCTCTCTCTCTCTCTATCCCTCTCTCCCCTCATCCCCCAGTCCCTCTCACTCTCCTGCTCGCACCCCCCCTCCCTCACCCCCCTACCCCACCCATCTCTTGCTAATCCACCTGCTATAAAAAGAATTCTCAGTGAAAAAGACTGAGGTCAAAGCTATTTGAATAATTTTTGTGAATGACGCAGGGCCTGCAGCTCCCGTGGGACTCCTCCGTGCACACTGTGAAAAGGAGACATTGATGTTGGATAATAGTGCAGTTGCACAGTATGTGGCGAAGGGAGGGAGGGAGGGATGCTTCTGTTATAGCACTTATTGCTGAGTTTCAATTTGAACATTTTCTTTTTCAAGGGAATGAGGTACAAAATGCTAACATGTTTTTTGAGAGGTGCCTAAACGCCGCTCCATTACGTAGCGCAGTGTGTCTGCGTGTATGCGTGTGTGTGTGTGTGTGTGTGTGTGTGTGTGTGTGTGTGTGTGTGTGTGTGTGTGTGTGTGTGTGTGTGTGTGTGTGTGTGTGTGTGTGTGTGTGTGTGTGTGTCACTTCTAGCACGAAAAGCTGCAACACTGCCATGCTGCTCCACCCACGGTGTTTTGCTGCACGTACATGAGCCATATGTCAAATCGACCGGAACAATCGGGATTCATGTGCTATCATTTTGCTAAGAGATCTGTTGTATAGTGTAATCGATATGAATTAATTGATCCATTAATTAATCCACAAATGATCTACTGAATGTGACAATAACTGCCATATTGAGCCTCCACAAATATGGAGTGTGTAAAGTGCAGTGTGGTGTGCTGCCTCCTTCACATTCAGTAGATCCTGTGAACCTCCGTGGCCAGTTATAATTTCCTGGGGTTTATTAGGATTGTAGTGGATAATAAAAAAGAAATCGTTTGATATTTTGTAAACAAATATGTAGGACCATGTTCGAATGCTCCCTCTCATAGCTAAAATCCCTAAAATGACGGGTCCATTTGGTTTCATTTTACACTCTCAAGAGTTACATTATATTTAAACATCTGAATTACACAATTGTCAAGAGTCCACACAATTAGAAAATGGAGAATAATTGTTATTTTGACCAACATTTTGCCTGTTCTCTTTCCCAATTGTGGGCAAGAATGTGAATGTTCTTAGTTTTAGGTGAAAGAGGCTAAACTCAACACCACCAACTGTCAACTCAAACCCCAAATACTGTTTTCAAATGTCAGTAGTAGCTTATACAAGAAAAGCCTTCCAATTCTCCCCCTCTGTTTTAAGTGCATTATTCTTAATTAAAGACTATAACAGTATAGGTAACACCATCACCACTATTTCAAAGCTCAAACTTTCTGGGGGGCTTTGAAATGGTTTTTCAGTAGTGGAATAATCACATTTTTGATCTGTAGATCTTGTTGAGACGGTCATTTTGAAAGTCAAAAAAGTGTGGGCACCTCTGATCTACAGTATATAATTCAACTATGCATATAAACTATGTCTACATAGTAAAACATATAATCTAATATACATACTCTAATATACACTCTCAAGAGTTAAAATATTCATTACTAGAATTAGCCAAAGTCTACACAACTAGAGACTATATGATTAATGGTCATTTTGATCTGTATTTTGTCTGTTTTTTCTTCCTGAGATCCAGCCTGGTATTGTGGACAAAAACAAAATAAATCTTTAGTTTGGGGGTCTGTGGGCTGAAAATGTCCTCAAATGGTAGTCTGTAGCTACGATGCTGAAATAGATAGTCTTATTCAGAGCGTATTGCTTTCAGACATGAATAAACCGTAGTGTCTGTGTCGTTCTGCACTGGAGTGCAGGGCGGACTGAGAGCTAGTGCTTTGGCAAGACTCAGAAACCAAACCCAAGAGCTATCTAATCAACACCAATGGGGTGATATATAAAATGAAAGGTCGTAAAAAGAAATAAAAAAACACCATCCTCACAGTAGGAGTCCGTGAACAAATCCAGCAGCCCCCTTTCACTGCCATTATCCCGCCATAGGTAGAATTATAGGTCTGCGTCCAAAGCCTGAAATATTCCCAGCAGCAGCTAGTCCATTTGCCTTTTACAACACATATAACCATTCCTGAGAATGACAGTGAAGCTGAGAATGACAGGGTTTGTGCCAAGTGTGTAAATGACTCCATCGTCCAGCTGTAATGGAGACCTTTTCCACCCTAGTGGTTATCTTATCAGCACGACTCCTTTTGGTTCCTGAAATTGCTTTGATGGTGTAAACATGGGAGTTCTATAAGGTCAGTAATGGTCATTACACCTGCCTCCTGTGCAGCTTTAAAGTTGTTCAAAGGTATTACTCTTTAAGAATCAGGCTAGAATTACTGTGTAGATGATGCTGCTGGCCTGGACAAGGTGCAGTGTTCTATTCACTATTACCACTAAAATAAAATAAAACGTACAGGCCTATAGCTGCTTTTAGATATATTAGGAAATCCTATAGGGTGGCCATATTCTGAATAACCAACAAGAGGGCACATATGTGCATGTGCGCGTACACGTTGTGCATGCACGGTTCTATGTCATTTACATTTGGATGTCAAAATAAAAATATACATTTTTTTGTTTGCATGTTCTCCCCGTGTCCCCTAGGGTAGATATAACTCACAAAAATATGCAGTAATCCTGGGCTCTAAACTGCCTCCCCCTGGCCAGCCGGGGCGCCTGATGGAGGGGACAGGAACTGGTTGGAATAACGTGTTCCTTCCACACATTACAGGCAATCAGGTGAAATGAAACATCTTGGACTCCTCATGCATTGAAGGAAGCCTCCCCAGGTTGGCGGAAGGTGTATAGAGCCCAGGATCACATTAAATAATTGACACAGATGAAAAATGCAGACATTAGGTGTTGGAGACACAGTAGCCTCGACAGCCAGGCTTTAATTTCCGTCCGCGTTGCACAAAAATGGAAAGCCTGGACTAATTTCTTCCCACAAGTGGGAGTCAACCTTTCGGGGTGATGTGACGTAGCACAGCAGTGGAGGGGGGCGGTAGGTAGGGGGAGGGGCCGGGGATGACGACACGTTGGTGAGATCAAATCAGATCAGCTCAACTATGAAACTCTGCAAGCGAGTATGGAGACTGTACGCCATGTTGTCCATCAGCACAGTTTCATTGGAAAAACATGTATTCTAATACATTTACAAGGCTGGGTCATCGCTTGCTCTCTCGCATCGCTTGCAGTGCGGCTGAGGGCGTGAGCACGAAATGAGTATGCGTGCAACAAGCGACACGGGTGAGCTCCGTGAGATGGCGCTCCGCGTCGCACGCTTGCTTTATTGCTGCATGGCGTCTTCTCAGAGGTGTGATTTATTACTCCCTGTGTGAAAAGCCCTTAATTCGATGACGACTCGGTCTCGGGGACTCATCTTTCGCCATCCCGTTTTGATAGTCTAGGCTGGCCATACCTACAATAAGGTTGATATTGAATTACTTCCTGAAACCGAAAATGTGCTGCATGACGATATATCCATTATCACATCAAGAAAAGCCAATAGACGTTAAGCTGACCTGTTTTTATCCCATTTCTGAATAGTCCACAAACACAGGTGCCTTAATTACAGTCAGAACTAGTCCGTTTTTAATCCCATTCTGGCATCCAGACAGTGTATTACCGGCATAGATACTGTAGCTCATCGTACAGCTGTCCCTCGCTCTTTGCGCATCATCGCCTGAAGAGGATGCAAGCTCTAATTGGTTCAGAAACTTCAGAACAACATTTTGGGCTGAAACTTGAAAGTAAAATGCCATTTCTGGTTAACTGCACCTTTAAGTGCGCATATAGGTAAAATGTCTATACAAGAAAGATTATATCTCAATGTCATTCTCATGTACATTTTGACGGAGGCAGAATGGCTCCAACAGTCCAGACTGTATAGCACATACTGATAGCTGAGAATATATCCCTTTCCCACCCTTTTTTTGTCTCCACCTGGACAAAGGTTGGCATTTAAGGTTATTGTATGTGATATTACTCTTCCAGATTCCATTCAGAAATCCTGCAAATCGGTTCACATCTCTGTATTCTCTGTAGTCATTCTCTGTAGTCATGTGATCGATTGACACATCTGTCCGATATTTCATATTCCATCCTAATTGGCTAACATTGGCTCTTAAAGGGGAATTACACCCATTTTCAAAATGTTCCTGAGAGGATACAAATGTGAACCCGCTAGGGTCCATTTGTTTCACATTTGTAAATCATTAACATGGTGAAATGCATCTTGATGATGTCATCAGATGTATTTCACCATATTAATGTTTTTTCAGACCTCCATTTTTAGGAAAAACAGAACTTTTTCATTATGTCCGCACTAAATCTTTAAGGTATATTAAGGACATATCAAAATGTTGAAAATGGGTGGAGTCTCCTTTAAGGTTTGCAGGGGTTGGCCCCCAATTTGATCGTACTTGTCCAACAAAGAGTTAGACAAAAAATTTGTCTGTTTTTTTTAAGCATGACAATGCAAAAAAACAAAACAAACAAACAAAAAAGCAGCTAAATCAACAAGCATCGCAAACACATTGCGTTACATTGACTGGCATATTATGATAAAATAGGGCTTTAATTAATTCAGAAGGACCTCAATTTATGAAAATATATATCAATATATATCAATATATATATATATATATATATATATATATATCAATATATATATATATATATATATATATATATATATATCAATATATATATATATATATATATATATATATATATATATATATCAATATATATATATATATATATATATATATATCAATATATATATATATATATATATATATATATATATATATATATATATATATATTATATATATATATATATATATATATATATATATATATAATATATATATATATATATATATATATATATATATATATAGCAGACACATTGTGTGAAACTGAATGCCAGTAAACGTGCTGTTACACAGCATGCGCGTCCATCCAAACATCACGCAACAAACAAATTTCACATTTGCAGTGTGTGTTGTCTCCGGCGCTCGATGTTGTGGGCTTAAGTGTGCCTGCTGCTCGCCGTGAAGTTGAGGCAGAAAAATGCCACAGCGCACGGCGAGTGACGTCAAGCAGGAGCCCCGTGGGGACGAGGTGAGTCAGAGCCGGGGCCGCGGCCTCGCCAGCTCTCTCCTCTCCGCAGCCAACCAGCGCGTCATCACCAGTCTCACTGACACCCTCTCACATTTCTCTGCATCTGCTTCAATGTGCCTCTGTCTCCCTCCCCTCCCCTCTCCTCCCCATCCATCCCTCCACCTCCTCAAGAGGATCGCTTCACATCAGTGGCGTATACAGCCTACGTACGCACGCACGCACGCCAGTCTCAGCATCGCCTGTCTGTCACTCTCTCTCTCTCTCTCTCTCTCTCTCTCTCTCTCTCTCTCTCTCTCTCTCTCTCTCTCTTTCTCTCTTTCTCTTAGTGTTGCCAAAATCCAAAATGCACTATAGTGGCACGTCCAAAATGCACTAGAATGCGCTACAGCAGTGGTTTTCAAACAATTTTCATACCAGGGCCCACTATTTATTCTGCATTTTATTCACGGTCTCTTGGACTAATTTAGGACAGATAACTGGCAAATGTTGATCAAAAGAGCACTTCTTCTACATTTTCTAAATGTGTAGATTCTTGAAAATCAGGTAATTCGGAATTAATTAAATAGAATTTCAACTCTTGAGAGCGTAAAATGAAACCAAATGGACCCTTACGAGCTCTCAACAGTTACAGATCTATAAGGGTCCATTTGGTAACCAATGGTCCTTTCTAGGAAGGAAGGAAGGAAGGAAGGAAGGAGGGCTCTATCATAGGAGGAAAAATGGTGAAAAATGATGGTTTTATCTCTGGCGTCTGTCAACCAATTTCACCCCAACTCACCAGGAAAAAAGGCACTAGATTTTCCGCCAGGAGTTTTTCACTAATTTTGCGGGGTCTGGGAAAAAGCTAAATATAGTGACAAATGCGCCAAGTTGGCAACACTGCTTTCTCTCTCTCTCTCTCTCTCTCTCTCTAACCGTGCTTAGGGCGGGGTTGGATGGGATGGTGGTAGGTGGAGTTGTTGTGGTGGTGGGCTATCATTATTCAGACCCCCCCCCCTTTCCCCACTATATTATTAATGCTGTTGTGAAATGCTCCTTAATTCTCCTGTTGTATGTATTTAAACATGACGCCTGTGCAGCTGGTTAATGCGGTGCAGGTTTAGTGTAGTGGCTGGCAGTGGGCAAGGCTTACAGTACAGCCTGTATTATAATGAGAAGATCTGCATCATTAGCAGGAATAGTCTGTAGACGCTGATGAGAAATGGTTCAGACACAAAGACCCCCTCCGGTGTGCGCGCACACGCACGCACACACACACACACACACACACACACACACACACACACACACACACACACACACACACACACACACACACAACACACACACACACACTCCCCTCCCCTCCCCCCCATGCACGCACGCACACACACACACACACATGCACGCACACACACACGCACGCACACACACATGCTGCCCCCCACACACACGTGCACACACACACCAAGCACTTACACATAATTTCTTTTCCCGGAATCATTTATTGATAAACATGAATATGAAATGACAAACACAATGCCGGCACAAGCATTACTCACCTTCTTCGACTTACCACATAATTATATATACATTACACTGTACTGTACAAACTTTTTGGAATAGTTCTACGTGCCAATCTATTGACACATTGTGAGCTTGTAGACTGGCCATTTAAACTATTGAAAAATGTTCTTTTTTAATATAGTCCAAAAAAGCAAAGAAGTTAAGGGATAAGGGATTTAGCGGTGACGAAAATGGAGCCCAAAGTGTTTTTATTTTATTGATAGTCTGCATGCCATGTGGACATTATGTTTAATTATAAAACCACATCAAAATTATATATTCCCATCCGGTTTTGATAAGTACGCACTAACTGTACGCACAGCAACCTTTACATTTTCTCTACTTCTGTATTTTTATTTTTTTTCAGGATGTATGATTATTAGACTGAATTATTAGTACTTGTGTGAGTGGAGTGGAGCGGCGTGGAGGGGGCGCAAGTAAGGTGATCGGTGCGCGGCGTTCGGTTCTCGGTGTTTGTGTTTGTTGTTTGCATGCCATCATGTTTAGAGGGAGCAGTCAGGGCACTTAGCAGGGTATTGCCCCCATGCCTAGATCCGGCCCCGTGCTGGATCCCAAATAGGTGGGATTCGAACCGTCACACGCCACTGAAATCTCACTGCGGTCTTTACAGAAGTGCTAGAGGTTGCGCACTAGGGGTGAGCTGTCGTTAGTGCTGTCCAGCAGGGTGCTGCTCCGCTAGTTTTACACCACATTGCAAACAAGCCCCAGTTTTCACACCTCACTAACAATGTGCCGACCGACACGGAGTGCCACAGCTTGGAATAGCAGGAGTGACCGTGGTTTCATGCAGATTGGTGCATTTCTAGGTAAGAAAGTGAAAAGCTGTTCTACAAGATGTGGGGCAGAGGTTCATTGTTGGAATTAGGGATTGCCTCTGCAAAGTTTTACATCGACTGGATTAACAGTGCCGGAGATTAGCTGTACACAGACGGACGGACTGACGGACGGAAAGGTGATGGTCCATTGTGTCGACCTGCGAAGTAGCGGCAGTCTGTATGAGTCAGATTCTGTTCTGTCTGAAGTAGTCTAGACTAAAGAGTTGGATAACAGCAGCTGATGGACTCATGGATGCATTCAGTGAGGTGATGTTTGCAAATGCAAAGGTAAAGGCTGCCTCCTCCTATTTTGCAGTTCCGATTCTTAATCTTGATCGATCAGCAGCATTATGTTGATGACCGTGTGACTCAACTGATTCTATCTGTGAAAAGTAGTTAATGGTATTGATTTGAAACTCTGGTAAGAGTATGTTATTATACAGTTATATAGTTATTATGCAATGGAAAAAATAATAATAGTAAACAATAATAGTAAACAGGTTCACGGTGGGGAAACTCACGCGTGTGCGTGAATAAAGTTAGCTCTTGGCCTCGGTCTCGACCCCTTTGGGTCTTAGTCTTGTCTTGATCTTGACCCCACAAGGTGCTAGTCTCGCCTCGATATCGTCTTGATCCATTCCGTGGTTGTCCCAGTCTCGTTTTGGTCTCGACCCCACGAGCAGCAGCATTGGGGTAGTGTATTTTATGTTTAGATCTGTCCGACTCCAGTTTAATACAGTGAGTCACACTACACTGCTGGCTCATGTCTCGTTATCCTCCATACAGAAGGGACTACCTGTAGAGTTGAACCCATAGATTGAGTGGAAGTGTGAGAGTATGCTGTGCTTCACTGCGAAAAAAAAAAAGAATAAAAACAGAAAGGGACAAGGCAGCGGTTAACAAGCTATTCTAACACCATCACCATATGGAGAAAACATTTCCTACTAGGCTGTTTTACAGTCGGCTCTTGATCTTCAACTGTGATCTGTAGCCAGTGATGGGCAAGTTACTGGGAAAATGTATTAAGCTACACTACTTTTTTCTTTTGAAAAAATGTAGCTAAGCTACACTACAAGCTATCCACAGAAAGTTGTAGCAAGCTACACTACAAGCTACACGACAAAAGCAACTTGCTACATCAACACTACACTACACTACAATGTAGTAGTGTAGCTACACTCCTTACTCAAAAGAAGTAGTGTAGCTTCACTACAAGCTACTCGAAACAAGTAGTGTAGCTTCACTATTCCCAGAACGTAGTAAGCTACAGGAAAATGTAGTTAAGCTATGTAGCTTAGCTACTTGTAACAAGTTACTGCCCATCACTGTCTGTAGCTTATTTTGTTCATTGACAACATCCAACATTGGTGTTGTGGCTTGAAGATCTGCTACTTTTGACCCGTGACCCATATTGTTCTCATAATGCTCATAGTGCGCTTAACTGTGCTAATTTGAAAACAATGTATTTAAAGTTGCATTGGATTGATTCATTTTTAGGCATTTTATTTCAGCCTCAAACGGAAGAATCTTAGTTTGAGAACCAATGAGAGTGGCGCAATGCAGTGGTGTTTCTAAGCAATTTGGAGCCCCAGGCAAGATTTTCCCTGGAGCCCCAGGCAACTGCCTAGTCTGCCTAATGGCAAAAACGCCCCTGGCACATTGGGATCCCTGCGTCACTTACAGTATGTCTCCGGGAGACCCAGGTCACCTCAGTAAACCCAGTAATTCACACTCTCGTTGTCGTATTAAAGGGGAAATAAAAAAACGGACTTGACTCTAATTCAAACCGCAGTTATGAAATGGTAAGGTACCAATTTCTATTGTCTTTTATTGCTGCAGGCCTCTAGACGTTGTCACGCAGTATGGTCTGGTTCTCAGGAAGTCATTACATTTTTTATGGATTTCAGAAAATAAAAATACACACAGATGTGCCTTTGTTGGGAATGGCCATATACTGTAATGACCACATTATATGGCCTGAAAGTTTGAAAAACATATTTTTCATTTTACTTGGGCTTCAAAACTCAAATCCTCAATCTTACTCCTTACAGTGTTAAATCCTCAATCTTACTCCTTACAGTGATTGTAATGTTTTGCCAATTATATGGGGTCCTAAAAACAGAAGCTAACCAGGGGCTCGACTGGAGGTAGTGAACGGTAAAAATAGTCAAAAAGATGCTCACACGTGCCATAGTAAAGATAAAAAGCGACGATCGAGGCACACAGAAGTAAAAGAAAAGCCTTTATTAAAGTTAAAAAGGCATAAACGCCAACATGTTTCAACTGATAAGCAGTCTTCATCAGGGCAGTTTAGAAACATCTTGGCGTTTATGCCTTTTTAACTTTAATAAAGGCTTTTCTTTTACTTATATGGGGGCCTACTTCCCATGGAACATACTGTAGTCACACGACAGCCATCTTGCAGCCAGCCCAGTCATTGAAAGTGAAAAGTCCTATCTAATAGACCTTTAGGTAAGCCCTGCTCTCTTGTCCACCCTAGGACACTTTCCAGCTGGAATCATTCATTCCAGTGTAAATATCATGGACTTTACACAACAAATACTGGTTCATTTTTTGGAACCACACCTTCAAAATCTCTTGCAAATCGATCAACAAGTCATGCCCTATGCAGTGGAAAAATGTGTGTGACATTTACTTAAAACAATGTTTTATTTGGCGGAGAGGTTTATATTGGTGGAGAGGGTTGTCTATCACATGTTATGCTTAGCTGTGATTGGACCATAGCAGTTTGGGGAGAGGCTTACCTAAAGGTCTGTTGTATTAAAAATTGTAATCGACATTCCTCTTTCTATCTGAGACATGTTATGAGTTACTGATGATGATTTTAGCACTAGAGAAGTGCTTGTTCACTGTCACGGATCTAGGCCTATGCCTAGATCCGGCCCTGGAAGAAGGCATTCGAGTATCAGTGTGTGTGTGTGTGTGTGTGTGTGTGTGTGTGTGTGTGTGTGTGTGTGTGTGTGTGTGTGTGTGTGTGTGTGTGTGTGTGTGTGTGTGTGTGTGCACACGTCCGTGGTTGACACGTGCATGTGTGCCTACATGCGTATGCTAGCCTAGAGAAAGAGGTCTGCACCACATACAACATTCAGGCGGACGTTCTGACGTCAGCACATCAATAATGAAACTGTTTTATTCATAGCCTGGGAGGACAAGAATCAATTGACAAATCACATATTCACTTTGAGTTACTTCAAACAGGCAGACAATTATATGCACAATGATATGTATGTACAGTGTATGTGTGTACAGTGTAGGTATGTATATATGCATGCATGCATGTATGTATACGTATGTATGTATGTATGTATGTATGTATGTATGTATGTATGTATGTATGTATGTATGTATGTATGTATGTATGTATGTATGTATGTACATCAATACGTGTGTGTGTGTGTGTGTGTGTGCGCGTGTGTGCGCGTGTGTGTGCGCGCGCGCAGCCACTTGCATGCATGCATGCGTGCGTGTGTATGTACCGGTATGCAAGTGTGCATCCATCATTTTCTATTTATAGTGGGGTTTTAGGATTGATTCCCTAATGTAAGGCAATGATAGACAGATTTCACTCAGCCTGTTGATTGTTGGTTAAACTGTTTCTTTGCTTGTGTTTATTACAATTCCAAAATATTACCTGCAGCAAAAAAAAAAAAAAAATAAAAAAAGCATAGATAAATAAAAAGACACATTTTCCAATGGAAAAATATGCAACAGGTGAAATTGCACCTTAAAGAGGAAATGCTGTGATTTTTGTATTTTTTTTTTCTTCATTAGACCCCTTGTTGTGTTTTTTTTTTTATGTGCAACAACGCTTTCCCTTTGTATTTAGTGTTTCTTCCTGTGGGCTGGTAGCCTGACCTCAGTCTGAATTGTCATTTCGTTTCATTTCATTATCCAGACTGAAGTCCCTCTAGTCTCCTCCACAGCAGTTTCTAGGATGGGCGTTAACAAAACAGCAGTCTCCGCAGTGATTGGTTCGTACCAACCCATAAGAATATTGTGAAAGCAGACAACATTGTTGTCATTAATGTGGCTAATGTGCTAGCCTGGTTGCTGACCAAAAAAACACAGCAGACAACTGTTACAAAAGCAGTAAAATATGTTAGAGGAGCCGACACAGGGTGACAGGGCTGTTGGCCAATCGGCTGCTGTTGGATTTTCAACTAATAGTAGCGACATCGGAGGGAGGGACACCAGTCCTAGAATCGCAGGGGGAAAAAATAAGGTAGTATAATTTAAGTGTGAATTCAGGGCTGTGGCAGGCTAGTAAAGCAACTTTCTAACAAATTCATATAACAATATGTGCATGGGGGGGGGGGGGGGGGCAATGCAGGAAATATGATAGATAAGGTTATACTCAACATCAAATAATCGAAAACTAAAAAGAAAACAAACAACTCAAACAAACAACCAACGTGACTCCACTGTGGCGTGTACATGAGCATGAGCAGACGATAAAATGACCTTTTTCTTTTTTTGTGAAAGTGAAACATCCCTTTAAGCAAGCTTATTGTAAGTACACACATTGTCTAGGCAAAACACAGCAGAGATACTAGACTGTACCCTGGAGCTACTCCCAATGTCTCTAGATACTTGGAACATATCGTTGCTGTTGAGTAGGAAATCCTCATTAATCAATGAATGCAGAAGTTCACAGGATCTACTGAATGTGAAGGATGCAGCACACCGCACGGCACTTTATACACTCCATATTTAGCCGTGTCTGACCCAGAGGCTCAATATGGCACATTCAGTAGATCATTTGTGGCCAGATGTATTTTCCTGGGGTTTATTAGAACTCTAGTAGATTTTTTTTTAAATGAAATAATGTAAAACAACATATTTTACTTTCTCTAATAACAACCTAAAACATGAACATTGGTGGAAAAATAGAAATAAAGATGTCGGAAAAAAGGTTGAAAAACAGTAACCCCTCACTCATGGGGTATACAATAGGGGTGTAACCACTCATTATACCCATGGGGATGTGAAAAAGGCACTACATATCACCATATCTCAATTTTGTGGAAAAAGCCTCTCTGTGGAAAAAGCTTAAACTGTGATACCAGCAGAGAAACTACCCAGTATTTTTTTTTTTCAAGAAGTAATTCATTTTCAACACTAATGGACATACAAGGTTTCCAGGCAACAATATGCACTTCAAAAGATTATCACCCACACATTCATCAGTGGTCCACCAAGGTCATCCAACGGATACCCTCACATACTCTCTACACATACTGTATACCACCACTATACGGATACCCTCACATACAAACATTTATGTAAACATTTATGTAAACATTTATGTATTTGACTATGTTTGAATCCCCGCCTCACATAGCTAAAATCCTAAAGAAAGCAATGAATGTAAAACAATTAACACCCATCTTTTACTTTCTCTAATAACAACCTAAAACATGAATCTTGGTTGAGAAAAATAAAGTTGTCCTTTAACATAGAGGGACATTGGGCTTGCAATACTACAAAAAAGATACAGTATATGTAGGCTACTGTATTTTTGACCTATACAGTACATGCTTATTAAAGGGGAATTCCACCCATTTTCAAAATTTTCTCAGGAAAAAGGGGTCTGAAAGAAAAACCATTAACATGGTTTAACATGGTGAAATACATCTTGATGATGTCATGTTTGTTAATGATTTTTCTTTCAGACCTCCATTTTTCCAGACCTAAAATGTTGAAAATAGGTGGAGATCCCTTTAATGAAGTAGCAGTGGAGATGAGCCCAGGATGAGGATGCTGCTCTGTGATGATGGAGACCTGCAGGGTGAAGTGTTTTCTCCCCCTACTGACAGAAAAGGGTTCTGATATTTCCACTGGTAGTTCAATGTGTTGAGCTGACCTGAACAGCAGGCAATACAGCCTCTGTCTTTAGGGCCCTGATACACCTAGCAACGTTTTGATCAATATCAACTAGCAATGTCAACATCAACGGGCAACATGATGAGACACATGGCAACAGGCAACACCTCACATTAAAAGGGGAATTCCACCCATTTTCATTTTTTCCTGAGAGTGTACAAATGTGAACCAAATGGACCCTAGCGGGTCCATTTGGTTCCATTTGTACACTCTCAGAAAAAAAGAAGCCTTAGTTTGCATTGAATCATTTTCACCCAACTGCCACCCAACTCAAAATGTTCATTTAGCGAAATAAAAGTTACAAAATCCCTGTTTTTGTCCACCGCAGTGAAGCAGCAGCAGCCATGGTTTCAGAAAAGTTTATCTGTGGGAGTCTAGGAGAAAGGATCAGGTGACGCCAAGGAGGGCTGTGATTGGAGGATTCTGAAATGTTGACCAGTAGAGGGCGCTAATGATCTGACTTTTCAGAACAACCAGGAGTTGATCATTTTCTATAGAAAGGTGAAAAGTCAACGTTGATAGTTGACGTTGCTTGTTGATGTTGCTCAAAACATTGCTAGGTGTATCAGGGCCCTTATAACAATATACAGTACAAAAACCTGCAATACAATACAGCCTTAAAGGGGAACTCCACCCATTTTCAACATTTTAATATGGCATTAATATAGCTTATGATGTTGTGTGGACATGATAAAAAAAAAGTTCACCCATTCTTTGTTCCCAAGAAATAGAGGTCTGAAGAAAGCCACTAACATGGTGAAACATCTTGATGACATCGCCAAGATGTATTTTCACCATGTTAGTGGATTTCTTTAGACGCTTCTTTTTTTCTGAGAGCGTACAAATGGAACCAAATGAACCCGTTAGGGTTCATTTTGGTTTCGATGGTTTCGATCATTTGGTTTCGATTTACATGTGTAACACAGCCGTCTGTAGATGCCTTTTAATGGGATAGTTCAGATTTTTTTTAAACTTAAGCTGTATGAAATACTTGCCATTAATATAGTGGTATCAACTGTATTCATTGACTTCCAGAGTCCCATAGTGGGAGTTCTGCTCTGGTTTTGATCAATATTAAGTAGTTCCGGTCGTTTTGTGAGGGTCACTGGGGTCACCCTGGTAAAAGAATCCACAAAACTAACTGGTATATTGTTGAATTATTTTTAAAATGTTAGGACCTCCTTCGTTCATTTCTGACCCCCCTATCTCACATGGAACTACTCTTTGGGTGTAGTGATATGGACACAAAAAACATAGTTCCATGTGACAGAGGGGTCAAAAATGAACAAAGGACTTGCTAATATTTTACAAATAGGACAAGAATACAAATGAGGTATTTTTTTGGATTCATTTATTTTTACTGCGTGGCCCCAGTGACCTCCACAAAATGACGGGAACTACTTCATTTTTCACCAAACCTAGAGCAGAACTCCCACCACGGGACACGCAAATTATTACAGTTAATACCACTATGATAGTGGTTTTCAACCTTTTTCATCCCAGGGACCACCATTTATTCAGGATTTGAGCCACGGACCACCATTTTATGACATTTTAGCCCCACAGATCCCAAAACTAAAGATTTCTTTTGCTTTTGTCCATCTTCTAGTTGTGTAGACTTGGGGGTAATTCAGATGATTATTTTAACTCTTGAGAGTGTAATTTTTACGTTCTCAAGAGTTACATCTTGTTAACCAACTTAGCTGAGGACCACCTGGAACCCTCTCAGGGACCACTGGTGGTCCCCGGACCACCGGTTGAAAACCCCTGCACTATGATAATGGCACGTATATAAATAACTGAACTTCGCTTTAAGAGTGGTTTTGAAGGAGTCAAGGCATGTCTTAATGACTGTAGGTAGGGGGTTCCACATTTTTATTGCATAAGACAGAAAGGAATTAAGTCCCTTGTTCGTGCCAAATCTGGGTTGCACATGGTTAGTTGCACTCCCTCTGCATGGTGTTGTAGGGCTGGACTTCATTGAGTCCTTCAAGTGTTTGTACAGGTACACTATAGGGTTTGGTTCCATTTGTACGCTCTCATAGCCAGACCTCAGTCTGAATTGTCATTTCGTTTCACATCATTATTCAGACTGAAGTCCCTCTAGTCTCCTCCACAGCAGTTTCTGGGATGGACGTTATCAAAGTGGCAGTCTTCACCGTGATTGGTTCATACCAACCCATAAGAATATTATTGAGAAAGCAGACGACGTTTGAAACGAAGTGAGTGACAGGGCTGTTGGCCAATCAGGTGCTGGGATTGGATTTCCAACCAGCACAAACGTCCCCAAAGGCAGGGAAGCCATGTGAATCACAGGGAAAAAATAAGGTAGTATATTTTAAGGTGCTGATTCAGGGCCGAGCAAGGCTAACGAAAAAAAAAAAAATCCTGAAAAAGGGTGGAATTCCCCTTTAACCCATTTAGGCCTGACCTAAGGTTTCTGAAAAACTTGAAATATTTATATATCACTAAAAAGGTTAATTATGGAATACTGTAGCTCTGGTCCAGAGCTCCACTGCTTCTGAGTCTGACCTGCATTGGAGCTCTGTTGGTCTCCGTGCATTCGGCCATTACTCCACCCGACCAGCCTCCTTTCTCTAGTGGATATATAAAGAACGTTTTACCTACTCACCAAAATAAACACGTCTTGTGTCATTAGAAAGCCTACTTACCTTAGTGGTCGCACTCTGAGCCCCCCACCACACGGTTAAATTGGACTTTTTGGCCAGAACGCGATCGTTTTTCACTGAAGGAAAAATAATTCCTATGGAACTTTTCTATTGGCAATATCGGTAGAGGGCGCAAATCCTGGTTGTTTTTCCGGTGAAAACGATCGCGTTCTGGCCAAAAGGTCCAATTTATCCGTGTGGTGGGGGTAAGAGTGCGACCACTAAGGTAAGTAGGCTTTCTAATGACACAAGACGTGTTTATTTTGGTGAGTAGGTAAAAACGTTCTTTATATATCCACTAGAGAAGAGAGGCTGGTCGGGTGGAGTAATGGCCGAATGCACGGAGACCAACAGAGCTCCAATGCAAGTCAGACTCAGAAGCAGTGGAGCTCTGGACCAGAGCTAGGAATACTGTACATACTGTACAGAATCCAAATATGGATTCCCGTCCTGAAAGGGTTGAATGAGCTGTTCTTGAATTTGAACATTGTAGTGATGGTGAATCTGAAATCATACCTCATAAGTCACATAGTTCATATCATGAGGTGTGATGCCATTTGCCTGGTCAGAAAATCAACCTTTTATACTCCAACTGTAATCATTTCACAGCTTTCACAGCGTAGAGTTAGATTGTAAATACAGCAGTGAGAGTAGTAGTATTATACAGGTTAAGCAACACAGCAGGAGCACAGAGTAATTAAAAATCAGCCTCAGCCTTACCAGCTGCAGCATTAATGAACACAATGTGTTACTAATTACAATCCAGTGGGGAATGAGGGAAATGAGCACAAGTACTTACAGGTAATCTAAGTACATTTTCACTGCCAATACTTTTACTCAAGTCCAGTGTATTGAATGCATGACCTTTACTTGTAACAGAATATTTCTACATTGTGGTTCACATTGTACTCTTGTACTTTTAGTGAAAAATAAATGAATAAATCAGGGTACAATATTCCACCACTGTGTGAGTGAGTGTGTGTCCTTAATGTATTAGTGTGTGTGTGTGTGTGTGTGTGTGTGTGTGTGTGTGTGGTGGTGTGTGTGTGTGTGTGTGTGTGTGTGTGTGTGTGTGTGTGGTGTGTGTGTGTGTGTGTGTGTGCGTGCGTGCCCATGTCGCTGTGCGTGTGACTGACTTGTGTTTCAGTGAGAGATTAGATGCGTCAGAGTGTTATCCGTTTGTATTTTGATTCTAACATGGAAAGGCACTTCCACACCCATATAATACCTTCTAAAAATAACTTCATGACGTCAAACAACAATTATTTCAGTTGGTCAGTTATAGGGATTGGTCAATCCCATCTCAAAGTAAATACACTCAAATACTACGACTTCATGGATCGACATCACGTTTAAAAGGGTCAGATTAGCCATAGACATACAGTATACAGTCTGCGTTTTTCCTCTCTTTGAAAGCACAAATATCACGTCCCTAAATTCATGGCACCTCGTTCACAAAGGTGCTTGTGTTGTCGCACAGCGTCTGCTCAGCAAAAAGCGCAGGTCCCTTTGAAAGGCTCTATTTGAAAGCTCTTTAGGTGCTATACGAAAAATAAGATAACATATTTTCCACACTATAAGGTGCACCGGATTATAAGGCGCATAGAATAGAACCTACTCTACTATCTTCAACAGAGAATAGAAGCTACTGCAGTCAAACGATTAATTTATAAGCCACACCGGATTATAAGGTGCACTGTCATTTATTGAGGATTTTTTTTTACACACATACAGTACAGTATATATGGAACCGGAAATTGAGGGCATTTTACTTTCAGCCTGAAACGCTGAAGTTTCTGAACCAATCAGAGCTTGCATCCCTTCAGGCTATGGGACGCAAAGAATCCATTCCAAGCATTAGTTTTGCTCTGAAAACACTGATTGGGCTAAAGCAGCCATTTCTATCAGCTCTGCCTAGTCAGCATATTTGGGCAAGATATGGCTGTTTTCAGCCAAATGAGTGCGTGTGGGTTTTTTTTGTTTGTTTGTTTGTTTGTTTTGTTTTTTGCAAAACTAATGCTTGGAATGGATAGCCCTAACTAACCCTCTAGTTAGACATTATCCTGTGCTAAATAAAGCATGATGAAGGTTGATGTTTTTGCCTTCTATAGGTTGTCATGGTCACATATTTCTACATGCGAGGGTCTCAACATTTCTAACATATATAACCTTAGTTATCCTGATCTCAGTCTGAATTGTCATTTTGTTTCACTTCACTTCACAGCTTTGGGGTCTAACTTTTTCCCGCCTTTCGACACCTGTGCCAGCATGTGAACAAAATGTTGGATGATGAGGTTTATAAAACCTGACGCTTATTGGGGGAGACGACACTGTTGAGTGACAGGGCGGTCGGCCAATCAGCTGCTGTAGTTGGATTTTCAACTAATACCAACGACACCAGAGGTAGGGACAGTCAGGGTATTGCCGGGGTAAAAAAAATGTTGGCTATTGGTGTAGTCAAAATGCAAATGTCTTCACAATGTGGCTGGCAAGTAGGCCTAGATGTTAAAAAATAAATAAATAAAATAAGAAGAATAAGTATGATTTAATCATTAAAGATGAATGCAAGTTTATGATTGTAAAAGGTAGACAGGTGGAGTTTAGGAATAGTTTTCTTGTTAAGTATTCACATCACACATAAGGCCTCTGCAGTGAGGCTCAGATATGAGTCATACAGAGGATGCTAGAAGCCTTTTGTGTGATTGGTGGGAGGGAACATTAATAGACTGAGACTTTATTGTCTCCACCAGGCCGACAGGGGCGGATCTAGGCATGGGCATGGGGGGGCAATGCCCCCCTAAATGCCCAGTCTGCCCCACCAAACACGATGGCATGCAACCAACCAAAGATATTTCAAATTAAAGTGCTTATATTTAAAATGATTTCAAACACTACTACTGCTAACTAACTAACTACAGTTGTGGCAGCACTAAACCAACAGCATTTCATCATTGAAAACAGAAAACTCTCTGAGTCAGACCTTTAGCTTTATGCATGCTGCGTGTCTGTTGCAACTTCAACAACAACTGATGTTATTATTGATGCTTTACTTGCCTAATAAAAGTCCTGTAATGGAAATGGAAAATACCATATTCTCCTGCCCTCCCAATCGGGAAAGGTTACATCAGCCCCGGTGTGTCCGTCCGTGTGTCAGACATAACCTGGCTAATATGAAAAAAAAAAAAAAAAAAAATGTGTTTTACAAAAACGGCCTCCTGGTGTCGCTATAAAATCTGAAATAAAAAATATGGGTCAAAGGTTCATCTTTGTCCTCTAAGGAGTGCACATGCAACATGTTGTGTTAATCTCTTCTGTTGCCACACTAACACTCGGTTTTACTTTCTAGCCCCGTGCGGGGGCTGGCAGCATGCCAGCCACAGCTGCTAGAGCAGAGCCTGGAGAGGTTATTGTAGCTGCTGCGTCAGAGCCATCTAGTAGAAGAGCCGCGACATTGCAGGGTCATAAAGTGGAATAGTCTCTCTTTGTCACAGCGCAAATAAGAGCTATTTTAAACTGTTTTAACAGTATTGTACAATAGCGACCAAAGTCTCTGTAATGGTTATGTTGTACCATTACCAAAACAAAGATAAAATAAAGGGATCTAAGATCAGAAAACACATTTATTGTTATGCAAATCAACCGCAAAACCGATGACAACATTCGGCTGATTCTTAACGGTTGACTATCCGGTTACCCGAGCACCCGTTCACATCCCTACAGTGGCGGCGCGTCAATAGGGCGCAGGTGAGCCGCACCACCATCCACTAAATATGAGTACCACTAACTACAGAGTAACATTCATAATAGTCTAATATAAAAGCCAAGAAATGTCAAATATTGATTAAAATGTTCTACGATGTGTAACGTTCCTGATTGGTTAGTGCATGTCACATGTTGGGGTGCTTCTCTGTAGCCCATTCACTTGCATGTTATGCATGTCGATTGCCGCGCCGTGCTCCACTGCTTACCACTCAATACACAGGCATTTAGACGGCCTGCGTGCGCTGTTTTGCAGCGCTCATAACTTCAGTTAATACAACAGACTATTCGGGGGCAGCATGTTTACACTCACAACACAGACAGAATATAGACAGTCACAATGAAATGCATCATGAATGATTAGAACAAAATGAGTGAACACAGTAGCTTAATAGGCTATTGTAACTTCAGGACAGAAAAAGACAACCAGAGAAAAATGTATTAGAGAAGAAGACAGCAGACTCGAGATCTAAAGAGGATGTAGGACTACTGGTCTGGATATCCATGGCTTATAAGGTCATTTTCAAAGAGCTGGTATTAGTCACTCAATGGTAGACTAGAGCTGCTAACTTATTAAACCAACTATTGTTGTCATTTCTAATGCAGTGGATCGATCATGGTCAAGACTACAGTATTTTATTATTATTCTTGAGTATAGAAAAAGGTTTGGTAGCTACTTTTATTCTCTCACGCACTCACTCACTCACTCACTCACTCAGTCACTCACTCAGTCACTCACTCACTCACTCACTCACTCACTCACTCACTCACTCAGTCACTTTTACACACACACACACACACACACACACACACACACACACACACACACACACACACACATCACTCACTCACTCACTCACTCACTCACTCACTCACTCACTCACTCACTCTATCTATCTATCTGTAGCGCCCCCCTTTGGAGAAAAACCACCAGCCGCCACTGCATCCCTATACTGCTTATGCTGAGCTATGGTTTGTCCATTCGCAGTTATTATTAAGGGATCAAGCAGTCCACGAAGTGGACTTGATCCCTTCTTGTTTCTGTCTCTTTTTTTTCCTTCTCCTTCTCCTTCTTCCGCCAGAAATAGCTGTTCTGGCTGAACCGTGCAGTCGGTTTTCGCGAAAATTGGTAATCTGGTAGAGGGTGATGCCAAACGGTGATGATGCGAAGCCTGTGACCACTGGTCAAATGGTGGCGCTATAGCACTCAACTGAAATTGCAAACTTTAAACACTCATAACTCATGAACCGCTCGACTCTCAGAAATGTAACTTATATTCACTTATGCGTCTGCTTATGTCAAACAACTTTTGTATTCTGACTTTTGACCTCTGACCTTTAGATGAGCCGCCATCTTTAATCATATGTAAAACAGTTAAAATGTCTCTCTCTCCTACAATCTTTGATCAAAATGCATAACAATGACCTACATATGAACTTTGAAGCCATACAAACATGAAATGAGTGTGAATTTTGTTTTCAGTGAAAAAAATGATGTTTTTACGAGCCAATGAAAATTGCTTGTTTGTGAAAATTCTTCTATTATCCCTAATCTACACATGCAAAGTAATCTGTTTATGAGATTTTACAGTTTGGTAGAGGGGGATGCCAAATAACACTAAAACCAGTCTTGCTCCAATCGCTCAAATGGGGGCGCTATAGCAATTCTTTGAAACTGAAACATTTGAACAAGCATAACTCAGGCTTCGTTTGGCTTAAAATCATGGGACTTGTTCCTACACGTTCCTTGATTCATGTGGAACACATCTGTAATTTCGACTGGTAAGCTCCACCCCCAGAGTGTCTGCCATTTTAAGCAGTTTGAAAAAATGCTCATGCCTGATTTTATGCCTGGATTTTTGATCAATTTGCATGACACCTGCTACATGAGAACTTTGGCCCCATCCGGACAAAACTTCAGAAGCAAATTTGTTTTCATCAAAAAATGACGTTTTTATAAGCCAATGAAAGTTGCTCGTTTGTGAAGAGTCTTCTTCTGCTTGTTTCTCTCTGGCAACACTGGAGCAAGTACATTGTGCCAGATTGTGTGAGAGGAATAAGCATGTGGAACTTGTTTCCATTTGTCACTTTGACCACTAAGCTCCACCCTCGGACTGCTGAATTGTGCATATTGTTCATATTGCTTACTGCTTGGTGGCGTGTTGTTGGGTTGTTTCATTGATGACAACAACTAAGCAAATCATTGTGCCTGGATAGCTCAGTCGGTACGGTGCCTGACTTCGGAACACAAGATTGAGGGTTCAAGTCCCACTGCTGACAATACAAAGTCTGAGTCTCCAAAAACCCTGCTGTTTCCACAATCACATGATGTATTTCTTCCATGTTTCTATGGCTTATTTGTGCATATTTAAGGAGCGGTAGTGGCTCAGAGGTAGAGTAACCGGATGGTAACCACAAGGTTGCCGGTTCGATCCCGGGCTCCTGCAGAGTTAGTGTCGATGTGTCCTGTCCCACTGCCATCAGTGTATGAATGTGTGTGTGAATGGGTGAATGTGATGCACAATCTATGTAAAGCGCCTTGGATAAAGGCGCTATATAAATGCACCATTTACCATTTACCAAGCAGTCCACTGAATGTGTGTGTTGTTTCCAGTACGTCTTGTGTCTGTTGGGTAGCCTCATTGGTAGAGCGCATGACTTGGAAATGAGAGTTCCTGGGTTCAAATCCCGGCACGGACACCTAGTAATATGAGTCAATCATGCACAATCTCATGTGGTCTTCTACATCTAAGTTCATGGTTCTATGTGTAACCCAGGGTAAAACTCAATGTAATGGTGGTTGTCACCATTCGGCCATGTTGTGTTTTGTCACTATTCGGCCATGTTGTCACTAATGACAGTTCACAGCTCAGTTCGCCACTCACTCACAGCTCACCAATCATTTACTCATTCAGCAACTCAGTGGCCTTGTGGTTAGAGTGTCCGCCTGAGACTGGGAGGCCGGGGTTCGATTCCCGGCCGGGTCATACCAAAGGCTCTAAAAACGGGATCCAATGCCTCCCTGCTTGGCACTCAGCATCAAGGGTTGGATTGGGGGTAAGACCCTGTGTCATACTAGCGTCATGTCCAGAGGGTGTACTTGTACATCAAGCTGCCTCATGCTACAGAAACAGGAGATAGGCACCTGCCCTATGGGCCTCATGGCTGGGCAAGGCTGTTTGACTGTCACTATTCGGCCATGTTGTCACTAATGACAGTTCATAGCTCAGTTCACCACTCACTCACAGCTCACCAATCATTCACTCAGTCACACCAGATTGTGAGTCAGTCAGGGCAGGAATCAAAAACCCTGCCCTGCTCCCATAATTACCTGATGTATTTCTGAAGTTCAGGCTCCCATGTTTCTATGGCTTATTTGTGCGTATTGTTCTTACTCCTTATTGCTGCTTGCTTGATCCCGTTTTATTGCTGCTTGCAGCTATATTTTTGTATTGAGTTGTGCTTGGAATCAATTACCTATCAATCGAACAAAAATGATGTGATAGCCTACACATGACTGCATCATAAGGTGTTACATTGTTTGCAGATAATATACAGGGCCAGATTTAGTCAGCCCTACTAGGTGGGCTGGAAGAATGGTAGGGTGGGCAACTCCAGTTTTTCATATGAAGCAGTGGTTTTCAATCTCTTTGACACCAGGGCCCACTATTTATTTGGCATTTGAGCCACAGACCAGCATTTGAGGACATTTTAGCCCCACAGACCCCAAAACTAAAGATTTGTTTTGCTTTTGTCCACAATACCAGGTTGGATTTGGGAAACAAACAGTCAAACATACAGATCAAAATGACCATTAATATTCTACATTCTCTAGTTGTGTAGACTGGGGCTAATTCAGATGATGAATATTTTAACTCTTGAGAGTGTAAAAAAAAAAAATGAAATGAGATTTTCCACCATTTAGCTGGGGACACCTGGACCTCTCACAACCACTGGTGGTCCCCGGACCATTGATGAAAACCAGTGATATTACCTTTCATTGGGTGGGCAGGATAGAAAGAGAACACAACACAGAAAGTTAAAGGGGAATTCCACCCATTTTCAACATTTTTTCTGAGAGCATATATTTGCAGCGTGCGCAGCGCTTGGGAATCATTAGTTGATTCTAGGGTATACTAATGACATATTAGAATGTTGAAAATGGGTAGACTTCCCCTTTAAGTGTTTTTTGCCATCTATGTAAAACTTGAACTCTAAATGAATTAAACACAGGATATTCTGTATAACCTTTGACAAGGACAGCCAGATTTACACTCTCAACGGGCATTTAGACGCTTATAAAACTTAGAGAAGCATCATTACATTTGTGAACTCAGCAAAACAAATATGGAGTGATTTTGAGAGCCAACTAAAGAACAAAGTTTTCCAGAGTTGTGATGACTTGCTGGATGTGCAGTACACACAGGCAGCAGCAGGACGGCTTGGACCCCAGTCAAAACCAGGGGGAGCTGGCTGACTTCTAGAAACCTCTGGACCCCCTGCTCTTTTTAGTTAATTATCAGGTGCCTGTAGTACCTGTACGTACAGGATGTACAGCAGTGTGTATGTGATAATGCGACAGCACCGAGATGAAGCCTCGCTTTGAGGACTGGGAGAAACTATATCACAAAAAATAGGCTGACCAGATTGTCCCTATTTTGGGGTAAAGTCCTAGTTGCAACTTTTTTTTCCCCTTGTGATATTCCAGATGAAGAAAAATGTCCTACATTAACAAGCCAAATGTCAATCAACCACACATAGTATACAGACAATTTACCAGAAAATTCTCTCCGCTTGAGCAGAATGTATTATGTGCTAGAAACTTGCCTTGTTATTTATTTATTTATTTTTATCCTCACGATTTTGTAACCCCCTTTTTTTTTTTCAACCAGTGCCAATTACCTAACGTGATCCTGGGCTCCACACACTGTACGCCAACCTGGGAAGGCAGCGGACTGCATGGCCTCATGCTTCCTTCAATGCATGAGGAGTCCAGGTTGCCTTCTTTTCACCTGACAGGGGGGAGTTTCCCTGGTTGGACATATAGCACATGGAAGGAACACGTAATTCCAACCAGTTCCTGTCCCCTCCATCAGGCGCCCCGGCTGGCCAGGGGGAGGCGGTCTAGAGACCAGGATTACTGCATGTTTTTGTGAGGGTATCTACCCTATAGGGGACACGGGGAGAACAAGCTAATTCCATATAAGAAAGGCCCTTTCGCCAGCCCCGCCTCATGGGCACTGATGATGCAGAGGAGGAGACATGCCGCCAGCACCCACAGTGTCCCTTACTGGGAATTGAACCTGGGACCTTCTAGCTGTGAGGTGACAGCACTAACCACTGTGCCATGCAGTTCTCTGTCCACTGTCTGTCCACACCTTCCCTTTTGTTCTTGCTGATACTTTATTTAAGGTCATCTGGGAAAGGTCTGCTTTCTGTTCCTACAACCACCAACCAAAGTGTGGAAGCAGCTTTTAGGTTAGTTTTTGTATGTATAAAATTTACAAGGCATTTAGCATACGCCCTTAATCTAGAGTGATTTACATTAGAAACATTGCAACACATCGTATGCGTACAGATTCGTTGAAATTACAGTTTACTGTTTACACAGAATTTACAATATATTTCAACAATTTGAAATGTAAGCACTAAAACATGGTAATACATTAGACATCCTATATAATCCACTGCTATCTCAGTCTAATGAGGTGCTATCTAAACTACCTAGGAGGGTGTACTCTGGGTCGGTATGTAATACAAGTACTATGGGCTGAGATGGAGTCTGGAGAGGTGTGTTTTCAGACTGCGGCGGAAGATAGGTAGTGAGTCTGTGGTTCTGATTGCAGTGGGAAGTGCATTCCATAGTTTAGATAGGTAGTGAGTCTGTGGTTCTGATTGCAGTGGGAAGTGCATTCCATAGTTTAGATAGGTAGTGAGTCTGTGGTTCTGATTGCAGTGGGAAGTGCATTCCATAGTTTAGATAGGTAGTGAGTCTGTGGTTCTGATTGCAGTGGGAAGTGCATTCCATAGTTTAGATAGGTAGTGAGTCTCTGGTTCTGATTGCAGTGGGAAGTGCATTCCATAGTTTAGATAGGTAGTGAGTCTGTGGTTCTGATTGCAGTGGGAAGTGCATTCCATAGTTTAGATAGGTAGTGAGTCTGTGGTTCTGATTGCAGTGGGAAGTGCATTCCATAGTTTAGATAGGTAGTGAGTCTGTGGTTCTGATTGCAGTGGGAAGTGCATTCCATAGTTTAGATAGGTAGTGAGTCTGTGGTTCTGATTGCAGTGGGAAGTGCATTCCATAGTTTAGATAGGTAGTGAGTCTGTGGTTCTGATTGCAGTGGGAAGTGCATTCCATAGTTTAGATAGGTAGTGAGTCTGTGGTTCTGATTGCAGTGGGAAGTGCATTCCATAGTTTAGATAGGTAGTGAGTCTGTGGTTCTGATTGCAGTGGGAAGTGCATTCCATAGTTTAGATAGGTAGTGAGTCTGTGGTTCTGATTGCAGTGGGAAGTGCATTCCATAGTTTAGATAGGTAGTGAGTCTCTGGTTCTGATTGCAGTGGGAAGTGCATTCCATAGTTTTGGAGCCAAGAGGGAGAAGAGCTTTGGGCAAGTGGAGCGTTGGCTAGGCGTTTTTCGGGGGGATACTGTCAGCTTCCCTGTGTCGGCTGAGTTGTGTGAGGGCTTGTAGGGTGCTATCAGACAACTAACTAAGATATGGTGAAGTCAATCTTTTGTTTCTTCCAGAGATTGTGTAGACAGAGGGAGTCCAGGGCAAATTGACAATCTTTATGGGCCAAAGGTGGCCATAGGTATTTTCTTTCCTGAGCTCACATTGTCTGCAGGGGTGTAGTGGAGGGGGGACGTGTTTTTGTCTTGTCATTTACTTATATGGGTACAATTGTAAACAACGCATTGTAAACAATCTTTCTCAATATGCTATACTTGTTTTAATAGCGTGTCTGTGTGTGTTGCGCAGGTGCACGCAAATGCGCATGCAAATGCAAGTGTGCATGCACGTGTCTTAAAGGGGAATTCTACTCATTTTCAATATTTTATTATGCCATTAATATAGTACCTTAGAGATGTTGTGTGGACATGATAAAAAGTTCCCCCCATTCTGTTTCCTAGAAATGGAGGACTGAAAAAATCATTAACATGGTGAAATACTGTAGATGTACAGTATTTCACCATGTTAATGAGTTTCACCATATTAATTAGTGTACCAATGGACCAATGGAACCAAATGGAAACAAATGGACCCTAGCGGGTCCATTTGGTTCCATTTATACACTCTCAGAAAAAAACATTTTAAAATGGGTGGGGAGGCGTCCCCCCACTAAAAGTACCACTACAACACTGGTTGTCTGTTAATTGCAGTCCACAAGTGAACAGAGAAAATCAGACAGGCAAAACATGAGCAATGTCTCTCACCTTGTACCTCTGTTTCATGCCATCATGGATTGTATGTTATTTATTTTACATGGTTAAAAAACAGGCCTGATTTGAAAGGAGGGGAAATGGAAGTCCTCCTTTAGCCTGTAAAGGGTATCCAATGTCCCAGACTCCTTGGAATTCCTCGAGGTGATGTCAGCATTCCACATTTTAAGGATGAGCAAATGTTTTCCTTTTTAAGAACAAAGCCAGAGCTCGTGTCCATTCCCCTCCTCCTCCTTTGTTAAGTCTAGGGCATTTTTTGATGCTACAGAAGAATGTAAATATTGAAAGCTGTCCTGTGCTGCCATGGGAGTGCGAGCCAAGGCAGTTAACTACAAGCAGTTTACATTTTTTTGTGGTGAGCAACATCTTTCTGAATGAGTCTTATATAAATATCCTAGATCACCAAAGCATTACAGTGGCATCGATACACAATAGGCATGGGGACGGCCAGCCGGCAGTTCATTCAATGAAGCAGTTTTCAACCAGTGGTCCAGGGACCACTGGTGGTCCTTGAGAGGGTTCCAGGTGGTCCCCAGGCTAAATGATGGAAAGTTGGTTAACCAAATGTAACTCTTGAGAGCATAAAAATGCAACCAATGATTTGGTTGGTTTCATTTTGGTCATGGTTTCATTTTACACTCTCAAGAAAATGAAACCAAATGGACCCTTGTAGGTCCATTTGGTTTCATTTTCACACTCTCAAGATTTAAAATATTCACTATCTGAATTAGCACTATTTAATTAAGAAGTCTACACTGTCTTGTTTGCAAAACCCAGCCTGGAATTGTAAAAACCAAAACCAAAAGAATACTTTAGTTTTAGGTCTTTGGGGCTAAAATGTCATCAAATGGTGGTCTGTGGCTCAAATGCTGAATAAATGGTGGTCCCTGGCATCGAAAATGTTGAAAACCCCTGCTTTAAGGTGTTTTAGTAGTAAAACTAAAACGGGGTGTTGTTGGTGACCCACACTAAAACCCCTGTGTCTCCCCATCCATCCATAGACCTCCCATGGCCTGGTCTGGATGCCATCCAGGGTTACATAAGTAGGTGTGAAGCAGGGGCGGATTGGCACATATTTTCCCACCGGGACAATTTTGCCTTTGCCAGGCCACCCTGGGGGGGTGGCAGCTGGTTAACCAGATGTAACTCCTTGAGAGCGTAAAAATGAAACCAAATGGACCCTTGCGGGTCCATTTGGTTTCAACCACCTAGTGGCCTGCGCCACTAGGTGGCGCAGGCCACCGGGAAAACTCCCTGTACTCCAGATGGCCAATCCGCCCCTGGTGTGAAGGATGGAGCAGGTGCAGCAGGTTCACCTGCTGTGGAGCTGCCCAGATGTACAGCGGCTCTGGTTAACTGTCTGTGACATTCAAACAGACATCCCTTTTAACTCCAGGCTTGTTGTACATTTTGGGAGACCCTGCAGAGTTGGTTGATTTACCTTCCGCTGATGGAGAATGAATGCAAACTGCCCCCGTGCTGCGACTGAAACACCACTGGATAAAAGTCCTGTATTATAAATGTTACTGCAGCAATATGTGTGTGTGTGTGTGTGTGTGTGTGTGTGTGTGTGTGTGTGTGTGTGTGTGTGTGTGTGTGTGTGTACACCTCCTGTATAGCTACATGTTTAACTTAGCATTTATTTCATATTTACATGTCTTCTGTGGACACTAACCCTACGTTTCAACGGCCGGAGATGCACAAGCAGCGTCACCCGATATCAGCGAAGGTGACAGTCATTACCATAAATTCTCGCTTAGAATGACATTCAAAATGAATACCGTAAACGACGGTGGTGTGGTGCACTGAAAAAAAAAGTATGGTGGAGGAGGAAGTGGGGCAGAACTAGGAACCAAACTGCGCCGAATGGTTTCGGGTCGAGGTAAAAAAAAGCAGCACTTGGCTCTGATTGGTTATCCTCGGCCAAACGTCGGCCGATTCGAGCGAAAAGCTCACCAATTTTTATCTTTCCGGCCTACGTCGCCCGCCCATGACGGCTGACGTCGCACGTTCTGCTGCTGTCGCCCGAATCGGCGGCTCCCATAGAGAAATAATGGATGTCGGGTGACGTCGCTTTTATCATCGCCCGCCACCCCCTGCCGTTAAAACGTAGGGTAGCATTACACCTATAGCTACATGTTTAAGCATTTATTTCATATTTTCATGTCTTCTGTGGACTCTAACATCACACCTACAGCTACATTCTAAATTCAGCTCTGATATTTATTTCATGCATGCTCTAGTATGTGAAGAGTCTGACTCATATTAACTCATTTTGCATAAAAATAAAATAAAACCATTTTTTCTCCTGTCCTGAACAGCTAGTGTTTTCCCAATGACTCAACCTCAGTTAGAATTGGTCACATATACATGTTATACACCCCAGTAAGTACGCTCAGGACCGGAACAAATTTGTGACGTCTTGATTGCAGCCAGTTCAAGCCAGGGGGCGGATGTAACATTTCCCAATTGGGGGGGCAGGCGAAAATGATATGGAAGGGGCACGGTGGCACAGTGGTTAGTGCTGTCGCCTCACAGCTAGAAGGTCCTGGGTTCGATTCCCGCTAGGGGCGCTGCTGTGGAGCATGAGGCCAGTCCGCTGCCTCCCCAGGTTGGTGGAGGGTGTGTAGAGCCCAGGATCACATTAGGAATTGGCACCGGGTGAAAAAATGGGTTGCAAAATCGTGGGATAAAAAAAAAAGAAAGAAAATGATATGGAGTGCGACTTCATTGCCCATGTCGCTTCGCGCCACGGGCGATGAAGTCGCACCCATACCATTTCGGGTTACAGATAAGCAAGCATAAATAAATATCATGACTTGTTGTTGTTGTAGTAACAGACACGCAGCATGCATAAAGCTAAAGGTCTGACTCAGAGAGTTTTCTGTTTTCAATGATGAAATGCTGTTGGTTTAGTGGTGCATCATGCCATCATGTTTGGTGAAGCAGTCTGGGCATTTAGGGGGGCATTGCCCCCTCCCCATGCCCATGCCTAGATCCGCCCCTGGATCAAGCTATTGGCAAATACTAGTCAAATCAGGCCCAGAATGTGAACTGATTGATTCAACCACAACACAAATCCTATGTCCACTAAAGACGGACGTCCATGGATGAATCAGAGAGAGTGTTGAATGTCACTGGAGTCACTGGGGGACGTCATCTCAACGTTGTCAAGTGACTCCGGCGATGTGCAAGACCTATAGGTCAGATCACAGCCCCGAGGGGATGATCTTTACGTCATTTCTTCTAGGACGTTGTTTGAACTTCTTTATTAGAAGCAGTCCCGTGAGGTGAACCATCTCGTTTTCGAAGGGTCTCCTCATTATACTAAAGTACAAAATACCACTTCATACATGAAAAGAAAAAAATGTTATTTAGACAATTCAACCAGACAAAAAAAAAATACAAAACAAGACAACACAACACATACAAAAACGAAACAATGTTATTGTACCAATGATGATTAGTGAAAACATGAGCAGGTATAGGGCTCCATTTTCGTCACCCGCTAAACCCCTTATCCCTTAACTTCTTTGCATTTTTAACTATTAAAAAAGAACATTTTTCAGTAGTTTAAATGGCCAGTCTACAAGCTCACAATGAGTCAATAGATTGGCACGTTGAACTATTCCAGTTTTTCAAAATAGTAAAAAAAAAAAAAAAAAATGATAAGGGGTTTAGGTGGTAACGAAAATGCAGCCCTACGTCTCAATTGAGACACCACCGTTTTGAACAACTGAGGATGATATCGAACGAATATGGACAGGTAGATTGCTCTAGTCACAGGAAGCGTTAAATATACCTTAGAGATGTTGTGTGGACATGATAAAAAAAAAGTTCCCCCAATTCTCTATTTCCTAAAAAATGGAGGTCTGAAAAAATCATTAACATGGTGAAATACATCTGATGACATCATCAAGATGTATTTCACCATGTTAATGATTTTTATTTCAGACCCCTTTTTCCTGAGAGGGTACAAATGGAACCAATTGTCCCCTCTCAGAAAATGAAATTGAAAATGGGTGGAATTCCCCTTTAAACATGATGTTTTGCCAGCTGGTGTGGGTATATTAAGTGTATGGGGCAAGCAGTTGTTTCAGGTATTGTGGATAATTAAAATGAATCCATTTAATCTGCCAGTGCTGCTGTCTTCTTGAGATGGAAGATATGGCGCAGGTTGAGGTTTTTATAGAAGGTACAGTGGTGGGTCATATCGTGACTGCCTGAGTCACAATTGACTCGTTGACTAAATGACAATTGAACTGATTAAAGGACAACTTTTGTTCTATTCAACCAAGTTTCATGTTTTAGGTTGTTATTAGAAAAAGAAAAGATGGGTGTTAACTGAATGTGACAACTGCCATGTTGAGCCTCTGGGTGAAATAATCTGGAGCGTGTGCTGTGCGGCGCTGTGCTGTGCTGCCTCCTTCACATAATTCAATAGATCTTGTGAACTTCCGTGGCCAGTTAGGATTTCCTGGGGTTTATTACGACTCCAGTAGGTAATAAAAAAAGGAATGAAGGCTGGTGGCCACAACACGTCATCACCGGTGAACACAAATGTTTGGGACGCACAATTGTCCGGTGCATTGCGATAGAGGCTGGGTAATTATTCACACCACCTGCCAATTTTGTGCCCCAAACCTTTGTGTTTCTCCGATGTTTGCGGTGATCAGAGGAAGTTTTCAAAAAAAGGTCCTGCTGTCATTATGAGCCCCTTTAATTGCCCGAGGGGAAAGATGTCCATGTGCAACTTGTGGA
Source organism: Benthosema pterotum (assembly GCA_039105355.1). NCBI lineage: Eukaryota > Metazoa > Chordata > Actinopteri > Myctophiformes > Myctophidae > Benthosema > Benthosema pterotum. The sequence continues at coordinate 45,287,818 of CM076966.1, forward strand.
AAAGTGGAGATATTTGACTAAATAGACCACAACCTTGTGCCACAACTTTCACATATATGAAACTAGAGGACTATATTTCACTCCACATCTTTGGAATTAAAAAAAAAGGAATCACTAAAATTTTCTAAACAAATATATATTTAGGACCATGTTAGAATGCCTTCTCCCATAGCTAAAATCCCTAAAACTAAAGAAAGCAAGGAATGTAAAACAATTTACACCCATCATTTACTTTCTCTAAGAACAACCTAAAACATGAACCTTGGTTGGAAAAAACTAATTTTGTCCTTTAAGAGGCCATCCCCACCCTAACGATGATTGACACCTGCCCATCTCCCTACTCAGATTGTAATCGCCACAGGTGTGTGTGTGTGACACAGGGCCGGATTTAGCCAGCCCTACTAGGGTGGGCTGGAAGAATGGTAGGGTGGACATTACAACTCCAAAGTTTTTCATAGGGTTTGCAATCTTTGTGACACCAGGGACCACTATTTTATTCAGCATTTGAGCCACAGACCACCATTTGAGGGCATTTAGCCCCACCAACCCCAAAACTAAAAGATTTGCTTTTGTCCACAATACCAGGCTGGATTTGGGAAACAAAACAGTCAAACATACAGATCAAAATGACCATTAATCTTCTACATTCTCCATGGTGTAGACTCGGGCTAATTCAGATGGTGAATATTGTAACTCTTGAGAGTAAAAATGAAACCAAATGGACCCGCAAGCGTCCATTTGGTTTCATTTTTAGCCTCTTAAAGAGTTACATCTGGTAGGAGTGGCGGGATGTCGGAATAGAGGGGTGCAACCGGTTAACCAGCTTTCCACCATTTAGCCTGGGGACCACCTGGACCTCTCTCAACCACTGGGGGTCCCCGGACCCCTGATGAAAACCACTGATATTACCTTTCATTGGGTGGGCAGGATGCACATGCCCTCCTCTAGATCCGGCCCTGGTGTGACAGAGTGAGAATCAGTCAGTGGCTGGCAGCATGGATGTGGATGGCTCTGTTTACATCAGGCTGGACCTGTTTTGTTTTATTTTCGTTCTATAACAGTAAAACTGAGCTCAGGTTGAAGCAAGTTAAAATAAAAGAAACAAACTATATAACATGGCTGGCTAGCCTGCTGATTTACAAGCTCACTGTGCGAAGGACCAGGCAGAATTGGAGAGGAGGACTTCAAGCCACAAGGAATACATTTGGGTTCGTTTGGAATGGAATAATTCGAAAGGAAATACAGGTACTGTACCTAACTTCTAAGGCAAAGGCCTGCTTCACTGCCATCTTTGTTTATTTAAAACTTTGCACACACAGCAAGAAGGTATCATAACCGTAAGGAGAAGATAGGCCATGTTTTGTTTGAATTGACTTTGGTATATTGTTTTTGAATTTGAACATATTGGATTCAACTATATCATTTTGGGGGGCTCATAATGCCAGCGGACTTCATTTGTTGACCTTCCCCTGGTGGGCCACAACACGTCATCACCGGGTGAACACAAATGTTTGGGACTCACAGTTGTCCGGTGCATTGTGATAGAGGCTGGGTAATTATTCACACCACCTGCCAATTTTGTGCCCCAAACCATTGTGTTTCTCTGATGTTTGCGGTGATCAGAGGAAGTTTTCAAAAAAGGTCCTGCTGTCATTATGAGTCCCTTTAATTGCCCGAGGGGAAAGATGTCCATGTGCAACTTGTGGAAAAGTGGAGATATTTGACTAAATAGACCACAACCTTGTGCCACAACTTTCACATATATGAAACTAGAGGACTATATTTCACTCCACATCTTTGGAATTATTTAATGGGTGAGTACACACAGAGTAATGACCACTTTGATCAGTGCGCAGGTGTCAATCAAACCATAACCCAATGATGGTGATCCACAGCTCTGATTTGAAGTCCAAATTTGGGCGGAATACAGAGACATGGCCGGGGCCAGGGCAGTCTCATATACTATGGGCTCCATTTTCGTTACATGCTAAACCTCTTATCCCAAATCCCTTATCCTTTTTTTTTTTTTACTATTTTGAAAAACCTTTTAAAATAGTTCAACATGCCAATCTATTGACAGGTGGTGAGCTTGTCGACTGGACCTTTTAATTATTGAAAAATGTTCTTTTTAATGATTTAAAAAGGCAAAGAAGTTAAGGGATAAGGGGTTTAACGATGATGGAAATCTAGGCCTAGATCTGCATAATCAAGAATAGGTAGTATGAGTAATTGAAAGAAAAATACCAGTGTTGTAGTTAATTGTGGGGACAATGTTATCAATGTGACATTTAAATTAAGATATTTAATTTGTTCGACTTCATGCAGTTGAACACCGTTCGAGGCGAGAGATATTTAAAGATTGATGGTTAGTTTGTTCTGAAATATTTTGTTTGGTACCGAATAGCATATGGTTTGTTTTAGTTTTGTTGATAAGTAATTCATTCGTCATTCATCATTCTGACAAAAGGAACGGCTCCATTCTGTGTGTGTGTGTGTGTGTGTGTGTGTGTGTGTGTGTGTGTGTGTGTGTGTGTGTGTGTGTGTGTGTGTGTGTGTGTGTGTGTGGTTTTGTAATTGCTACATGGTGGGGACGTCCGTCTGACAGCACACTCACCAACTGGGGACCCAAAATCCATCTGGGGTCCTCACCCGAGGTCCCCACACCGTTTATCATTTAATTCAATCCAGAACATTGCAATTATGTGCCCAGTGAAGTTCTGTGAAATGTCCCACTTGGTCTTTAAAATCTGAAAAGTGTGTTAAAGTGTGCTAGAAGTGCTCCTCCAGTGGCTACAACAGGTACTGCACAGGAGTGTGAAAAGTTTACACACTTCCTGCTGTCTAGCCAATGGGAAGAGAACAACCCCCCCCCCCCCCTCTCCCCCAGTTAATTAACGACCCGCAATCATAATGCTTCAGGAGAGTAGGAGAACAACCCCCCCCCCCTCCCTCCCCCAGTTAATTAACGACCCGCAATCCCTGTGCCTGGGCAATTTGAATTCTCTGTCTGTTTGTACAGAGTGGCACTGAGTGTCAGAACAGTTTGGAGTTTGGAAGCATACAGTTTTCTTACAATATCGTTGTTGACATTATTGCCTTTGTAAACCTTTTAGTGTTTTAAGAAGTATATGTTCTTTAGCATTGCCGAATACTATCAGCAAGGGTAAAGTAATACAATGAATAATTTTCAGGATTCAAATTCAAAAATGGCAAAAAGCAGCAAGCTCAAAAAAGTTTATCCAGAATAGGAACCTGATTCTTAAAAGGTACCGTAAGTCATTTGGGTGATTTGAAAAATCCCACTGGCCTGGCCTCCCGGTAACAAGATCTGCACACTAAATTTTGGGGTTCAACCACCCATTACTCTACTAGCTTCCAAGCTGTTATGTAGAAATATTCCTATTATTAATGCTGTTTTACACAGTGGTTCTCAAATTGGATTCCAGGGAATCTTGACTGTATACATCCCTAATTAATTATGAACATCATTGTGTCAGGTTAGATGATATGTCCATTTGGTTCCATTTATAGACCATATATTTTTCTGTTCCATTTATAGAACAGAAACATATTATATAGTATACAGTATACACTGAAGCTGTGTGTAAAGTTGGTCTGACCTCTTCAACAGCTTATGCTCTGAGTTGAACTGTCAGCTAGACTCTGCGCCCATCCCCCACTCCACTCAACTGTAGCACTCTGTAGCATCTTTCATTCAGTGTGGACTGGAGTGGGGGATGGGGGGGGGGGGGGGGGGGGGTGTGCAGGTGCATTGATTACAAGAAATTATACTCCACTACATCTCAGAGCCAAACATTGTTAAAACATTAGGCCCACTGACCCACTACAATCATTTAAAAGGTATAGTAAGTGATTTGTGTGATTTGGGAAATCCTCCAGTCCTACTGGTTACAAGATGTGCACATGCACATACTCTACAGTGGGGTGAAGTGCACACCTTACCTTACCATAATGAAGCATTTTAACAGAAAAAAATCAGCATGGAACACGCAGTAGGACAGGGGTCTCAAACTCAATTTGTATGGGTATCCAAATAACATAATAAAATGGATTATTATATAATAAAGCTGGTGCATTCTGTATTTCAATAAAGGGAACTTCTTATTTAAGTAGATCCAGTTTGATCAGTTCAGTGAGTAGAGTAGAGTTGCTGCAGGAGAGAGCACCCCCCTCTGCCCCAGTTAGAGTGGGAGAATACCCCCCACCCTTGCACTGCATTGATTGGGTCGTTAATTAGCAAAAACAGCAGAAGCCTGTCTGGGGTGTTCACATGAGACTGAGGCGACCTGTGCTCTCTCCAATGTGGAAAATGTTGAGTCAAGTATTTTTGTACACTTTGCAACACTGCATCTTTCGTCGAAGGCAACTTAATTTTTGGACATAAGAGGAATTGTAATAGTAGTGAGTACCATGAAATTATTCCTTAAGATTAGCTGATCTGCAAGCCTACAATGTGTCGCCTCTGCAACACGTGCGCTTGTAGATCTGTTGTTCTCACCATATTTGAAAACACAACGTAATATCTCAACTGAATTCCTACAATTCCAAGTCATCTCAGGGTGGGGGGATTTAGTAGACAAGAATGTTGGCAGAGCTTGAGGGCATTGTCATAGCTGATTTTACTGTTGTTTCCATGTTCAACATAGCCAATGTACAAGCTCACTATGTGTTGAGCTTATATTTTCAGTATGCAGTCAAGCATACAATGGCATGTCTTTTATTTCTTCTGGATCTCTTCTCCATTAGTCCCTTCCCCCCTAAACATTTTTGTCACATAGCTTTCTGTTATTTTAGAATCAGCACTCATTTTTCAGGTTCATTTACTGTCTAAATCAGACATGGGCAAACTGCGGCCCGGGGCCCACATGCAGCCTGTTAAGCCTTTTAATCCGGCCTGCCAAACTTGTCCAAATTATATTGTCCTGCATGATATATCATGCAGGACAGTGACACGCTGTGTGGAACTGATTGATGAAGATATAGTCGGCAAGTTAAACCAAAACAAACACTTCTACCATACTTACCCATTTGTCCTAATATTATCCTACGCAATAAAATACATAAATACAACCCATTACACCCAATAGTAGGCTACTAATGAAATAATTAAATCAACACACCTGCAAGTAACCCAAGTGAGCTTTTGAATGTCATTTATTCTGCTTTCTGAGCTGACTATGGCTTCTGGTTGGTTTAGGACAGATTTTATTTGTGCTGGTTTGTAAGGCTGTATACTGAAGCTCGGGAATCGAACCACTCGCTCGCTAAGGTCGCCACGCGAACGAATATTAATGTTCCCGAACCATTCGCATTTATTTATTTATTTAACTTTTCCCCCCATCTAGTAGATGTGCGACATCGAGGGGTCAGAAACTCGCTGTGAAACGCGCTGTTACTGCAGTTGGAAATGCATTGTTTTCAATGCTTCGAAGCTCGGCCTGAATTTGCTGTTTGATGTTCGAAGGGCAAATTAAGCCCTAGTATACACCACTACTGGTTTGCCTGGATCTGACCTGCCCTGAACGTTTGCCATAGCAGGACATAGCATACATGCAAACACATTTGTCCAGTAGTTTCTTTCTAGTGTCTCAATCAATCTGAAACAGGTTGCACATGACCGCAGCTGCGACATGCAGTGAGGCTTTCCAACTGACTGGCTGTAGGCCTGTTGTTCTGTGCAAAATATATAAATGATAGTTTGGAAACAAATGCACCCTTATCGGTCTGTAACTACTGTAGTGTACAAATGGAACACATAGACCCATTAGTTTGTACTCGCAATCTGAAAGCTCACAACACGACTTCCAGGGGGTCCCCAGCTAAATGACAATTTTAATCCAAATTTACCCTTACCCTAACAACCACACTTTTTCATTGCATAATAATAATGATGATAATACTCTTATTAGAGTGTCAAAACACTGCCATTTACTACTTTTATATAGAAATTAAATTAATATTATGCAGAATTTAGTACAGCCTTTAAGCCCGGCCCTCCACAATATTTTCTGTATCTCATTTGGCCCCTTGGGAAAAAATAATTGTCCACCCCTGATTTAGCTGCTTATGAGCTTATTATCTATTATTATTATTATTATTAGCCTATTATTATTATGCTGATCCATTCGTATATTGGCCCAACCAGCCAAGCTTGAATCACAGACCACATGGACTTGCCACTAAAGCTGCAGGTCCACTCCACAAACATGCTGGCCTCACAATTATTTAATTCCTTTCGGCCAGTGGTTTTAGACCTTTTATTATTTATTCATAATTTGAGCCCCGGGCCACCATTTGATACATTTTAGCCCCACAGACTCCAAAACTACACCTATATTTGTTTTGCTTTTGTCCACAATTCCAGGCTGGATTTTGGAGAAAACAAAATAATCAAACGTACAGATCAAAATGACCATTAATCTTTTACATTTTGTCGTTGTGTTGACTTGGGCTAATGCACATGATGAATATTTTATTTTTTTGAGAGTGTAAACATGAAACCAAATGGACCTGCAACTGCAAAGGTACATTTAGTTTCATTTTTATGCTCTCATAGAGTTACATCTAGTTAACCAACTTTCCATCATTTAGCCTGCGGAACACCTGGAATCCTCTCATGGACCACTGGAAAAGCCCTGCTTTAGGCTACTAAACTAAAGTTGTATTTGCCTGGGACTGCCGCTGCCCTCGTCTCTTCATTCCTACACAACAACCGTCATTGGTTATTATTATTGTCGACCTAATCAATCTATCAACTTGATGACAGACTGCTCCATACAGGCAACATCAGTGCGGGGACCACCGACCACTGCTTAAACGTGTATGCATGTACTTGATATTGGCCACGCAAGCACACAGTAAGCGTGCACGCAAATTGCTGCATGGATACATGCAGTCACGTTTTCAAAACCACACGTCTGCATTACGATGGGAGATTTTGTGTCCTGTGTGTGCTCAAATCTCCTACACAAAAACACACACTTTCACCGCTCGACAATAAATCCTGGCGCGGTCATGCGTCTGACGGTGCATAGGTCTTGCTGTAAGCACAGGACTATCCCGCACCATCGTAGAAAAATAAAACTCAGGTCCGCGAGCCCGCGACGATCGAAAGTGATGGTCGCTTTCTAGTCCAACTCCACGGAAAACAAAATTGGTCAGCTTGCGGCTACAATGAATTAAGGCTGAACGATTAATCGTTTTTAAACCGAAATCGCGATTTGAAAAAATGCGATTTGTGAATCGCAAGGGCCGCGATTTTTCGATTTTTAATGTTTCTATTAGAGATCAACGGATGAGCTTTTTTCCCACCCGAAATCCGCACACGCACATTGTTGATCCGTCCGCATCCTTCTGCATTATTTAATCGCCTTGCGACGCTGCAACGCGCCGTGAACGCCGCTATTTATTTACGAGTACGTTCATCACTCACCCCTATCCAGTGACAGCGTCCACGTGCAGCCTTGGTTGTATGTGTATATTCCGTTGCCATAGAAACCCGTACCGTTTACTCGTCCTCGTCCATTGAATCACATTCTCGCATCGCAACGAGCGAACGACTTTTCTTGCAATGCATCCAGCGCTCACTGATTACCATGCAGTTGCATACCGAGTCCCATGACACACGTTTATTCATCTCCTCTGTTTTAGCTGGTTTTAAACCTAACAGTGATGATTTAAACTTTACTAGCGCTAAAGGCTGCGGGAGCGACATTATGAACCCCACCGCAGTTCCAGGAACGCTCCCCACGCTGTGATTGCCAGTAATGGCTAACAACTGCGGTGGGATTCATAACACCACGCTGCGGGATGATGTGGGGTCCTTTCCACTATAGGTGCCCGTTTATGGTGCCTGTCCATAAATGGGCGAATCCAGAGCATCTAGAAATAGCCTACTTTTATTATACGGATGTTGATGTTGGCAAGCTAAATAGTTTTTCAGAAAACAGTTTAAAGACACTTAAAGAATCGGCCTCAGGTCTTATTGAGTTTAGAAGATCTGCAGTATCTACCTGGCTATTCTGATATTTCTTGATAAATTTCAAAATATTTTGTTCAGTAAGAAAAGAAGTTGTACTTCCACAGGTTGTTCAGAAACAGAACATGCACCTGTTGATTTCCAATTCCAGACAGTGTGTTGTGAAGAATGTACTTGGAAAATAAATATAATGCCTGTTGGAAGCAATTCATATCTTTTATCCTTATTCAGAGAAGTAAATGACTGTCTTTTGGTATTGGTAATGTTAAAATACGTTTTTAATGGACATGGTAAAGATTTAAACCGAAACTGGACTCTTTTAAAAAATAATCGCAAATTAATCACAATCGCAATATTGCTCAAAATAATCGCAATTAATTTTTTTCCCAAAATCGTTCAGCCCTACAATGAATGAAGGAAGGGGAGGGGACGATGTTACGGCCAGTAGTAGAGGAGTTGCGACATTGAGGGGCAGAAAACAGCAAGCGGCCTACTTAAAGTAAAGCGTGATTTACAACGGCCATGCTCGTGTAACATGGATACTATTAGGCATACTACAAAACTATTTAAAGTAAAGTGGTACAGCGGCCGTGCCCGTGCAACATGGACTAAGTGGTTTCAGAGAATTAAAGCTGGGCTGTCGCCTGAGGACTTGTCACAGATAGCTGTCCCAATGCTGAATAAAAGTATGTAGAGCAGCTGCCATTACACCTTTCCATGGAAGTGAACGGAGATGTCGCAACTCTGGGTTATTTGCCTTTCTGTATGGTGCAACTCTGCCTTTCTCTATGGCTCTGGTAGAGTTGCACCCAGTTGTGCTAGGTCTGGACCGTAGCTTTTTGACATCACGATAGTCCGAGTAATCAATTTACTTAGGTATATTAGCCGCTGTGGACGCAGTAGGAGCGCAATTAGTGGCTAAGAACATTGCGGTAGTAGTAAGCAACTATCTTGTGAAGTTTGGTGCAATATGAGCTTGCGGATCTTCTGTGATGGTGTCAAAACTGTGTTGCCTGTGTTACTCCAATTGAGTAGCTGTGATGTGATGTGATGTGATGTGATGTGATGTGATGTGATATTTTTAAGCAAAAATGTAACCAATATGACTATAGTAACTACTATTTTCTTTGGAGGCCTACTGTGGCCCCTAGATTTTTTTTTAGAGATGATCAAATACAGGAAGACTAAATGAAAAACATAAAAACAATGAAAAAAAAAAAGATTGTCATTATAATTTTGACCACAAATTCGCTTATTTTGACCATAAACTCGCTTATAGGAACTTTAAGTCCTCATTTGCTTGGTGTGCTCTGCTGCTGTTGCAGTTGAGACCTAACAAAAAAAGTTCTGAAAAAGTTTTGTATTTTGAAAAAATAAATTTCAGTACAACCTGAAAGGGTGTAGATGTGTTCCATAAAGAAAGACCTGAAATTGTGGTATGGTCACAAACTGTACTGTCTGATGTGTGCGCAGAAATGCTCTGTCTATACAGATGCCCAGAAAGAGTAATATCTGAAACTGTTGTGCAGTGTTGTCCCCAGAACGTATGCACTATCTGACCGAGTGTTATCAGATGGAGTCCCCAGGAGGATGCAATATCTGACCGAGTGTTATCAGATGGAGTCCCCAGGAGGATGCAATATCTGACCGAGTGTTATCAGATAGAGTCCCCAGGAGGTATGCCATCTGAGGTGTGCTATGGTGTCCCCAGGAAGGCGGAATATCTGTTGGTCCCCAGATGGATGCGTGGAGTCAGGTCTGGGAGAAAAAGTATTGAATTTTGCTAATTTAAAGTGATATTCTGGTTCCTGAGGTTTTTCTGAGCATACATGATTTTTTTCAGAGGCGTACCATGTCTAGAAAGGGGTGTCCCCACACCGTTGGTGTCCACTCATGGGTCCCCATCATGTAGCATTTACAAGCCTGTGTGTGTGTGTGTGTGTGTGTGTGTGTGTGTGTGTGTGTGTGTGTGTGTGTGTGTGTGTGTGTGTGTGTGTGTGTGTGTGTGTGTGTGTGTGTGTGTGTGTGGTGTGTGTGTGTGTGTGTGTGTGTGTGTGTGTGTGTGTGTGTGTGTGTGTGTGTGTGTGTGCGCGCGTGCGTGCGTGCGTGCGTGCGTGCGTGCGTGCGTGCGTGCGTGCGTGCGCGTGCGCGTGCGCGCGTGCTTGCGTGCACAAATGGAACCAAATGGACCCACCAGGGTCCATTTGGTGCACATTTGTACACTCTCAGAAAAAAAAAATGAAAATAGGTGGAATTCCCGTTTAAGGGCTTATTATTAGGCTTACATTTTTTGCGGCTCCAGACAGATTTTGAATTTAATTTTTGGTCAAAAATGGCTCTTTCAACATCTTGGGTTGCCGACCCCTGTTCTAGTTGATTGAACTTGTCATGGTCCATATTGTTCAGGATTGTTTTAAAGGGGAATTCCGCCCATTTTAAACATTTTACTGTACTGTAGCCTATTTTACTTGACGATGACATCAAGTAGTGTTTGATTTGGAATCCCCATTTTGTGAGTGAGTGAGTGTGTGTTGTATTTTATTTTTTTCCAATGGATAGAGGAATATACCGGTAGCTTTTCAACTCTAGTGTGTGTGCAGTGTGTGTTTGTTGTAGTAGTGAGCTGTTGTGTTGTAAATAAAGCGTGGAGGTGCTTGAAGGTTTGATATGGGAGGAAGTAATAACTCTTAATGTTAGGCACTTGGGAGCAGCACGGAGCCTCATTAGCTCCCTAAACGCTTTAGGCCTTCCGATGTTCTCACCTTCCGCCCACTGCTGACCTATGACTCACTATCCCCTCTATCCTCATACTAGACCTTTATTGGATTACTTTAATCACAAAGCATCATGTTGGAAGGTTGCAGCAAGCGCAGCTCTATCTGTCTGTATCTACACCAGATCCTACCCATAACTCACCTCACCTTAAAAGGGGAAGTCCACCCGTTTTCAACATTCTAATATGTCATTAGGATACCCCAGAGGTGTTGGGTGGACATGATAAAGACGTTCCCCCATTCTGTGTTTCCAAGAAACGGAGGTCTGAAGAAAACCACTAACATGGTGAAACATCTTGATGACATCATCAAGATGTATTTTCACCATGTATAATGGATTTCTTTAGACGCTTCTTTTTTCTGAGAGCGTACAAATGGAATCAAATGATTCATGGTTCATTTGTACGCTATCAGAAAAAAATGCTGAAAATGTTTGGAATTCCCCTTTAACCAAGGTTCATGTTTTATAGCTTGGTATTAGAGAAAGTAAAAGATGGCTGTTAATTGTTTTACATTCTTTCTTTATAGTTTAGGGATTTCAGCTATGGGACGGGGCTTTCAAACGTGGTCCTAAATATACCGGTACATATTTGTTTACAAAATTTTAAAGTGATTTCTTTGTTATCATCTACTATAGTCCTAATAAACCCCAGGAAATAACATCTGGCCACAAATTATCTACTGAATGTGACAAACTGCCATATTAGTCTCTGGGTCAGACATGCACAAAAACTACTAATTATGCTGGTTATAAGTCAACCCCCATTTTTTCCCCTTTGTGTGTGTGTGTGTGTGTGTGTGTGATCACTTTGGTCTAGTGCAGGGGTTTTCAACATTTTTGACACCAGGGACCACCATTTATTCAGCATTTGAGCCCACCATTTAATGACAATTTCACCCCAAAGACCTAAAACTAAAGCAGAATTCTTTTTGTTTTGTCCACAATTCCAGGCTTGATTTTGCAAACAAAACGGTGTCAGACTTCTTAATTAAATAGTGCTTCAGATGATAGATATTTTAACTCTTGAGAGTGTGAAAATGAAACCAAATGGACCCGCAAGGGTCCATTTGGTTTCATTTTTACATTCTCAAGAGTTACATCTGGTTAACCAACTTTCCATCATTTAGCCTGGGGACCACCTGGAACCCTCTCAAGGACCACTGGTGTTCCCCGGACCACCTGTTGAAAACCCCTGGTCTAGTGGTCAAGATGTTGGCCCTCTACCCAGGAGACCTGTAGAGTTTGAATCCTGGGCGTTACCAATGCATGTGGACAATAATAGACTAGAGATCTCATCAGAGTGTCGTTCATTCAAGGAGTTCTTTCTCCATTACTCCTCTGATTTATGTGATAATCACTGAGACTTAATTACTTGGTAAATATTTTATGGTATGCAACAAGGCAAAGTGATGAAGGAAAAAAATATAACAGGCTAAAAGTTGAAATTATATAAAGCAATTTCACGAAAAGACAGAGTTTAATAGGGGTGACAAAAGTAGGACAATAACGTTTTGTTTAAGACTTATTCGTTTGATTCCACAAGCGACCATTTGACTAAACATTTAGCACATTTTCAGTTTGGGTTTTGAAGGGTCCATGCTGAATACCTGTGCCTGAGTGTTGCTTTTCTTTCTGGATACTTTTCATTGCTGCCAAACAAGAAAAGATACCATTTGGGCATGTTCAGGGGCGGAAATAGGGGTGGGGGGGATTCTCCATTCTGAATATAAGTCTATGTAGAGTGCCTCCATTGGACTGGGATGTGTTGTGAATTTGTTAAAGTAAACATGTTGGTTACATACTTTTAGCCTGTGGAGTTTATTAAATTTAACATATTTAAACCATGCTGGATGCTACATATTGCTGCTGTTTTTTTTTTTTTTGCAATTCCCAACACTACTCAGGGCTGGTCATCGCTACTTTCTGCTTTAATTATTAGTCTTTAAAGGTGTGGTGAACCAGAAATGGAGGGCAGTTTACTTGAAGTTTCTGCCTGATACTACACGTCATCCATCTATTGGCTTTGACCTGATAATGGACGTTATCAAGCAGCATGATTTTGTTTTCAGGAAGCAATTAAAACATTTTTTAGTTTTTTATTTAAAAAAGCATGTGAAAATCTTCCTGGTTTTTGCCATGTATTGCTGGGTATGGCTATATAATGACCACAGATGTGGAAGTGTGGAAAATGTATGGGATGGGGAGAATTGTGAATGGCAGGACTCGCTCGTCCTCTCCGCGCCTCCCCGTCCCTCGGTGAATTGTGATTGGCTGCATTAGAATTATCTCCTGGAGGTGTCTCCTCCTCTCCTCTCTGCTTGCTCTGCTCACGCAAAAGTAGGCCATGGCACTTTACTGAGTTCAGTTTGTTTGTTGGTTGTTCCGTACATTTACCAAGGTATGCTGAGACATATGAAGGTGTGAAAAATTATTTTTGGTAAACAAGTAGGTCTGTTATACAGGGGTGTAGTGGAGAGGGGACGCGGGGGGACGGCGTCCCCCCACTTCTCACATATAAAATATTTTTGGGGCAAAAGTAGGCCTATGTTTTTGTCTTGTCATTTACTTGGATACTATATGGATACAATTAGGCATTGGAAACAATCTTTCTCAATATGCTGTACTTGTTTCAATAGCGTGTGTGTGTGTGTGTGTGTGTGTGTGTGTGTGTGTGTGTGTGTGTGTGTGTGTGTGTGTGTGTGTGTGTGTGTGTGTGTGTGTGTGTGTGTGTGTGTGTGTGTGTGTGTGTGTGTGTGTGTGTGTGTGTGTGTGTGTGTGTGTGTGTGTGTGTGTGTGTGTGTTGCGCAGGCGCACGCGAATGCACATGCAAATGCAAGTGTGCATGCACGTGTCTTAAAGGGGAATTCCACTCATTTTCAATATTTTACAATGTCATTAATATACCTTAGAGATGTTGCGTGGACATGGTAAAAAGTTCCCCCATTCTGTGTTTCCTAGAAATGGAGGTCTGAAAAAAATCATTAGCATGGTGAAACACATCTTGATGTCATCATCAAGATGTGTTTCACCATGTTAATGAGTTTCCTTTTTTCTCAGAGTGTACAAAAGAACCAAATGCCTTGGTTCACATATCGTCACCTTCTTAAAATAATCGCATAAGTCATTTTTTTCCAGCTTTTCAGGAAAAACAAAAAACTCCCCCAATTTTTTTTTGGGGAGTTTTTTGTTTTTCCTGAAAAGCCTGGAAAAAATGACTTATGCGATTATTTTAAGAAGGTGCACATATGTACACTCTCAGAAAAAAAAATGAAAATGACTGGAATTCCCCTATAAGAGGCGCCCCCCACACACACACTTCTAAAAGTCCCACTATAACACTGATGCTGAGAAATATGAAGGTATGAAAAATTATTTTTGGTAAAGAAGTAGGTCTGTTATACATAGTACAAAGGCATGTTATTCCATTCCAGTGTCCTTGGTTTTGTTTACCTGTGCTGTGGGCAATCCTAACATGACCATGACTATCTTGATTGTATTCCAACCCCTTATCTAGTGTATGTTTTTTTAGTGTATATTGGCAGCCAGCGTTATATAAGCTATGCTATTTGGCTGCAGTTTTCGCCGGCGAGTCATAGATTGCGTTGTTTCTCATTCACTTCCATGCGTGAGTCATCAGTGAGTAAAAGAGAAATTGGATCTAGTGTTACAGGCTAGCGTTAAAGAGCCTGTACTGGAAATACTGACTGATATAATACACTACCCAGAAACATGCAGGAAACGCCGTTCCCCTTTCAAGTAAAGTAGTCTATTAAGATGGTGACCCGGTTGAAAATGGATGTAGGTCCTACTTCAGATTCAGAATGTGTACCTTTGTATTAGGGGTGGGGCGATTCACTTACCTCACGATACAATACAATGTTGATATTTGGGCTTATGAATCGATTCATATTGCGATTCTTAATTATGCTGCGACTTCGATTTGATATAACGATTTAGCGCATATTTCCCCCACAAATGACTGAGCTTTTATTATAGGCTACTAGAACATTTAAAGGGGAGTTCCACCCATTTTCAAGATTTTTTCTGAGGGCGTGCAAATGGACGTACCATAATAGAAAAATCATTAACAAACACAATACAAACACAACTTGATGTAATCAAGCCATGTTTCGCCACAAGTTCAATCAACTAGAACATTTTAAAGCAATTTTAAACAATATAGATAACAAAAGTCAATCTTTCTGACATGAACAAATTAATGAATAGGCCTACATGAGTATAAAAATGTTAGATTTTGGACCTGGCGATTCGACCATAGCATTAATTTTTACACCCTCAAGAGTTATAATATTCATCATGTGAATTAGCCCAACTTAGTCTACACAACTAGAGAATGTAGAAGATTAATGGTCATTTTGATCTGTATGTTCCAGGCGAGCATCTAGCACATTCTAGTGCATTTTGGAAGTGCCACTAGTGCATTTTGGATCTTGTCCAGGCCACTAGGTGGCGCAGACCACCGGGAAAACTCCCTGTACTCCAGATGGCCAATCCGCCCCTGATTATCACTCGGAAGTGTGAGGACTTTGTCTCAGTGCAGGGGCCAACAGCCTCGACATTCCCTACGTCCATGTTCTGCTCTTCCCAACACACACACACACACAGAAGATCACTTTAGTGCATAAACCGTCAGGGGCAGATGTAACATTTCCCAATTGGGGGCCAGGAGAAAATGGTATGGGGACGGCTTCATCGCCCGTGGCGCAAAAAGCTGCCTCCATAACATATTTGGTTGCAGGACTTTTATTAAACAATTAAGCATCAATAACATCAGTTGTTGTTGAAGTTGCAACAGACACGCAGCATGCATAAAGCTAAAGGTCTGACTCAGAGAGTTTTTTGTTTTCAATGATGAAATGCTGTTGGTTTAGTGGTGACACAGCTGTAGTTAGTTAGTAGCAGTAGTAGTGTTTCAAATCATTTTGAATATAAGCACTTTAATTTGCCATAATGTTTGGTGGGGCAGTCTGCCCCCCCCCCCCCCCCCCCCCCCCCCCCCCAGCCGCTGTAACCCCTGTAAACTGTAATGAAATTCGGGGGAAGGGGGTTACAAATCAGTTGTAAGCTGCAATTGGAATGGGTGAGAGTGTGTGAGTTTCCATAAAACATAGTGTATGCACATCGCAATAAGACTAGTATATATGCACAAGGTGCTTGGTGCAGTGCAGACAATATTGTAAATAGGCAAAGACAATAACCACAAACTGGGTAGTTGCTAGGAGCAACTCTATACACTGTACAGTTATCCTTCTTTATTTAAAATTGTACGTCTGAAAGGGGAAAAGCCTGCATTAATGATAAACATGTCGTTAAATGATCTTGTTTATTGATAATTGCGACTGCTTGCAGTCGCTGCTTAGTACGTTAAAAAAAAAGATTTCACACGAAATAATGGATTAATAAATCCATTGTTTGCACATTTGGGTCCGGTACGTTTTTGCCCACCATAACAGCACTAACATGGTCACATCATGATGACGTCATCACAGTGTTGCCAAAATCCAAAATGCACCACCGTTTAATGTTGAGATTAGTCTCTCAGGCTAATTTAGGAGAAATGACTGACAAAATGTTGGTCAAAATAGCATTTTTTTTTTTTCGGACCTTCAATTCTATGAACAGTTGGACCTTTTTTGTTATTTCCAAACAACATCTCTAAGGTACATTAATGACATTAAAATGCTGAACATGGTGGAATTCCCATTTAAATGAACAAAGACCTCCAATATTACTCTCCTTTGCATATAGTGTAGCTTATTATAGTTCAACAGTTACTCAATGTTCTCCTTGTTTTGTTCAGATCCTAGAGAGGCGTCTACTGTTTTAAACCGACAGACGGAAATTAAAATGTATTAATAAAAATAAAAAATAAAAAATGCGGCTTGAATATAACAGCATGTATGCTTTATTGCCGCTTTCAGGACGGTGCGTACGTTCAGTTTATCACTGGAACATGCATCGAGGCCCAGGGTGTTCAAGAGCCCTCATTTTTCTCATCCTTTATGATTTAATCAGGGAGATTTGGCAAGAGCTTAATAACAGAGAGCCAGAGATGAGTCAGCCAGGCTACAGTTCTGGGAGTTGGAGGTGAGAATTACCCTTGAGGGTAGGGGAAAAAAACATGTGGAGCAATGGACTCCATTGATACGGTTATCAATAACAGTACATCTACAACCTTGTGTAAAACCATATATTGGGGGTTTGATGAGGTCAGTGTCAGAGTCTTCATAAAATATGGAGATCCAGGCTCCACATGGCGATCTATGTATGAGACCATGTATGGACGAATGGAGTGACTAGACATGGTGTCACAATGCATGACCATATATGGGGGTGATGGACTAACTAACAGATTTAATGCTGCCAGTGCCAACACTTGATTCTGATTGGCTGGTCAGCCTCACGTGACGGGTGTAAAACACCGGTAACCCACTGCTGACACACCAACTTTCGTAGTATCGCTCCGCTACCCCCGAACCGGCTTAGTTGTTGTGGAATATTGTCGCAGGTGTGTTGTTTTTTATTGTTAGTTGACCGAGAACTACTCTCTTGTTGCTGCATGGGGGAACGACGTTGTACTTTTCTTGTAGCTGTGAACTACTTTCTTTAGCTGGGTAACTTACAGACGACAGATGCTACAGTGAATTATTTTAATTGGTACTTGTCTGATTTTTTTTTATGTTGCCATAAGGGTAATAGTTTTAGAAAAGCAATAAGCCATTGGAGTTCCCAGGTTACAATGGATTTTATTCTGGTAATCTGCGTCAGATCTGCCTACGCCTCTGCGGGGTCAAATCCACGGTAACCTGCTCCCTCTTGTGGCTTATTGGTTTAGCAAATGCAACCTGCTATTATTCTTAGGTATAGTATGGGGTACAGTATGTTCTACCACAGAAATGCTATGTCAAGTGTCAATTACATTTCATTAAATTAAGCTGATTAACACGGCTGTATTGAGTTGAACACACATCAAGTTAACCCCTCCCCCTAACACACACGCACACTCGCGCATGCACACACACACACGCACGCACACACACGCACACACGCGCACACACGCACACACTCACATTCACACAAACCCTATCAATCTGATTAATTGTTTAGACTTGTAGCCTGAGCTGTGACACGCCATAGGAATGGGAACTATTCTAGGAATGATTCCTGACATAGTTTCTCAAATACCATTATGATGAATAACTAAGGTGAAGATAGTTTTCCATGTCTCTATTTGGACAGTGGGGCTTGAGGACTTCATTCCAGGCTTTAAATGCAAAGTAAATCAGTTAGACCAGAGGTTTGCAACCTTTTGATGCCAGGGCCCACTACTTATTCACCATTTGAGCCACGGAGAACCACCATTTGAAGACATTTTAGCCCCACAGACCCCAAAACTAAAGATTTCTTATGCTTTTGTCCACAATTCCAGGATGGATTTTTGAAACAAAACGCAAACATACAGATCAAAATGACCATTAATCTTCTACATTTTCTAGGTGTGTCGACTTGGGCTAATTCAGATGATGAATATTTTAACTCTTGATAGTGTAAATATGTTTTGTATTATCATTTTACGCTCTCGAAGAGTTACATCTGGTTAACCAACTTTGCATCATTTAGTTGGGGATCACCTGCACCTCTCAACGACCAATGGTGGTCCCCGGACAACTGGTTGAAAACCACTGAGTTACACAGAGGCTATTAATCTGTATTGTAGTTGTTGACTTTTTGTTTTAAACAGTGTCACATGCTGTGTGTGTGTGTGTGTGTGCGTGTGCGTGTGTGTGTGTGTGTGTGTGTGTGTGTGTGTGTGTGTGTGTGTGTGTGTGTGTGTGTGTGTGTGTGTGTGTGTGTGTGTGTGTGTGTGTGTGTGTGTGTGTGTGTGTGTGTGTGTGTGTGTGTGTGTGTGTGTGTGTGCGCGCGTGCGCGTGTGTGCGTGCGCGTGCGCGTGTGCGCGTGCGCGTGCGCGTGTGCGCGTGCGCGTGTGTGCGTGTGTGCGCGCCACACACAAACCTGGTCTGACCCAAACCACAACTTCAAAGGTGTGATGCATAACATAATTGGCACCAATTAAATGCACACAGTATCCAACCTGCCATGTCCCATCATGGTCCATTTGAAATAAATATCAGCCACAGTCTAGACAAATAGCCTAGCAGTTCAACAACACAATAACAGTTAAACCAATTCACATACAGTAAGACGATAAAAAGGCACACAGAAACAGTGAGCCATCTGTCTGTATGAGTTTAACAGAGGCTTTAGTAACTCTTCAGAGTCCCTAAACAGAGCTACCAAATCTTCATACTGTTGGTTTGTTTGGTCTAATTTCCACATTTCCATATTTCTGGGGATAACATTATTGAAAATATCAGATCTGAGCATGTAGATTCTACTTTTGGGCAAAGGGATTTGGGGCTCCATTTTCGTTACATGCTCAAACCCCTTATCCAAACCTGTTATCCCTTTTATTATTATTATTATTATTATTATTATTACTATTTTTACATACACATACATTTACATACTATTGACATGATGGAGGGGACAGGAACTGGTTGGAATAACGTGTTCCTTCCACGCGCTACGTCCAACCAGGGAAACTCCCCCGGTCAGGTGAAAAGAAGGCAGCTTGGACTCCTCATGCATTGAAGGAAGCATGAGGCCAGTCCGCTGCCTCCCCAGGTTGGTGGAGGTTGTGTAGACCCCAGGATCACATTAGGAATTGGCACTGGGTGAAAAAATGGGCTACAAAATTGTGGGGAAAAAAAGTTTTAAGGGATAAGGGGTTTAGCGGTAACGAAAATGGAGCACTTGGTGTATAGTGGTAAAGAGCCAGTGGAAGAGCCAGAAGTTTACGTAGTAGAAAGACGGCAAAATCAATTTGCGACCGCCATATACGGTACGTCACGGCGGGTGGCCACTCGCGGCCGTTTATAAATTCCAACTGGTGAATCTCGACCGGTGAACCGTTTATAATGGTTGCGACTTTTGGTCCGCTATATATGCAAAACGGTTGAGACCGTTATGCAAAACGTTTGCAAGCATTATGCCAACGGTCGCGACAGTTATGCAAAACAGTCGCTATGTATATATGCAGTCGCAAAATAATCACACAAGTCGAAAAATAACAAATTTGTCGCGACTGTTTTGGCCATCGCTCGCGGCCCTCCTGGTTTAGTCAGTGTTGAAGGTCTAAGTGCTTAAATGTCAAAAATTACGTTAATTAATGTGAATCCAACCTAATAATTGAAAAGACATGGAAAAACATACATTTTCACAATAGCCTACTGATGATACTTTTAAACAGGTCTAGTTGAAACAATACAAGTTTATGCTGGTCCATCCCTGATTCATCTCTCTATCTCAGCTAAGGGGTAATTGGATTGGGGGGAAAAAGCTGACTTTAAAGTTTCTTGGTACAGTATATGTTATTTTTTCTTCTATTTAAAACTATATCCCAGAAAGAATAGTTCCTTATGAATTCAGCATTAGAAGTTTTGTTGAAACGTTGACAACAAACGTTTCAGGTAGACGGTACAATACATTCTGTCACTTATTGCATATTATGGACAAAATGTGAACAAACACAATAGGTAAAATATAAAGCCATTCTTTATTTTAATAAAATACTACAGGTACATTGAAATATGGTGAATGGCACAAATAATGTCTTGTATTGTGGCATAGATTATGGCCGCTGCATTGCTCAGTAGCATCGTGACTGTGAGGCTCAGGCTTTGACACCTCCTTGAGTTATACACAAAAATAAAGATTTAAAAAGACCCTTTTATTTTAAAGGTTACTTTTTGATTTTTTTTTCTCCCCCAAACATTTCCCCCCCTCTCTCAAATGTGCACTTGGGCAACTCCAAAGCAGAACTCCACGTTTTATTAAAGGCTATAGTGTCAAACCCTTACTCGTGTGGGGGGTTAGACTCTGGTTAGACTGGTTGCCAATATATGACCCGACAAAGAAGGGCCAATACTGATACCTTTCCGATACCCATGCAGTATTTGCCGATGACAAAAAAAGCAACAAAACAAAAAAGAGACGATCTGGTACTTTTCCGTGTGTGTGTGTGTGTGTGTGTGTGTGTGTGTGTGTGTGTGTGTGTGTGTGTGTGTGTGTGTGTGTGTGTGTGTGTGTGTGTGTGTGTGTGTGTGTGTGTGTGTGTGTGTGTGTGTGTGTGTGTGTGTGTGTGTGTGTGTGTGTGTGTATTAAGGCTGTTGAAAATAACAAGTTAATTATTTAACATTAATTTTGTTTGTCTGATTTTTATTTAAATATTTTTTAATGCAATTAACTCATGTGCACACTGACTTAACCCACTGAACATTTTCTCATGGAAAAACAGGTAGAGCACGGTTTCATGGAGACACGTACTTTATCTGTTTGTTTCCCTGTAACCAGAGCAAGAGTAGGCCTATAGCTGGAGGATCTACAAGCATTGGGGCCTTGTAGATCACATTTTGATAAATATTTAAAAGATAAATAGATTTTTTTAATCAGAGATACTGATATATTGATTTGTGATTTCAGCTCTGACAAGGCTATTCATTGAATAAAATTATTGAAATTCTTGAGATGTACTTACACAGGTAATAGTGTACAAATACCAGCAGCGTAACGAATGGCATGGAGGACTAGGTATATATATACGTAATAGTATGTCTGGGAATGCAGGTCAGATTTACAGTGTGTTGTGAGAGAGGACGAGGGTTTCCATACCTTCCAGACAGAGTGTATTTTAGGCGAACACGTGGTGCTCAGAGCTCTGGGGAAGAAGTAGAATTTGAAGCGACAATAAGCGGCCTTGGCCTTAATAGACCAGTACTGTCTCCCAGTGGAAAGTTTATGAAATGGATTGTTGCCTGCTGCATGGCCAGACAGGGATAGTGGCAACCTTACTGTGGTTCTCCTCCATGTTGTTTATTGATGCAGGGTAATTGGCTGCCACTGACCCACTTGGCAGATGGAATGAAAGGAGACCGTGATGGAGGATATGAAAAGGGTTTTTTTTTGTTTTATTGATCTAAACAAATTACACCCAGCTTGGCTGGGAGAGATTGAAGGTCCTCATGCAGTTGCTTCTAGGATGGACATCGCTTATTACAGCAGTGGTTTTCAACCAGTGGTCCGGGGACCAGCAGTGGTCCTTGAGAGGGTTCCAGCCAGGTGGTCCCCAGGCTAAATGATGGAAAGTTGGTTAACCAGATGTAACTCTTTGGGAGCGTTTCATGTTTACACTCTCAAGAGTTAAAATATTCATCATGTGAATTAGCACCAAGTCTACACAACTAGAGAATGTAGAAGATAATGGTCATTTTGATCTGTAGGCCTATGTTTTGACTGTTTTGTTTCCAAAATCCAGCCTGGTATTGTGGACAAAATCAAAAGAAATCTTTAGTTTTGTGGTCATGGGGCTAAAATATCATCAAATGCTGGTCCGTGGCTCAAATTCTGAATAAATAGTGGTCCCCAAAAAGGTTGAAAGCCACTGGCTTATAGAATAGAGCATGATTAATGAATGAAGGACATCTTTTTAACTAAGGCTCATATTTTAGGTTGTTGGTAGACGCAAAAAGGAAAACAGGTCCCGCACACCGTCAAATACTTGCCATAAAGCTCTTTATTTGTCAACGTTTCGGTCAATAGACCTTCATCAGGACAGACTTCCACGCACCCGTCACCAACAATTTGAGGTGTGCATTGGCCTTTTTCTTTTTAGGTTGTTGGTAGACAAAATAAAAGGTGAGTGCATGTGCATTTCTTTTTATTCTTTTAATTTGCTACTTTCTTTAGCTCGAACATGGTCCTAAAAAGGTTGGGTAAAACATTTTTACAAAATTTTACACCGATTTCTTTATTAATCTTTACTGTAGCGAACTACATTTGTCGACAATGGATCTAGGATCTACTGGATGTGAGGGTAGCTGTACTCCCACGCTGTGTCTAATAGGTTCAATATGTTTGTCACATTCAGTAGATTGATCTTTAGTGGCCAGATATAATTTCTTGGGGTCTAGTAGGTAGTACTTTACTATACTATTATTGTTTAATATTGTATTAATAGCAAATAAGTCACCATATTTCTAGGTTCTATATACCCTATTGGCCTGAATATAAGACCATGTTTTTCCCCCAATGGTAATCCTAAAAAATGAGTCGTCTTATATTCGGGGGCTATATTATTTGACATTCAACGTTCTTTTTTCGTAAATGAGTCTTAAACAGTGTTGGGGAAGTTACTTTTAAAAAGTAAGGGAATTATAGTTATAGTTACTTCCCTGAAAAAGTAACTAGTTACTTTATTCCTTACTAAATTATGAAAGTAAGGGCGTTACTTTACTTTACTTTTTTTTAAAAACATACAAAAAAGGGGTGTTTTCTGTAGTATTCGTGCTTACAAGTTTAAAGTGAAATTCTTCCCATTTTCAACATTTTACTGACATTAATATGCCTTAGAGATGTTGCGTGGACAAGATAAAGATCTCCCCATTCTGTGTTTACTAGAAATGGAGGTTGTGTTTCGCCATGTTAATGATTTTTCTTTTAGGACCTTTTTTTAAAAGGGGTTGGAATTCCCCTTTAATGGCAGCATGCTGAGCATGGGCTGTATTAAGATTTTCTTTGCTGAGGACAATGCTTGCTGTCTACACTTCACCTCAATGTTTTTGTTTCCGTCCACGTCCTATACCACAGTCTTTTTCAACCTTTTTCATACCAGGGCCCACTGTTTATTCTGCATTTGAGCCACGGACCACCATTTGAGGACATTTTGGCCTCACAGACCCCAAAATTAAAGATTTATTTTCTTTTGTCCACAATATCAGGCTGGATTTCAAAAACAAAACAGTCAAACATACAGATCTAAAGAACCATTAAACTTCTACATTCTCTACTTGTGTAGACTTGGGCTAATTCAGATGATGATTATTTTAACTCTTGTAAACATGAAACCAAACGGAACCGCAAGGGTCCGTTTGGTTTCATGTTTACACTTTCAAAGAATTGCATCTGGTTAACCAACTTTCCATCATTTAGTATGAGGACCACCTGGAATCCTCCCCGGACCACCTGTTGAAAACCCCTGCTTTACCAGCAAGAATGTAAAATAGTGTTTATATTTCCACGCTGCAAAGGCTCGTATCATTGCGTCTGACTTATCATTGCGTCTGAGAGCGTATTTTACCGCAGCTCAAATGCTAGTGTGTGCGCAGCAACAACAACACAGCTGGTTGTGTCTGTGTGCTAGAGGCCAGAGCCTTTAGTTACGCGAAAAACTCTGTTCACTTCATGGGGCCACTTCAATGGCGGCTCATCTATATACACTTCTATTGAATTGGGACAACCGAGGTTACCGGATGCATTTAAGTCTATGGGATCATAAGCATTTTTTTTCTGCCCCCTCAATGTCGCAGCTGTTCTACTAGATGGCTCTGCTCTGCTCGACGAATAAGACTGGCTCTGATTGGCTTATACTTATCACGTTACACACATAGATATATTAAAACTAGATCAGGCATCCGGAGGAAACAATGCAAGTGGACGACAGGGGAACTTTCCTTCGGTGCCTTCTCTATTCAATATACTCTATGTTAGACTGTGAAGAAGCGAGCTGAAGAAGACAGACAGCACACAGTGCAGCGAGTCCTGCCGCCGCCGTGGAGTAATGATAGTAACGATGGTACACTATATGCCGTTATGAATTTGAGAAATGTAAGGAGTTACGTTAGAAGTTACTGAAAAAAGTAATCCCTTACTGTAAGGGCGTTACTTGTAAGGGCGTTATTCACAACACTGGTCTTAAATAATGGGGATCGTCTTATATTCGGGACAATACGGTATGTACTTTGTCAAAATAGAAACAAAAAAGAAATTCACACTCATGCAAGATAGCATGTTTTTGTCTAATTTGAGGTGAATATACTGTATGATGATTCAATTGAGCTATTGATTCATTGGGTATCCATCTGTTTGTCTGGAGCTGAAGACACAAATGTCATTTTGAACTTCATATGAATGTGGTTCTGGATGGTGCATGCACACACACACACACACACACACACACACACACACACACACACACACACACACACACACACACACACACACACACACACACACACACACACAGAATCAGGGCCGGATCTAGAGGGGGCAGGGGTGGGCAGCACCCAAACGTGCATCCTGCCCACCCAATAAAAGGTAATATCAGCGGTTTTCAACCAGTGATCTAGGGACCGCCAGTGGTCCTTGAGAGAGTTCCAGGTGGTCCCCAGCTACTTGGTGGAAAGTTGGTTAACCAGATGTAATCACCGGAACTAGAAGGTCAGAACACATCACCCCTGTTTTAGCAACCCTGCATTGGCTTCCCGTTGCCTATAGAATTGATTTTAAGATTTTATTACTGACTTTTAAAGCCCTCAATGGCTTGGCTCCTCCCTACCTGTCTGACCTTCTGGTGCCACATGCACCAGTCCGCTCCCTAAGGTCCTCAAGCCTAGCTCTGCTAGTGGTACCCAAAACCAATCTGGTGACCAGGGGTGACAGGGCCTTTGCTGCCAGGGCCCCCAGGCTCTGGAATAGACTCCCATTAGACATAAGGCTGGCAAATTCCCTTCCATGTTTTAAAGCAAAACTAAAGACACATTTTTACAGAGAAGCATTTTTAACCTAACACCCTGTTTGTTTATTGTTTTACTGTTTACTATTCTTTCTATCTGTTGTTGTGTGTTGTTGTTTGATTGTTTAATTATGTTGTTAAGCACTTTGGGACACTGTCCAAAAAAGTGCTATATAAATAAAGTTTATTATTATTATTATTATTATTTCATAGTGGGTAAATTTTGAAAACCACTGCCTCATGAAAAAAACCTTGGAGTTGCCCACCCTGCCATTCTTCCAGCCCACCCTATAGGGCTGGCTAGATCCGTCCCTGCACACAATGCCAGATTTGGAGCATGCTTGACCTGTCCTCTGCCCAACTGTCATGTCATTATGACACTGTCCAGGGAACGAGAAGCTAAAGAATCTGCAGTCTGATTCATAAAACTACTTTCGGTGAAAGGAAACATGAAAGAGGGAGAGATCAGGGGTGTTTTTGCCAAGGCAGACTAGGCAGTTGTCTATGGGGGGCACCGGGGCGACCACCAGACATGCTTTAAAAGGATCCCAGGCTAATAAGCCTCATATGGATAAATACATTATACTCGTCCTTTATAACTAAAGTTGAACATTTAAAACACATAATACGTTGTATTTTATTTAGTTTAAAATAGTTCATGATTTTATCCCTCGGGGGCGCCATTTTACCGTGCCTGTCGTAGGTATGACGTCACAGGAGATTTTCCCTGGAGCCCCCCTAACCAAATGGACCCGCAAGGACACGCAAGGGTCCATTTGGTTAGGGGGGCTCCAGGGAAAATCTTGCCTAGGGCTCCAAATTGCTTAAAACGCCACTTTGGGCAGCCTCTATATACTGTATATAAACTGTGGGAAGACTGAAATGAAGATGAGTGCATATTTGTCTTTATTACTGGTAACTCGACTTGTGGATGAGAACTTTACACAGGTTTTCATTGTTGTCAATGAAATTAAAGTGTTGATTGTTTAAATGATTTGAAACACTACTACTGCTACTAACTAACTACAACTGTGCCACCACTAAACCAACAGCATTTCATCATTGAAAACAGAAAACTCTGAGTCAGACCTTTAGCTTTATGCATGCTGCGTGTCTGTTGCAACTTCAACAACAACTGATGTTATTATTGATGCTCATATGTGGCCTCATGTGTGGCCTTGTTTATAATCATATATTCATAATCTACATGACATAATCTATAAAGTAGTATATTTCACCAGAGTCATTCTACAGTATATGCTAATAATTATTTGTCACCTGGGGACCCCTGGTGATTGCAGACGCTACATGTGTGAGACAATGGATGTGTTGACATAACAAAAGGACAAGTGATCAAGGTCTTTCTTGAATGTGGTTTGCATCAGTTGAAAGAACCTTTATGGAGACATGTCTGAGTGAATGTACAGTATAGTCAGCCATTTAGTGTGTCACGCCTCGCACGTACTGCAGGTAATTTAAATGTATAAAAAGCAAGTCATTCTGTACTACAAGAGTCAGTCCTGGTGTAGCCTCGACACCCAGGCTTCCATTTTCGTTCGCCTTGCGCGAAAACGGAAACCCTGGACTAACGCACGTTGGAAAGTGGCCTTGAGGGGAGAGTGAACCTTTTGGGGTGGGTGTCGCTCTAAATGATGTGACGTAGAACAGCAGTGGACGGGAGGGGGAGGGGCCGGAGATGACGACACGTTAGTGAGATCAAATCAGAGCGCAGCACTTCCGCCGTGTGGATCCCACGACACCCCCGCCCCCCAAGGCCAAAATCATTGAGTACTACAAGAGTCAGTCCTGGTGTGACACTACGAGGTGGTCACACGTGTGTCTCTCGGGGCCCCGCGGGGCCCAGGGAACACTGCCTGCTGCAATGCCCATACTTTGAATAAAACACAACCATCTGAGCAATATCATCTGCTGTCCAGCGTCCGAACTCCTTATCTCCGTGCTCCGATTTTTGGCTTGTGTATTACGGGAAAATACACTACATATGCTTGCCTAATATAAGTCCTGTAACCGAAAATGGTATGGGGTCGGCTTCCCGATACCATTTTCACCTGCAGTCTTGTTCCCTGTAGAGTCATTGTTTGGTGTCAGTTCATCATGTTAGTTTGAATTATCTGAGATAATTCAAACTAACTGCTTTAATAAAGCCGAACTGTGAGTTTGATTACCACCTGCCTGCCTGCCTGCCTGGCTGCCATGCATTTGGCTTCTTTAATACAGGGATGTAAAACTCAAATTCACAGTGGGCCAAAATAGAACAATTGGTACAAGTGGAGGGTCGGACCCACTGGACTGGGTTTCAACACGCACGCAGGGCACCGGTTTACAGGATGTACCAGGAAAACAACAACAGTGATTTTCCTTCAAAAAATCATAGAAGTCCCTTAATAAGAAGATAAATTCAAAGATGAAACTACAAGACTGATTGCATTATTAAGGCTCAGTTTCCTGTTCTATGATCCAAGCACTGCTTTCATAGTTAAATGAGGAAGTAGATCAATTGAGTTGAAAAAGTAAAACAATTAGTTTCCTTCATGGCGCGCGCGCGCGCGAGTGTGTGTGTGTGTGTGTGTGTGTGTGTGTGTGTGTGTGTGTGTGTGTGTGTGTGTGTGTGTGTGTGTGTGTGTGTGTGTGTGTGTGTGTGTGTGTGTGTGTGTGTGTGTGTGTGTGTGTGTGTGTGTGTGTGTGTGTGTGTGTGTGTGTGTGTGTGTGTGTGTGTGTGTGTGTGTGTGTGCGTGCGTGCGTGTGCGTGCGCGCGTGCGCGCTAGAGATGGCTTTTGGGAAACATGTTCGCTAAATGACTTCACCTTATAGACACCATTTCCCGGAGCCAGTTAATGAAACAGGTAAACTGTGCTTTAGGGAACGCAGTCCACCAACACTTTCGGGAAACGTGTGTGTGCTTTCAAATTACTTGTGTGCATCCTGCCCACCCAATGAAAGGTAATATCTGTGGTTCTCATCAGTCGTCCGGGGACCACTAGTAGTTGAGACAAGTCCAGTTGGTCCCCAGCAAAAATGGTGGTTTTTGGTTAACCAGATGTACTCCTTGAGAGCGTAAAAATGAAACCAAATGGACCCTTGCGAGTCCATTTGGTTTGAATTAGCCCAAGTCTACACAACTAGAGAATGTACAACGTACAAACGATCTAAAATAAAGTGATCATTAAAGGTGCGGTGAACCAGACATGGAGGACAAGTTTCTGCCTGAAACGCTGATCTGAAGCTTCTGAACCAATCAGAGCTTGCGTCCATTCAGGCTATGGGGCGCAAAGAGCGAGGGACAGCTGTACGATGAGCTACTGTATATACTACATGAGACGCATGGATGTTTACAAACGTCCCTCAGCTCTGTTGCTGTACTGATAAGTGGCTTATTTCCACCAATATGTGTTCACATATACAGTATATTATAGCATGATGTGTGAATTTACTCCCAGCAATGCCATGTCTGCTTATTATAAGCAACATTTGACTCATTTTTTTTTTTTTTTTTTCATGTAGGACAGGGGTTTTCAACAGGTGGTCCGGGGACCACCAGTGGTTCCTGAGAGGGTTCCAGGTGGTCCCCAGCTAAATGATGGAAAGTTGGTTAACCAGATGTAACTCTTTGAGAGTGTAAAAATGAAACGAAATGGACCCTTGCAGGACCATTTGGTTTCATTTTTACACTCTCAAGAGTTAAAATATTCATCATCTGAATTGGCAAGAAACAAGAAGTCTACACTGTTTTGTTTGACATTTCCAGCCTGGAATTGTGGACAAAACCATGATGAATAAATGGTGGTCCCTGGTGTCAAAAAGGTTGAAAACCCCTGATGTAGGAAATCACTTCCAAATACTGTAAATACCGGGTAGTTGCTGGTTGAAGTATTTTGGGCTTGTTTCTTAAGTGTACAGTAGTTGTTTATCTGAGGTTACATTCTAAAGCTTAAACCAATGTTTTCCCCACATTTATTCACGTCAAGGAACCACAGATTATTGTACGCACACAACCATCAGAAAATGCTGTGTGCCTTTATAAATTCAAATGCATAAAAATATAATCTCAATATTTAGAGATCAGCTATGTTCATTTGTACCGGTCTTTACAGACCTGTCCACTTGTTTCTGTTGCAAACCTGGCAACACAGCATGATTCAGGAATCATGGAATCAGGATTCAGGAATCATGGGATCATAACATGTCAGACGTCTATTGGCTTTAATTGATGTTAGGAAATAATTAAAATTGACTTTTATTGATATACAGTATGGCTATATAATGACCACAGATGTGGGCAAAACCCTAACCCTAACCCAGTCTAATCCAATTCATCCCCACTTTAATGCTGGGCTGCTGCATGGATCCAA
Organism: Benthosema pterotum; assembly: GCA_039105355.1. Classification (NCBI taxonomy): domain Eukaryota; kingdom Metazoa; phylum Chordata; class Actinopteri; order Myctophiformes; family Myctophidae; genus Benthosema; species Benthosema pterotum. The sequence continues at coordinate 45,317,612 of CM076966.1, forward strand.
TGCATTTCTTCCATACAGTACACAAAAAAAATCGTTGATTTTTGATTTGCTTTGGCAGCACTAGATTGCTTTGGCAGCACTAGATCCAATCACGTTCAAATTGCCCCAACATGATTGGATCTAGTGCTGCCAAAGCAGATCATTCAGGTGGAACCAATGTCCATGTTTGAATCACGTAATCTCAACGATTCTTTTTTTCAGTGTATTTGGATGGAAGAAGTCTATGTAGACATTAGTCCGGAGTCCGGACTCATGATGAAGTGAACAGCGCTTGTGTCTGTCTACATTGTGCACCGTCCATAGCCAACTGGCTTTCGGGGAAATGGATTACCTTATAGAGTACAGCATGCGTTTTTTTTTAGGTAGACTTCTGGGCATGTTGCGCTGCACAGCTGTCCAAGCTACAAACAACCTGAACCCTGAACAAATGATTAGCGTTGATCGTTTTGGGCATGCGTAGAGTTTAATGTTTATGTTGTTATAATCTGGTTGATTTTATGTTTAGGTTTATTTGAGAGTAAAATTCATCATCCACTTAACCCCCTTTCGATCTTATGGTTGTATACTTGCCACTAGTTAGTGACATCATTGGTATATTAGGCACATTTGAATCAAGATTTCAAACAGTTTCTTTTTTCCTGCAATTCTATTTCATCATGCTAACGTTCCAGTTTCTATTAGCTTGCGAGCAATGATGGGGTTTCTTAATGCTATAGTTACCAACACTAAGCATTTGTGCAATTTTAAGAATAAAAACACATGTGTTCACAATGTCCATCTATTTCTCACAGTTTTAACTTATTTCTATCCATTATAATACAACCTGCATTATGATAGCATAGTGGGTTTTTAAGCAATTTGGAGCCCTAGGCAAGATTTTCCTTGGAGACCAAATGGACCTGCAAGGGTCCATTTGGTAAGGGGGGTCTCCACGTTCTTTGAGAGCGAACGTTTTGTAGAATACATTGTGAGCTTGTAGTTTTTCTTCACTATATTTGAAATACTTATAATTCATGATGTAGGCATATATTTCCATCCCTAGAAATTTAGTGGAATCCAAAGCATCATATTTTCATGAGAAAGTATCCAAGTACTAGTAAGTAAGTGTACTTGTACGGTACTACTGTCCACCGACGGCTGAAAGGACAAGGTTTGTAATACATTCTATTTTACAATTGTGTTAGAAAAACATCACATGGAAAACCACAATCACGTTACTGGAAGGATTATGGAAATTTTTATCCAATTTTAGTTGCTTCTTCTTGAATGTTTTTGCGCAACATGAATCCATTCTAATAACACCAGCCATTACACTCGACAATAACACCAAGTCCCATAAGGCCTTGCATCGTGCGCTGCATCGACAGAGTTATGTGCGTAAGAGAGGTACAATGACGTGATCAAGTCCTCTGATGTGTTCTGGCAGCAGAGCACATTCGCTGAGAAATTATTCATTAGTTTGAGAAGAGACGGGTAGACTGGAAATATCAGCTACTTAGGGCTACAATGAACTTTGGTGCTCTGACAGAACGTGATGTTCCTCTCATGGGCAACAGAAAGAGGCTTACAGCTTTGATATATACTGTGTGTATATATATATATATATATATATATATATATATATATATATATATATATATATATATATATATATATATATATATATATATATATACACACACACACACACAGTATATTGTATGTGTTGCATCGAATCAGAGCTTTGCTCCTTATTGCCTTATTTCTTGTTGTTATTATTAAAGGGGAACTCCACCCATTTTCAACATTTTAATATGTCATTAATATACCTAAAAGATGTTGTGTGGACATGATGAAAAAGTTCCCCCAATTCTGTACTTCCTAAAAATGGAAGTCTGAAAAAATCATTAACATGGTGAAATACATCTGATGACATCATCAAGATGTATTTCACCATGTTAATGATTTTTCTTTCAGACCCCTTTTTCCTGAGAGGGTACGAATGTGAACCAAATGGACCCGCTATAGGGTCCATTTGGTTCACCACATTTGTATCCTCTCAGGAAAAAATTGAAAATGGGTGGAATTCTCCTTTAAGGTATACAGAGGCAACCTTAGTGTGTACAAACACTGTGTTTATAAACAGATTTGTTCAAAAACAGAATCTAGCTCCACCTCACCTCCACTCTATTGGCTCATTATGAATCTACTGGAGACTGTTCTGTGCTATGATTGGCTAAAACGCTGCCTCGCCCCACACAACCCCCCTCCCCCTCACAAATTAGCACCACCTTTCCTTAACCCGACGAATGTTTTGTTTTCATGATTTGTTGACAACAAAGTTCGGGACCGTTTGCAGGACGAAGAAAGTGTCTGTCTGCAGGGTCTACAGCTGCAGCATCAAAGCAGAAGCAATGTAGAGGGAAAAAGGCATATATATATATATATATATATATATATATATATATATATATATATATATATATATATATATATATATATATATATATATATATATATATATACTTTTAACTCATTGCTAACAGTACAATTTTGTTATGTGCTTGATTTGTGATATTTCCAACATTTCTTTGTTTATTTGTTACAAAATTGGTGAAGTGTCCCTTTAATGAAGACCCCAAAGAGCCAATTTTCAATATTTTATATGATGAATTTCAGTTGGTTGGTTGAATGACTGATTTGATCTCTCAACTTAATGACACGGACAAAAGAAAATATCAATTCCAGTGGCAGTCGGATAATAGCAAACGAATCAAGTAGGAGCATGATGGAAATGGAGAAGTATAAATTCCCCTCCTATAATAATAGATGATACATCGGCGATGGATGATGAGTAACACCGACACCTAATTGTGCATGTTTGGTATTTGTTTTCTTTTTGGTGACTCACCTCTTGAGTTGAAATATAAGGACTGAAAATAGATGCCAAATGGAAGAAGGACATTCAATCTATCCTTGAGAATCTGCACACCATGGGGGAGGATGGAGGGGGGGGGGGGGGCGTGAGAGAGAGAGAGAGGGGGAGAGAGAGAGAGAGAGAGAGAGAGAGAGGGAGAGAGAGAGAGAGGAAGAGAGAGGGAGAAAGGGAGAGAGAGGAGTTCTATGAAGGCTTGCGTTGTATAAGCCAATGAGTCACACTCACTGTTTGGATCTTGAGAACTAATAGAAAATCGTTCACTGTCTCACTGAGGAGCAGATAGAGCAGCTCCACAAGGACAGAGAGGAAGACACAGCCAGGGTGATTATCACCCTATATCTATAGTACATCTAGTGTCAGGCTATATGCTATATCTATAGTACATCTAGTGTCAGGCTATATGCTATATCTATAGTACATCTAGTGTCAGGCTATATGCTATATCTATAGTACATCTAGTGTCAGGCTATATGCTATATCTATAGTACATCTAGTGTCAGGCTGTATGCTATATAGTACATCTAGTGTCAGGCTATATGCTATATCTATAGTACATCTAGTGTCAGGCTATATGCTATATCTATAGTACATCTAGTGTCAGGCTATATGCTATATCTATAGTACATCTAGTGTCAGCTTATATTCTATATCTATAGTATACAAAGTGCACATCATCATCAGAAATGAATGAATCCACTTCACACCTGACTTCAGATTATGAAAATGCCAACATTGTATCATATCCTATTTGTATCGGTTGCAATATGCAAATAATCAGTATCGAATCATTTTGCACTGCAGATCAATTAATACTGATGCATTAATACTACAGTTATTTTAAATCAGTGTTTTTCAACCGACCAAAGTTATCCAGCATGTGAGCCACAGACCACCATTTGATGACATTTTGCCAGTTACTCAGGCCCCAAACTAAAGAAATCTTGTCACAATTCCATGGTGTATTTGGGAAATGTAGACACCTTTAACAGTTTTTCTACATTCTCTAGTTGCAGACGTCTGTAAGTAATTCAAATGTTTAACAATTATGTAACTCTTGAGAGCGTACAAATGAAACCAAATGGACCCGTGTGGTTCCATTTGGTTTTATTTTACACTCTCAAGTGATGAAGAAAGGAATATAGTCAAAGATTTGCACCTAGGAAATTGGCCCCCTACATATTTGTACAATGTACGATGGATGTACGTTTTTATGTATGCCATATATGAAATTACCCCCTACATACTATACTGTATGAACCTGACTGCGGCATATATGTGGTTATATATGACACATATGTGTCCCATATATCCACATATATGTACATATAGTATATACTATATGTATATACGGCATATGATGCATACAGTATATACAGCATGATGCATGTATGATGCATATATTGGCATGTATGTACATATAGGCTATAGTTCTATCCATGTTGGTATATATCTTCACAAATTTTCTAAAAATACCATTTCTACAAGCTCATAGAATGACACTTGCTGAGCACCATGGGCGATGAAGCCGCACCCATACCATTTTCGGTTAAAAGACTTTTATTAGTCAAGTAAAGCATCAATAATCACATCAGTTGTTGTTGAAGTTGCAACAGACACGCAGCATGCATAAAGCTAAAGGTTGCGTTGGGTTGTTTTGCATGCCATTGTGTTTGGGGCAGTCAGGGCATTTAGGGGGGCATTGCCCCCCCACCCCCACCCCCCATGCCCAGATCAACCCCTGGCATTGTGCATTTCCTTAGCATGCGGACGGGTGATATTTTACTCGTGATTGACAGCCTCTTCAATCTTACTTTAGCATTAATAATAATCATTGGCGATTTTAGGAAGGTTCAGGGGGGCAATCCCGCCCAGGGGGGGGGCACAAAAAAAAGAAAAAAAAAGTTGAGAAAAAAACCCCACAGATCTACTGATTGGCTTGTTCCAAAACGTGTAGTTAAATCACATAGGGGTCAAATAGATTTGGGAAATAAATAATAAGATTTGAAAGCACCCACTAACCTACAGTATATGCAGTGATGGGCAAGTTACTGATAAAATGTAGTAAGCTACACTACTTGTTACTCTCGAAAAAATGTAGCTAAGCTACACAACAAGCTATCCCCAGAAAATTGTAGCATGCTACACTACAAGGTACACAACAAAAGTAGCTTGATGTAGCTTGCTACATCAACACTACATATATATACATATATATCTCAACTTAGTGTACAACCTTCGAAATAATAATCATAATAATAAAGTAATATAAATTAAAAAATAATAACAATAATTTAGGGGTGGGTTTGAACCTGGGATGGTGGCATGTTTAAGTTTTGGGATGTATATTAGAGGTTTTCTAACCATTAAAAATGGGTGGAATTTGAAAATGTGTGTGGGAAAATGTAGTAAGCTACAATCGAAACTCGAAACAGGTAGTGTAGCTTCACTACAAGCTTTTCCCAAAACAAAATGTGCATGCATGCGCCTTGGAGATGTCTAAATGGAACAGCTGCTGCATCAGTTCACTTCATCTGCTTAGTGTCCTAGAAACAGCTGTAGATTGCCTGCTGTTAGTCACTTCGTTGTGTCCATTGTGTTTAGGTAAGCTATATAATATACCGGGGTGTAGTGGAGGGGGGGCGTGGGGCGACGGCGTCCCCCCCACACTTCTAACGTCTAAAATATTTTTGGGGCAAAAGTATGTTTTGTTTTGTTTTTTTTGTTTTTTTGCAGGCAAATGCAAGTGGGCATGCACGTGTCTTAAAGGGAATTCTACTCATTTTCAATATTTTACTGTTGTGTGGACATGGTAAAAAAAAGTTCCCCCATTCTGTGTTTCCTTTCTGAGAGTGTACAAATTTTACACTCTCAGGAAAAAAATGAAAATGGGTGGAATTCCCCTTTAAGAGGCATCCCCCCACTTCTAAAAGTCCCACTACAACACTGATAATATAGTTAAAGACATTAATTAACATGTGACACATTGCTGCTGCTGGGTTCAGTTTCGCCATGTTTCACTGAATTCTCGATAGATACGTAATAATACGTAATCCCACTTCGTAGAGAAAACCTACACGCATGTTCTATTCAGCAAATGAGAGACTGCGAGATGAGAGACGGTCCAGAATCGACTGAGATGTGATTGTTTGAAAAGTCAAGGTTTTGGGCACGTGGAGACAAAAAAAAGAGCGAGAGAAAACCGCGAGGCTGAGGGGGGGAGCCATGCACCAGCTGTTAAGTACTTGAACCATTTATCAGTATAGGCATAACGGATAAAGACAAGGGATGAATTAAAAGGGATGAATTAAAAGGCAAAACCAACACTTTTTGGGTGAAAGCTAAAAACGCCCAAACCACACCTATGCATAATGTAACGGGTCGAGGAGTTGTTTAAGGGAAAAAGGATGGTAATGAAAATTGCAACTTTAGCATGGGAACGCCTCTTCCCCAATGCTAGCTGCTCTAATTGTGTATAAAGAGTGATGAGACAAAATTGGAGCCCATAGTGTCTAGAAAAGCATGCTATCTTGCATATTAGTTGCTTTTATTCCAAAACAGTGGTTTTCAGCCATTTTATTCTGGCGGTCACGGAGGACCACCATTCAATGTTGAGTTTAGTGTGTCGCACCCAAAACTAAGTATTTCCATGTTTTTTTCTGCCCACAATTAGGAAAGAGAACTGTCAAAATAACAATTATTCTATTTTTGTAATCATGAAGAGTAGACTATTTTAACTGTTGAGAGCGTAAAATGAAATCAAATGGACTTAGGTATTCATTTGTTTAGCCTAAAAAAAAGTGCTCCACCCAAAGCCTAAAATCGCCTCTGGTGTGGTAATAATATTCCAGACAAATCCTCAAATATCAGTCAATGTGCGAGAGAGAGAGAGAGAGAAAGAGGGAGGGAGAGAGAGAGGAAGAGAGAGAGAGAGAGACAGAGAGAGGCAGAGAGAGGCAGAGAGAGGCAGAGAGAGGCAGAGAGAGAGAGAGAGAGGCAGAGAGAGAGAGTGAGGGAGAGAGAGAGGCAGAGAGAGAGAGAGAGAGAGAGAGTCCCTTTTGTTTGGCCCAATCTGCTTCACGTTTTCCCAAGGATTTCATTAGATGCTAGCCAATCCCCTGTCTCCCATTGGCATCACAATACAATCTGAGTCATGCTTAAACTCAATAGCCCCCATAGAATGTTTTATATAGCCGTCAGAGATGACGTAAATCTTCAGCCAGTTATTTCATTGCTGCAAAATATGTGACCGTGAAAACAACATTACAAAGAATCTGACTCACCTGATCTGTGGCCCTAAAACGCTTCACACCTCACACGAACGGGAATCAGGAGACATTTCTACATCTGCCTCACAGAGAAACAGAGCTACCCCAAAAAACATATATACTGTATATATTTATTATATTTTATTTTTCATTTTATTTATTATATTTTTTTATTTGTTAATGTAATTCATCTCGTTTGTACTACTGTGTCTGCTGAAAAGAGACCGAATAACAAAGGAGAGTAACGTTATTTCTTGACTGAAATGGTATCATTTCACTGGACTTCTTTCCCTGCCCCTAACACAGTGGTTTTCAACCAGTGGTCTGGGGACTACCAGTGGTCCTTGAGAGGGTTCCAGGTGGTCCTCAGCTAAATGATGTCAAGTTGATCAACCCATTGTGTCCTGATCAGATTCTAGTTTCTGATGCTTTTCAAAAAATGTTCAAAAATAGCAGAACTACAAGCTCATATCGCGCCACTTGGTGGCGCGATATGAGCTTGTAGATCTGCTATTTTTCAACAGCTTAAAAACACCAAAACGCGTTCAGTACACAAAGGGTTAGCAGTGTTGGGACATGTGCACTACGTAACTTAATATATTACATAATATATTACCAAAATGCAGTAACTTGTAATATAAATATGTTACTTAACAAAAAAATCTAATATATTATACTTTTCTTTCTGCATTACTGCACTACTTTTAATATTACTTTCTGTCAATCTGTCTCGTTGTTTCACAAGTGTTCTTGTGAAATTACCTTGACAACTGCAGAAGTTAAATAATTACTCATTTTCTATAATTTGTCATCAAATTATTTACTGGCTTCCGTGAATTCAAGGAATACGTTTAACTCCTGTGTTATGAGGATGAGGTAGGTCTGTTTTCAGGAGTGAGGTTTTGCCAGTCTGCCCCACCAAACACGATGGCATGCAAACAACTCAAGACATTTCAAATTAAAGTGCTTATATTCAAAACGAATTGAAACACTACTGCTGCTGCTAACTAACTGCAGTCGTCTCACCACTAAACCAACAGCATTTCATCATTGAAAACAGAAAACTCTCTGAGTCAGACCTTTAGCTTTATGCATGCTGTGTGTCTGTTGCAACTTCAACAACAACTGATGTTATTATTGATGTTTTACTTTCCTAATAAAAGCCCTGTAATTGAAAATGGTATGGGTGTGACTTCATGATGCGATGAAGCCGCCCCCATATCATTTTCCATTGGGAAATGTTACATCCGCCTCTGTGCATCATCGAGTGTGACTAACAACTAACTGACCACTTGACACTGAGCGTCTCAGACTGCTCATGGCTTGAGGGGACAGCGTCACACTGGCCAGTTGTGCACTGGAGTGGGATGAATGACAGGACCACTAGGGTGGATCATGTCAAAGAATGCAATTTAAGGGACACTTACAGTATGTACAGTGTCTGAGTCATGAAAGCTACATTTGGGCCAGTACACTACACAGTACAATCCTCTTCAATGTGTATTTAACCCTGAATGAACAAAAGCGCTACTGTGCATATATACAGTATATATATATATATATATATATATATATATATATATATATATATATATATATATATATATATATATATATATATGTGTATATGTATGTATATGTATATGTATATGTATATGTATGTATATGTATATGTATATGTATATGTATATATATGTATATGTATATGTATATATATATATATATGTATATATATATATATGTATATATATGTATGTATATATATATATATATGTATGTATGTATGTATGTATGTATGTATATATATATATATATATATATATATATATATATATATATATATATATATATATATATATATATATATATATATATATATATATATATATATATATATATATATATATATATATATGCACAGTAGCTGTGCATATATATATATATATATATATATATATATATATATATATATATATATATATATATATATATATATATATATATATATATATATATATATATATATATATATATATATATATATATATATATATATATATATATATATATATGCACAGTAGCTGTGCATATATATATATATATATATATATATATATATATATATATGTATATGAGGGGGAACATGAAATTTATCTTTTTGTTATGTGTGAGTTTTGGTGCCCTCATGTGTGCGTTCTCTCCACACAAATAACCACGTTTGACCAAGTTCATATCATAAAGGAGATCATATGGAAATTGTTCTCAGGCAGGGGCGGATGTAACATTTCCCAATTGGGGTGAGGCAGCAGAAAATGATATGGGGGGCGACTTCATCGTCGATGAAGCCGCACCCCTACCATTTTCGGTTACAGGGCTTAAATTAGGCAAGTAAAGCATCAATAATAACATAAGTTGTTGTTGAAGTTGCAACAGACACGCAGCATGCATAAAGCTAAAGGTCTGACTCAGAGAGTTTTCTGTTTTCAATGATGAAATGCTGTTGGTTTAGTGGTGACACAGCTGTAGTTAGTTAGTAGCAGTATAGTTGTGTTTCAAATACTTTTAAATATAAGCACCGAAATATATTGGGTTGTTTTGCATGCCATCATGTTTGGTGGGGCAGTCTGGGCATTTAGGGGGGCATGCTGCAAATATTTTGGTCTTCTATAGTATTTTATTTATTTCTTTTTTGTCCTTTTGATTTCATGTAATAATGTAATTGTTTGCTGCCTGTTTTTGTTTCTCCTCTGTATTTGTGTAATGTCATTGTACAGCACCTTTTGACTTGAAAGGCTTGCTTTATAAATAGAATTACCTTACCTTATACCCTTACCTATATCAGTGGTGATTGAGGCTCAAACCATTAGAAATAAGCTTGAGGGACATACAGTATACAATATAAGGCATTAAATCCCATCTCTGGGGCAGTTTGTCTTCGGCTGCTGCTAGTATAAGACATTACCTCCATGTAGTGTAATCTGTAATATGAGACTTGTAGCTTAAGGCCTAAGAGTTATAGCAATTTCTAGGTCATTACTGGCTAAAACCACAAGCCTCATTAATGCCCGGTCAGTGCAATCCGCTCCAGTCTCTGGATCATTCCATGACAACAAGTTCATTGTGAGTACAGCCTTGGTAGGAATTCCTTTATGTCACAAAATTGCTATAACTGACACATTTTGTTGTGAGCACATTCACACTCGTATGTATGTATGTTATGCCCAATGACAGGCAGTCAATGATTTCATTCAGAGACACAGAACATACAACAGTGGTCCAAGGTTATTTATGTATAGGCCTAATGCTGTTGAGAAAAAAAATTCTCCATTCATTCACAAGTTAGCCTCGTTGTTTTTAAGTCTCTGTTCATGTTTTGCATGGGATTCTTCTGGGGGTGGGACAATCCACTTACCTCATGATACGATACAATATTGATATTTAGGTTTCTGAATCGATTTATATTGCGATTCTTAGTTATGCTGCAATTCGATTTGATATATTGATATATCACATTTTTTCCCCACAAATGACTGTGCTTTTATACTAGAACAAGGTATGGGTGTGCTGAAATATTGTTATCGTGATAATATCGTATACTTCCTCCTGCAATATATATCGTATATCCCTCAGCAAATATCGTGATATTTGCTGAGGGATAATTCCGGGAGGAAAAACGGGTCGCAGAACTAAAATGTTAACTGACTTCTATAGGTACTTCATTCCCAAAAACAAACAAAGATAAAAACAAAAAGCCTGGTATGAGAATCAGTTGAGACAAAAAAGCTAAGATTAATACCTGAGGATATACATTAGTAAGTTCTGATTTTTTACCTTTTACCATTCATTTATTGTTTTTTGTTTTTGTTTTCCAGCTGCAGTTACAGTATCATGATATATATCGTTGATATATCATATATCGCAATATATCAAATATCATGATATATTCATATATCTATATACATCAAAGGCCTAATATCGCCATCTATATCGTATCGTGAGGTACCAATATCGTCCCAGCCCTAGAACAAGGAGGATTCCACCCATTTTCAAGATTTTTCTTCCTAGAGCGTACAAATGGAACAAATGGATATTGTACGCCCTCAGAAAAAAGGTCGTAAAAGAAAAATCAGTAACAAACACACAAACACAACTTGAGGATGTCAAAATACAGTCAAATACAGTACGCCCTCAGTAAAAATGTTGTAAAATGGGTGGAATTCTGAACAATATGGACCATGACAAGTTCAATCAACTCGAACATTTTAAACAATATAAATAACAAAAAGTTCAATCATACACATCAGTGCAGCCTGATAACATCAGCCAGTCTTTCTGACATGAACAAATTAATGAATAGGCCTACATAATCATAAAAAAATCGATTTTGGACCTGGTGATTCGATATTGATATCATGGCATTAAGAATTGCAATTGGCATATCATACGTGTATACATTCTTCCTACTTCTGACAGTGACATGAGCAGCTTTATCATGATCTGGGATGGATGGATGGATGGATGGATGGATGGATGGATGGATGGATGGATGGATGGTGTGATTGGCCATACGATGCACAGGGAAGGATTATCCAACGGGCACGTTGGGGCCCAGGCCCAGGGGCCCCTGAGCTGGGGGGGGTCCCTGAGCTTGAGTGCCCACATGATCGCTAGGGGTGGCCAAAAAAAATCGATAAGCCAATATATCGCAATTCTTAATGTCATGATATCCATCAAATCGCCAGGTTCAAAATCGTTTTTTTTATTTTTTTTAATATTTATGTAGGATCTATTCATTAATTTGTTCATGTCAGAAAGACTGGCTGATGTTATCAGGCTGCATTGATGTGCATGATTGATTTTTATTATTTATATTGTGGCTTTAAAATGTTCTAGTTCAGGGGTGCCCAACCTTTTTTGACCCAAGATCTACTTTTCAGAAGCCAACCCCTCCGGGATCTACCAGTCCAATATCAACATTTCAAACCACACGCATCGTTGCCGGCCTGCAGTAACTTCACAACAACACAACACTACGTTGTTTTACCACTTTACTTTATGTCCATATAAGCATAAAGTACAACGGACTTGTCATAAATAGGCCTACAACAGACTTGGGCAAACACTGCCATTGCAAATGCAATCATAATAAGAACAGTCCAGAATATTCCATTATAAGTTGCAGAACAGTCCATTACACGTTGAACAATACTGTTGGCATAATTCACAGACAGCGGACAACAATCCTCCAAATGAGCCGCTTCGTAGACAGACAGACACGCACACACACACATACACACAAAAATATCGCTCTTTTTTCATTTCCATTTTTTTTCTTTCCTCCCCACATCTTCCAAGATCCACTCATGATCAGGCCAAGATCTACTGGTAGATCCTGATCTACTGGTTGGGCTCCCCTGTTCTAGTTGATTGAACTTGTCATGGTCCATATTGTTCAGAATTACTCCCATTTTCAACATTTTACTGTACTGTATTTTACTTGATGATGGCATCATCAAGTTGTGTTTGTGTTGTGTTTGTTAATGATTTTTCTTTTATGACCTTTTCTGAGGGTGTACAAATGGAACCAAACCATTTGGTTCCATTCGTACACTCTCAGAAAAAATCTTGAAAATGGGTGGAATCCTCCTTGTTATAGTATAATAAAAGCACAGTCATTTGTGGGGAAAAAATGCGATATATCTATATATGAAATCGAATCACAGCATGACTAAGAATCGCAATAGAAATCGATTCGGAATGACCCTTGCGGGTCTATTTGGTTTCATTTTTACGCTCTCAAGAGTTAAACTAATCATCATCTTAATTAGCCCAAGTCTACACAACTAGAAGATTAATGGTCATTTTGGCCTGTTCTTTTTCTCTTTATTGTGGACAAAAGCAAGAGAAATCTTTAGTTTTGGAGTCCGTGGGGCTAAAATGTCCTCAAATGATGGTCCTCCGTGGCTCGAATGGCAAATAAAAGGTGGGCCCTGGTATGAAAAAGGTTGAAAACCCCTGGTCTATGAAGATGCTGCTCCAGGACAAGTTACTTGGTGTGATCACTGACAGACAGCATCATCTGGCGTCTGTCTCACACTCACACTCACGCTATCTGCTGCTGTAGCCTTTGGCCCCAGGGTAAGGCTTTCTGTTTGAGCATCAGAGCTAAGAAAGAAAGAAAGAAAGAAAGAAAGAAAGAAAGAAAGAAAGAAAGAAAGAAAGAAAGAAAGAAAGAAAGAAAGAAAGAAAGAAAGAAAGAAAGAAAGAAAGAAAGAAAGAAAGAAAGAAAGAAAGAAAGAAAGAAAGAAAGAAAGAAAGAAAGAAAGAAAGAAAGAAAGAAAGAAAGAACAAAAACATGTCTACCATTGACACATTTTTTTCAAATCATACTGTGGGCTTATGATATACAACAGGGGTTTTCAACCTTTTTGATACCAGGGACCACCATTTTCACCCCAAAGACCTAAAACTAAAGAATTATTTTGGTTTTGTGCACAATTTCATTATTCCAGGCACAATTTTGCAAACAAAACAGTGTAGACTTCTTAATTAAATAGTGCTAATTCAGATTATGAATATTTTAACTCTTGAGAGTGTGAAAATAAAACCAAATGGACCTGCAAGGGTCCATTTGGTTTCATTTTTACATTTTCAAGAGTTACATCTGGTTACCCAACTTTCATTGAGTTGGAAAAGGGGACCACCTGGCACCATCTCAAGGTTGAAAATCCTTGATATACAGTACAGTACAGTGGTTTACAACCTTTTTCATACCAGGGCAGGGCCCACTATTTATCCAGCATATGAGCCACGGACCACCATTTGAGGACCATGTTAGCCCCACAAACCCGAAACAGACCCCTAAAGGTTTACTTTGGCTTTTACCAGTACCATTTTTCTACATGCTCTATAGCGTAGACTTAGCCTAATTCAGATATTTGAACTCTTGAGAGTGTAAACATGAAACCAAATGGACCCGCAAGGGTGCGTTTGGTTTCATTTTTACACTCTCAAGGTGTTACATGTGGTTAACCAACTCTCCATCATTTAGCCTGGGGACCACCTGGAACTTTCTCAAGGACCACTGGTGGTCCCCGGACCACTGGTAACCAGTGGTATTAGTAGAATATTTAGATGACCAGGCCACAGTTCAAATAAACAGCATCTTCAAATAATCCCCTGAATTACAAACACAACAAACTAACACATGATTCTCTCCAATATATGAGCGCAAATTCCAGCTGCCACACAATTTAATTCCTGACAAATGAACCTTCCGATAATTTATATCTGTTATAAATTACTGTATTAATCACAAATATTTTTGCTGGGCTATTCTCTCATACACTTACTGTTGTGTAATTTGTGTCTTGACTCCATAAACCGAACTAGCAAAGTCAATATAAGTACACAAAAACATTAAAGGTAGGGGAAGTGATTTGAAATTCATGGTGTAGTACCAGCCTGGTGCACTAGGGGCCCCCAAAAGTAGCTACACTATGTGAACCTGCTGCTCTCTCCTGATTGGAGGAAAATTGTGGTGACCTGGGGAACTTTTATTAGCTCCTCTGCTAACGTGGGGGAGGGGGAAACTCCATATGTGGTTTCCACACCTTATAATAGAGCATTTTAACAGAAAAAAAATATTTTTGGGTGATATCTGACAAAAGTGAAATCACTTCCCCTACCTTTAAATAAAGGCAGTGAAATAGGCAAAACTCGAGTATAACATAAAAAGAAACTCAACCTGGTATTGTGGCCTCCTGGTGGTGCTAAAATGGTGACATTCTTTTCACAGCAATTGTATCCTGTATCCATGATTTAAACAATATGCTTTTTTTTTTTAGCACACACACGTTAGCTGTGTGTGTGTGTGTGTGTGTGTGTGTGTGTGTGTGTTGTGTGTGTGTGTGTGTGTGTGTGTGTGTGTGTGTGTGGTGTGTGTGTGTGTGTGTGTGTGTGTGTGTGTGTGTGTGTGTGTGTGTGTGTGTGTGTGAGTGGGCGCGCACCATTTCACAGATGGCAATGTTCATGATTGTAGTCATTTTTTTCAGAATGGTTCGACCAATACCTAGAAGCTTTGGAAGCCATTATTGGAGCATGCAAAAAGCAGACATATTGGTGCTATGTGGCATGTTATTTTGGACAAAAACCTGTAGGAGTAAAATCTGCCTCGTGATAAAGATGGATTGAGTCAGAGGTTCTGCCGTGTCTGTGCACAGTTTGGCAACAACAGGTGACAACTGTGGCGGAGATTAGCCGGTCGCAGCCGGACGGACACATGGGCGGAAACGCAGACAGATGGACAGGGTGTTTTGCACCCTGTCCGTCTGTCCGTATTTCCGTGTCCTTATACAACGGTGACACAGCAGCAGGAGCAGCAGCAGCGCATACAGATGGAGCTAGAACGGCTCCAACGCTGCGTGTGCCGTGCAGGGCTGCAGGATTCAGCCAGCCCTGCTATAGGGTGGGCTGAAGGGCAACTCCAAAGTTTTTACATGAAGCAGTGTTTTTTTTTTTTAAACCTTTTTGACACCATGGCCAACAGCATTTGAGCCACAGAGGATTTCTTTTGCTTTTGTCCACAATTCCAGGCTGGATTTGGAACAAAACAGTCAAACATAGAGATCAGAAAATGACCATTAATCTTCTACATTCTCTAGTTGTGTAGACTTGGGCTAATTTAGTTGATGAATATTTTAACTCTTGAGAGATGGATCCGCAAGGGTCCATTTGGAGGAATCCTATAGGATTTTTCGACTAGGGTACAAGGTGTCTGCAGGAACATATCGCAATGTACGGCGGTGGTCAAGATCGTAAACTGACAAGGGAGGATCCTGTGTGATCACAGAACCATCGTCCAATGCACTATTGCACAAGTACACTGTGCTCAGGAAGGGGAAGTGGAGATCCTACTGGGAATCCAGGAGTGGTGGACTGGGCGAAAAAATCGGCCCGGACATTTTTAGTGTGATTTGACCTAGACCGGCCCACCACAACCAGCGTGTGATGGACCTATTCTACCTGGTATAGTTGGTTAACAAAGATGTAACTCTCAAGAGTTAAAATATTCATCTAAATTGGCTCATTTTGATCTGTATGTTTGACTGTTTTTTTCCCCAAATCCAGGCTGGAATTGTGGACAAAAGCAAAGTAAATCTTTAGTTTTGGGTTTGTGTGGCTGAAATGTCATCAAACAGTGGTCCGTGGCTCAAATACTGAATAAATCTTGGGCCCTGGTATCAGAATGGTTGAAAACCACTGCTTTACACTATACTATGCACAGGCAACAGTCCAACAGAGCTACATTCCTGCCAATTCCCAAGGCGTACGGTGAGAACGGAACACATGAAAATACACATTGGTGCCTTTCTACAAAGTAACATTGGCAATAGGCCTGTTTATATGCCCAACATGCTAAATATCAGCGGGTGTAGAATTACAAGTTTCCTAGCAACAAACCCAACAGGGAAGTTGCTGTAACGGCAGTACAGCAACCACAGCTCTCTGTCTGAGCAATCTACAGCGTTCCTGCTCTCACTTATGGTCACGAAACGTGAGTCACGACCGACAGGATAAGATCACGTATGCACACGTATACGTGATCACACAGTTCTCTCGCATCTCATTTAGAGAGGGGAAGAGGTTCAGTCACGCGGAACTCGGGGCAGGGGCGGATCTAGGCATGGGCATGGGGGGGCAATGCCCCCCCCCCCCCCCCCCCCCCATTTCAAATTATATTATATATTATATTATATTTAAAATGATTTGAAACACTACTACTGCTACTAACTAATTAGAATTGTGGCACCACTAAACCAACAGCATTTCATCATTGAAAACAGAAAACTCTCTGAGTCAGACCTTTAGCTTTATGCATGCTGCGTGTCTGTTGCAACTTCAACAACAACTGATGTTATTATTGATGCTTTACTTGACTAATAAGTCCTGTAACCGAAAATGGTATAGGTGCGGCGATGAAGCCGCCCCCATACCTTTTTCTCTTGCCCCTCCAACATGTTCTCTTGTCCCCCCAAATGGGACATATTACATCCGCCCCTGACTCGGGGTAGATGAGTTGCTTCTTTGCTTGTAAAAGAGTCAGCTTAGATCAGTGGTTTTCAACCAGTGGTCCGGGGACCATCAGTGGTCCTTGAGACAGTTCCAGGTGGTGCCCAGGTAAATGATGTTGTATGTAACTCTTTGAGAGGGTAAAAATGAAACCAAATGGATCCTTACAGGCCCATTTTATTTTCATATTTACACTCTCAAGAGTTAAAATATTCATCATCTGGACATTTAGAGAATTATTAGTCATTTTGATGTTTGCCTGTTTTGTTTCTGAAATCCAGCCTGGAATTGTGGACAAAAGCAAAATAAATCTTTAGTTTTGGAGTGAAAATGTCCTCAAATTGTGGTTTGTGGCTCAAATGCTGAATACATAATGGTCCCTGGTGTCAAAATAGTTGAAAACCACTGGCTTAGATGATTTGCATGCATATTTTTGAGTGGTATATTTTTTAACAGTATATATATTATGTACTCTTTTAATGATTTAACTGGTGTACCCACCCACTGGTGTACCCATTTTCTACTAACTGATGGACCTAATGGCCATCAGTTACCATGGCCAAATTTTGGTCCAGGCTTTCACTTTTCGCACAGCGCAGATGACAATGAATGCCTGGGGATCAAGTGTCATCAAATGGTGATCCGTGGCTCAAATGCTGAATAAATTGGGCCCTGGTATGAAAAAGGTCAAAATATACCACTGCTTTAATCAATTGGTAAATTAGTTGACAACTAATTAAACTACTGATTTGATCACAATTAATGGTTGCAGCCCGATAGTACCTACCAAGGCTAGCTGTCAAGTGACATTAATTGAAGTCATGTTCTTTCAGGTCAAACAGAGACATGCAGGGTTCTGTTCCCATGAGGGCTAAATGGAATGGAGCTGTGTGTGTCCTTGGTAAAACGTGGGTGTTTAACCTACTCCGTGCCAATGTGGTTCCCATGAAAAAGGTCTATCCATTGTTAGCTTTGACTGTGAGCCGAAGGAATGCCATCCAATTAAGCCTCACTAAAAGTCACAGTAAAAGAGGAGAGACCATTCCTAGAGAGTTTCTCAGTGATGTCGACGGGGCTGTGCTCTGTGTGGATTCCTCTATAGACTGGTTGTCCACCTCTCTCTCTCTCTCTCTCTCTCTCTCTCTCTCTCTCTCTCTCTCTCTCTCTCTCTCTCTCTCTCTCTCTCTCTCTCTCTCTCTCTCTCTCTCTCTCTCTCTGTCTCCTGTTTTTCAGGAGGATCAGGTCTATATCGTTGTTGTGTCATATGAAAACCGGTCAGCCTATTTAACCCCTGGCTGGGGAATGGTTATCATTACATTATTTTTCTTATACTGGTCCTATAAACAGGGGTATAGGGCAGGGGTGACTTGAGAGCTACTTTCAAAATGACCGGCTCAACACGATCTACACATGAAAAATGTGACTGTTCCATTACTGAAAATCCATTTCAAAGCCCCCTAGAAAGTTTGTGCTTTGAAATAGTGGTGATGGTGTTACTTACTGTTATAGTGCTTAAGAATAATGCACTTAAAATGAAAAATAGAAGGGGAGAATTGGGAGGCTTTCCTGTATATGCTGTTACTGACGTTTGAAAACAGTATTTGAGGTTTGAGTTGACAGTCTGTGATGTTGAGTTTAGTCTCTTGCACCCAAAACTAAGAACTTTCACGTTTTTGTCGACAATTGGGAAGGAGAACTGTCAAAATGTTAACAATTATTCTCCATTTTCTAATTGTGTCGACTTTATTTGGTCATATACACAAATATGGAGTGTGTGATAAACTCACTCACTAACAGACATTTCTGCCTGGCTTTCATAGTATATGGCTCACTGCCTTCGCAATAACTCAATTATCACTTATAATTATTATCTAGTACCATTTAGTCTGGATAAAAAACAAGTTTGAAGCAGGGAGAAAATCTAACCACTGAGGGGTGGTATTTCTCTTCATAAGAGAGCTCTCAGCTCTGGCTTCACTATCACTAGTTAGGGGAATTGATTTGCTTTTACAGAAGATAAACCTCCAAAACAATTTGAATCATGAGCCTTCTGACAATGTATGTCTATATACTACCAGGGGTTTTCAACAGGTGGCCCGGGGACCACCAGTGGTCCCTGAGAGGATTCCAGGTGGTCCCCATGAGGCTAAATGATGGAAAGTTAGTTAACCAGAATATTTTAACTCTAAAATATTCTTCATCTGAATTAGCACCACTTAATTAAGAAGTCTACACGTTTTTGATCCCAGATAAGGTTCAAGGTTACTTTATTTGGTCTCGTTAGAGAAATTTGCCTTGGACATACATCAGACTTGCAGCAACAAGTAAGACAATACAGGACAATACAGTACAGTACATACAGTACAATAGTAGTGACTCGTACACCTCATCAGGCTTACATACCACCTCCCAAAGTAGTGCTTAGTTAAGTAGTCATGAGAAGAATATAAATATAAATAGAATAAATACAACAGTACCAAAACTAGTGCAGTTCTAGCAGCATCATAACGACATTCACAGTCTTCTCCTCCCTCCCCTTGCCCCCTCCGCAAGAGAATTATTGAGGAGTGAAATGGACATAGGTACAAAGGAGTATTGAAATCTATTATATCCTAATTTTGGAGCCTCGCACATCCTACCTGACGGCATGTAACCTATATTCAGGGTACAGTATATGAGAGGGATCAGACACGGTTTTCTTTGCCTGCCCTAGTGTGGCTTCAGGGCTTGACACTAACACTTGCCCGGGCCCCGGGGCAAGTAAAAAAAAATGGTGGGGCAAGTGAAGACTGCTACCTGGTTGCCCGATCGGGCAAGTGTGCAACTTAGTGCACTATAACACAACACAAAATAAATTTGTCTTGAAGGCAGTCATTGCACTCTGCCTCTGTGTCTTTCCCTGCTTTCTAGCTATCCACTATTCCAGGCTGGATTTGGGAAACAAAACAGGCAAATTAACATACACATCAAAATGACCTAATCTTCTACATTCTCTAGTTGTGTAGACCTGGGCTAATTAAGATGATGAATTTTAACTCTTGAGAGTGTAAAAATGAAACCAAATGGACCCGCAAGGGTCCATTTGGTTTCATTTTTACATTCTCAAGAGTTACATCTGCAAAATTTACAATATATTTTTTGGGGGAAAGTGACCATGACCTGAGGGCAAGTAGAACCTGACTTGCACTTGCCCAATGGGCAAGTGCCTCGGAGACCTTAGTGTCAACCCCTGGACCATCTTTGAGACTTGCAGCAACAAGTAAGACAATACAGGACAATATTGTACACTCTCAGAAAAAAAGGAAACTCATTAACATGGTGAGACAGATCTTGATGATGTCATCAAAGATGTATTTCACCATGCTAATGATTTTAGATACAGCCTGGAATCGTGGACAAAAACCAAAAGAATTATTTTTGTTTTAGTCTGTTTTAGGGTGAAAATGTATAATCAAATGGTGGTCCGTGGCTCAAATGCTGAATAAATGGTGGTCCCTGGTGTCAAAAAGGTTGAAAACCCCTGCTATATACAATGAGAGTGGACCATATAATTTATTTGAATAATTGATTTGGCGTAGCCTGCTATAAACAGGCTGATGCGTTTATCTTATATTTATTTCCCAATGTGCAATGTCTGCGCAAACATGTCCTTTAGTTTGATGATGTCATGGTCAGAGTTGTAGTGGGACTTTTCTGAGAGCGTACAAATGTGAACCAAATGGACCCTAGAGGGTCCATTTGGTTCCATTCGTACTCATTAACATGGTGAAACACATCTTGATGATGTCATCAAAGATGTATTTCACCACGCTAATGATTTTTTCAGACCTCCATTTCTAGGAAACACAGAATGGGGGAACTTTTTTTGTGTCCACACAACATCTCTAAGGTACATTAATGACATAGTAAAATATTGAAAATGAGTGGAATTCCCCTTTAAGATACATGCATGCACACTTGCATTTGCGTGCACCTGCGCAACACACACAGACACGCTATTAAAACAAGTAGAGCATATTGAGATCATTTTCCATCATTCAGCCTGGGGACCACCTGGAATCCTCTCAGGGACCACTGGTGGTCCTTGGACCACCTGTTGAAAACCCCTGAATTAGATATTGTAGATTGGGTGTTTTGGCAAAGAGATGTTGTGCAGGGAAGTGGTCTGTCTGTCTGTCTGTCTGTCTGTCTGTCTGTCTGTCTGTCTGTCTGTCTGTCTGTCTGTCTGTCTGTCTGTCTGTCTGTCTGTCTGTCTGCCTGCCTGCCTGCCTGCCTGCCTTCCTCCATCTCCGTCTGTTTGTCCGTATGATCCCTACTGTCAAATACATTCCTTGTGTAAGATTTTGGAACAAATCCTATTGGATTTCCAATATCCAATAGCATTCATATGAGATTCCTATAGGATTGTTCCAAAAAATCCTATAAGAAAATCCTATAGGTTTTTCTTAGGATAGGATTCCTATAAGAATCTTATAAAATCTTATAGGAATGCTAATGGATTCCTAATTGGAAATCCAATAGGATTTGTTCCAAAATCTTATAGGACTTTCTATTGGAATCCTAAAGACTGACTGATGTGGCTGCATTGATGTGTGTGACTGAACTTTTTGCTATTTATATTATTTAAAATTGCTTTAGAATTCCACCCATTTTCAACATTTTACAGTACTAAATGGACCCTGACGGGTCCATTTGGTCCCATTTGTACGCCCTTGAAAAAAAAATCTTGAAAATGGGTGGAATCCTCCTTGTTCTATAGTATAATAAAAGCACAGTCAATTGTGTGAAGAAAAATGTGATATATCGATATATTGAATCGTGGCATAACTAAGAATCACAATATACATGGATTCAGAATCCTAAATATTGATATTGTATCGTATCATGAGGTAAGTGAATCGTCCCAGCCCTACTGAAGAGGTGACAGGGGTTGACACTAAGTAAAAATGAAACCAAATGGACCCTTGCGGGTCCATTTGGTTTCATTTTTACGTTCTCAAGAGTTAAAATTCATCATCTTAATTAGTCCCAAGTCTACACAACTAGAGAATGTAGAAGATTAATGGTCATTTTGATGTGTATGTTAATTTGCCTGTTTTGTTTTCTAAATCCAGTCTGGAATTGTGGATAGCTAGAAAGCAGGGAAAGACAGAGGCAGAGTGCAATGACTGCCTTCAAGACAAATTTATCTTGTGTTGTGTTATAGTGCACTAAGTCGCACACTTGCCCGATCGGGCAACCAGGTAGCAGTCTTCACTTGCCCCACCATTTTTTTTTACTTGCCCCGGGCAAGTGGGCAAGTGTTAGTGTCAACCCCTGCATTGGCTACAATGGAACTGAAACACAAAAGCCAGCATTGTACGTTGTACTTAATCCTTATCCAATCATCTCATCTCAGTCATTTACATTGCCTATAGTAAATTGTGACTTTCAGATTCAAGCAACATGCGTTAATGTAAGTAGATCTGTTATACGTGATATAATCTTTGATGTTATTTTTTGGTTTACATTTTGTGTAAGCCACATTATACTGTACAATATGTACCTAGTGATTGTGGCATTACTTGAAGCAAGAGGACCAGTGATGGCAAAGCAAAGAAGGAAGCATTGCAAATCTGAATCATAAATTCATATCAGATCTGCATGATTCCAGATTTGCAAATACTTAAATGATGCCACACGTGTTTATAGTTTACTGTATGGGCCTGCATGCTTACACCGATGAAATAGAGATAAAACGTCAACCTTTTATACTGTATACCTCCAACATGAGGAGTATGACCACTAAAGCACCAATTTAAAATTGTAAATGCCACTATGCCTTCAATGTAGTAAGTTACACTACTTGTTACTCTCAAAAAAATGTAGTTAAGCTACACTAAAAGCTATCCCCAGAAAATCGTAGAAGTGGGTGCGAAAATTGTAGTAAGCTACACTACAACTACAAGCCATGACAAAAGTAGCTTGCTTCATCAACACTATTTATATATACATACAGTATATACATATATATATTAAATATATAACTCAACTTAATGTACAACTTTCCTTTTCCCTTCTTTTTATCCTCTCGTTTGTAAAGGAGCTGAATTTTGTCATGAAAGGTGGTGTACAAATAAATTCTACCCATTGAAAATGGGTGGAATTCAAAAATGTGGGTGGGAAAATGTAGTAAGCTACACTACTTGTTACTCTTGAAAAAATGTAGTAAGCTACACTACAAGCTATCCCCAGAAAATCGTAGTAAGCTACACTTCAAGTTACGGGAAAATGTAGTTAAGCTATGTAGCTTAGCTACTTAGTTACTGCCCATCACTGCAGACAGGGGCGGATTGGCACATATTTTCCCACCGGGACAATTTTGCCTTTGCCAGGCCACCCTGGGGTGGTTGGCACTGGCAGCTGGTTAACCAGATGTAACTCTTTGAGAGCGTAAAAATGAAACCAAATCCATTTGGTTTCATTTTTACACCCTCAAGAGTTAAAATATTCATCATGTGAATTAGCCCAACTAGAATGTAGAAGATTAATGCTGATTTTGATCTGTATGTTCCAGGCGAGCATCTAGCACATTCTAGTGCATTTTGGAAGTGCCACTAGTGCGTTTGGATCTTGTCCAGGCCACTAGGTGGCGCAGGCCACCGGGAAAACCCCCTGTACTCCAGATGGCCAATCCGTCCCTGACTGCAGACGAGGGAGTGAGAACAACAACCTGGTAACACCCACCATGGGCAAATTCTGACTCCCTCTCTCAAAAAGACTAAATCCCTGGAGTCCTTGAAAAACAGGGCTGAAAATGAACCATGAACTGTTGTTGTCAGGGCCAGATTTAGCCAGTCCTACTAGGGTGGGCTGGAAGAATGGCAGGGTGAGCAACTCCAGAAGTTTTTCATATGAAGCAGTGGTTTTCAATCTTTTTGACACTAGGGCCTTTGAGACACGGATCACCATTTGATGACATTTTTAGCCCCACAGACCCCAAAACTAAAGATTTCTTTTGCTTTTGTCCACAATTCCATGCTGGATTTGGGAAATAAAACATCAAACATACAGATCAAAATCACCATTAATGTTCTACATTCTCTAGTTGTGTAGACTTGGGCTAATTCACATGCTGAACTTTTTTTTTTTTTTTACACTCTTGAGAGTGTAAAAATGCACTTTTACGCTCTCAAAGAGTTACACCTGGTTAACCAGCTTTCCAACATTTAGCTGGGGAACACCTGGACAACCACTCAACCACTGGTGGTCCCCGGACCACTGATAAAAAACACTGATATTACCTTTCATTGGATGGGCAGGACGCACATTTGGGAGGGCTCTGTCCACCCCTGCCCGGCCCTCTCTAGATCCGGCCCTGGTTGTTGTTCCTCTTGATTCTCATGTCATGATTATTAACTGAACGCAGCACCTGAATGGAAACAAGACCACAAGGACTTTTTACTGTAGTGATTTCATGTATGTATGACTGCACCCTGTAAAGCGATTACTTTCAACCAATAAGCCACTTAATCAATCAATTCTGTAATTTTATAGACTGCTATGATAAAATCATAACCCACTAGCTATAGGTCAGGTTGGGAGCTCACATGACAACGAAACATTTAGCTCTTTTAAATTAATCACATCAAAAAAGGGAGGTGGGTCGCACGACAGGTTGCAGGAGAGTTGTAGTTTATTAATTTCTGCTTACCGTAATTAGATAATAATAAGAGTATAAGCTGCACCCGAATATAAGCCGCACCAGCTAAATTTGGGGCAAAATACTGATTTTTCCTTATATAAGCCACACCTGACTATAAGCCGCACCAGGCTTATAGTCAGGTGCTTCATGTTAGAGCAGTGGTTTTCAACTTTTTCACAATTTAACAACATCTTCACCCCATAGACCCCAAAACTAAAGATTTCTTTTGGTTTAGTTCACAATTCCAGGATGGATTTTCGCAAACAAAAGAAGCAAAACATCAAAATTAGAACATGACTTATGACTTATTAATTAAATGGTGCTAATTTAGAGGGTGAATATCATGACTCTTGAGAGTGTAAACATGAATCCAGCGGGTGCATTTGGTTTCATTTTTACGCTCTCAAAGAGTTATATCTGGTTAACCAACTTTCTATCATTTAGTCTGCGGAGCCCACCTGGAACCTGTAAAAATCCATAGATTGGCTGCACCGTTGTATAAGCCGCAGGGTCAAAAGCATGTGAAAAAAGTAACGGCTTATAGTCCGGAAATTACGGTACATTTCTTTGTACTTTGCAGTAGATGCACACGCTCTTTTAAATGAACAAAGAAACATTCTGACGCATAGGGAGAATTATATGCAAACTCTTGAAAGTGGCATCTTTCATACAATCCTCATATAAGAGAAACCATAGTATTAGTGAAACAGTATTAGTGAAGTATATAGTGAAACATATACTTAAATACAACTATAAATACAACTATAAATTTTGCATTTATAAGAATTATTTTTGACATTGAGAAAAGATATTTTCTTAATGTCATATATATGACAGACAAAAACAGATATAAGATCCATACTATTTGTAACGTGACTTGTATGAAAGGTGCCACTTTCAAGACTTCCCATATGACTTTTATATAAAGTTAATGTCAATGAGGTCCACTCCCAAAACACCAGAGGGAGTGCTACTAACCATTTCCAACCCTGATTTGGCACAAACAAGGGACTTAATTCCTTCCACTCATATGCCACCAAAATGTGGAACGCCCTACCAACGCTCATTAAGACATGTGAATCGCTTGACTCCTTCAAAACCACTCCAAAAGGGCAACTGCAGATGGCTGCAATTCGATGGCCTCTGTAAAACAAAACAAAAAATATAACCTCGCCACCCCCTCTCCTCTTTGTACAGTTCCCTTTTCCATTTTTACCTCCACTATGACTTTACTTCCATGATTTGCTGCTTCTGACTTTGTAGAAGTAATTATTTGTATGTATTTTAATGTCTTAATGTAATGAGCATGTTGGCCACTATAGTAAACATTAACAACTGTATTCTATAGTGTGTCCAATCAGTTTTTCAAATTTGTTGTAGTTGTACTTGAATTATACTGTAATTATCCAAGCTGTTATATATTGGCTTGTACTGTAACTCTCATTTCTGTTAATAAAAAAACATTCATTCATTCATACTGTTCATGTCACTAGTAGGCTAATCGTTCTACAGACATCCTCTGAGACACTTTAGCATGTAACGAAAATGGAGCCCTTTGAGTGGACAGAAATGATGGCATCTTTAATGAATATTCTGTTCCTTTGCAACATCTGTGTGTTCCACACGGCTCAATTCTATTTGGCCCTATCCTATTTTTCACTCAACATGTGCTTACTTACTCCACTTGGCATGTTGCAAAGCAGGCATGTGGCCAAGATCCATTGCAATGCACATGGCACTCTTTTACATATCCTGTTAAACACTAAACAGCTTAATTATTCTCAGCTTCACTATTGTGTTGATGACATCACGCATTGTAGCCTAGTACATCTTTAAATGTTTTACAACTCAATTAAAAAAAAAGAATATCTGAAATAGACGTTCAAATGTAGATCTAAGATTTACATGGCACAAAATGTAATAATTATTGCGACTGAGCATGTAAACAAGTCTGCATGGACTGGTCATGCTTAAAGTATAGACCTGTTATTCTCGTTCAGTGTTCAATGTTGTTTTACATCTTGTTTGCAGGTACATAAGAGTTAAAGGTAGGGTAAGTGATTTGAAATTCATGGTGTAGTATAGGAGCGCCCAAGAGTAGCTACACTATGTGAACCTGCTGCTCGATCCTGATTGGAGGAGAATTCACCCTCCACCTGGGGAACTTTTATTAGCTCCTCTGCTAACGTGGGGGAGGGGGAAACTCCATATATGGTCTGCACACCTTATAGAGCATTTTAACAGATTTTTTTTGGTGATATCTGACAAAAGTGAAATCACTTCCCCTACCTTTAAACGTATTTTGTTTGGCTAAAAATAAATAAAAACGTGGAATAACAGCAAAAACACAGCAAACAAGAATATAGCCTAATATACAGACACATACTTCCCACAATTTACCCTTCCCTTATTCTTCTTCTGAGTTTCGACTCCCAAAGAGACTAATTGTTGCTATTTGTTGAAATGGAAATAAAAGAAACGAAAAGAATAAATAAATAAATAAATAAATAAAGAAAAAAAAAACGTGGTTCACCCTCCAAATGTATATATTTTCCGCATTAACTGCTGTTTTTATTGTATTACATGCGTGACTCTTGCCATGACAATGTAAACGTTTGTTTTCTCATGCCAATAAAGCTCCTTTTTGAATTGTGTGCACTTTGTGTGCACTATGTGTGGTGCAGGTTATGCTAATGCAGGACCAGAGCCTCAGAGTATAGACAGTGTTACGACATCTCCGTTCACTTCCATGGGAGGGTCTAATGGCGGCTGCTCTGCGTAGACGTCTATTGAGCAAGGGGACAACCAACTGTGACAAGTCCTAGAGGGGAAGTGGGCAGAAATGCACGGGACTCGGGCAACAGCCCAACTTTAACGATCTTGAATCCCTTCACTTTTAGCTCGTATTTGTATTAATAAATTAATAAATAGACCTTTTGTCGTTGCTGTACAATAGCCTACTTTAAGACAGTTGACATGTTTGGCGCACGTGCCCTAAAACATCTTTTATTTGCGCCGCCCTCGTTTGAAAACAACGTATTTTCAATCCCAGGTTTGTCACAGTTCAAAGCTGCACGAGCAGCGCGCGGGAGAGCGCAGTTCCCCACCCCCTCAATGTCGCAACTCCGTCCAACTAGATGGTGGCTCTGTGGACTAGGACTAGGCCTATAGTGTGTCAGGTTGAGGTTGTCCGGTAGGGTGCCGTGGCTCGCTGAGCAAGTGTTGCCAACTTGGCGCATTTGTCGCTATATTTAGCTTTTTTCCCAGAGTGCCAAAATTAGTGAAAAAAATCCTAGCGGAAAATCTAGTGCCTTTTTGCTGGTGAGTTGAAGCGAAATTGGTTGACAGGCGCCAGAGATAAAACCCTTGTTTTTCACCATTTTTCCTCCTATGAGAGTCCCCCTTCCTCCCTAGAAAGGACCATTGGTAACCAAATGGACCCTTATAAATGGACCCTTACGGGTCCATTTGGTTTCATTTTACGCTCTCAAGAAAAATCTATTTAAAAATCTGAATTACTTAATTTTTCAAAAATCTACATATTAAAAAATTATTACATATTTAAAAATGTAGAAGAATTGCCATTTTGACCAACATTTTGCCAGTTATTTCTCCTAAATTAGTCCGAGAGACTAAACTCATCATCAAAAAGGTGGTCCATGGCTAAAATGCAGAATAAATAGTGGACCCTGGCATGAAAATGGTTGAAAACCACTTGCTCTAGTCGCATTTTTTGTAAGTGCCACTAGTGCATTTTGCATTTTGGCGGTTGGCAACACTGCTCGCCGAGCAGGGAGAGAGAGAGAGAGAGGCAGGCATGCTGTTGATGTCGGGACTGGAAGGAGCGAAGGAAAGGGAACGTGAGAAATGGCTGAAAGCTGACGGTTGATCCTTGTACAGGAAACTAAACTATAACTATACAGGGGACTGTTATAGACGGCGTTATGTTTTAACGCGCGAGGCGTTTATTTAACCTCTCTTCTTTGACTGTTGACGACGCGTTCATAATAGTAAGAAGCCGATGATGATGATGTTTGCTTTGGTTATTTAATGGGACCAGGAGGGACATCGAAAACGGTGGAGAGGAAAAAAAAGAAGCATAATAATAACGCAAGGTAGACTCTAGAGACTGTCGTATCTACGTAACGTCAGTGGCTGCTAATTGTACTTTATTTCACGGACTAGTAATATATAGAACGACGCGGCTTGGAGAAAATGTCCCCATTGCAAGGTAGATAAAGTCTCGCATTCAACACGCGTGGAATAAACGCGGACAAATGATCTACACTAGGGGGGTGTTCGCTTCTTCTTGCACCACCACCAGGACAGACTTCGGAGGGAAGATGCAGCTTCATCCAGTGCTTGGTCGCCTTCGAGTCGTTTGGATGTTGCTGTTCCTGTGGTGTTGTTTTCTCGGTTGTTTCGGTGCTGCTGGTGGAGGTGGTGGTGGTGGTGGTGGTGCCACCGGGGCCGGTGCCTCCACTCCAGCCGTCTGCTCGCCCGCATGCAGCTGCGATGAAGATGGAGGTGCAGACTGCTCTGGGAAAGGACTGACCACTGTCCCAGCTGGCCTGAGTGCGTTCACTTATTACCTGTAAGTATTATCACTAAAAAAAACACAATCACAAACGTTTATGAATGCATCATGCAATGTAATGCATGCATGCATGCAAGCCTGGGGGGCCCTTCCTTGGCTTGCCCTCCTCCTCATAAGAATCCACCAGACTAGACCCATGTTTGTGAGTGTTAACAACATGCTGTCTTTTAAAGGGGAGGTCCACTCATTTTCAACATTTTAATATCTTATTAATATACCTTTAGAGATGTTGTGTGGACATGATAAAAAGTTCCCACAATTCTGTATTCCCTAAAAATATAGGTCTGAAAAAAAAAAATCATTAACATGGTGAAATACATCTGATGACATCAGCAAGATGTATTTAACCATGTTAATGATTTTTAATGAAATGGACCCGCTAGGGTCCATTTTGGTATCCTCTCATTTGTATCCTCTCAGGAAAAAAAATGAAAATGGGTGTTGAGGGAGTTCAACAAACAAGGTGCAACCCAGTTTCGGCACAAACAAGTGACTAAATTACGGTATTTTACCAAAAATGTGGAATGCCCTACCAACAGTCAAGAAGACATGCGAATCCCTTGACTCCTTCAAAACCACTCTCAGAGGAAGGAAGGGCACCTGCAGTTCTAAACCGCCCTCAGTAAAATCATGATTTTCCTTTTCCCCTTTGCCTCCACCATGACCTGCTGTTTCTGACTTTACAGAAGTGAATATTTGTATGTCTCTTGGCATGTTTTGATGAAATGAAGAGGGTGGCTGCCATTGTAAACAAGCATAAACTTTCAATGGTTTGTTTGTCCATTCACAGTAATCAGGCATGTGTTGATTTGTGCTTGAATTGTACTGTAAATCTACAAGCCGTTTCTTAAAAAAAAACAATCAATCAATAAAAACACTACATCGGTGGTGTAAACTTTGGCACTAATAAAGTCTATGTCCCACGTTAGACCCAGAAATGTTGTTTAATGCAAACCTTTAGGATTCAAAATGTCATCTATAGACTTAGCAGATGATACTAAGCTTGGTTGCTAAAAGTTGCATGCTGACCAGTGTCAATTAATTTGCATAATATGTGAACATAACATTAACATTCCCATATAAGGCAACTGATACATTTCACTAAGTGACATGAAAATGGGAGAAATGTGCAAAAATAATGTTTGGAATGGATTCAGGCTACTCAAAACACCCATGTTTGACATGTCACTTCCTACTCAAACATTTATGAAAATTAGGTTATTTTTGCCTTATGTAGGAATGGTCACACATTATCCTATAACTAAAATAGCTCAACGTGTAACTTTGAGCAGCCAAGCTGAATATCATCCATGATTACATTTTGATCATAAAAGTAGTGTTGCCATCTATACTTGGACTAATAGGACTAATAATAACATGGTCACTACTAGCCTATTGCGTGTGTGCATCCCGCAGAAATATTTTTGTCTCACACTGAAATTCAGTCATTCACATGAAACCAATGTCCCATATTTTACTACATTCACTGTCCCTCCGCTAACTTGAGATGTGATATTAACTCACTGGCACTGCAGACAGAAGTCCAGATATACGCTCATGTTTTAATCATTCACTTCCATATTCTTAAGATACGATATTAAACAAAAGTTGCAATCAGGTTACAAAACTACAGCAATGCACCACTGTCATAGTTAAAACGTTATGTGTATTCTAAAAGAATGCACGTCTGGGCCATTACTATTCTTCTGTACACAGAGAAAGGTTGTGGGTTCACAACCTGAGTGTGACTCCATTATACTAGCCAAGCAAAAGTATCTAAGCAGCAAAAGTATCTATGTTTACTTTCAAGCAGGTGGAAAACTTTGATTTGCAAGATTCTGGAGTTCTGTGACTCTTGCCTATGGAGACTGGAACTCCATACACACCGGCAATAGAAGGGCCTATCCCTTGTTGGTAGTTAGCCAAAATGTTTCACAATTGCGGGGTTAATCATAAACTTGAGTAACCACCTGACAGTGTCAAGGCTGCGATTCATTGCAGGTTGGTGTGTAATCATTGTGCTACCCTCTTAAAACGAAGGAGAATGAAATATGACCTTGGCCGTGATTACGATGATATCACAGCAGTTTGTTATGTACACACACACATTTCACCATATATACTGTCAGTCACCTTGATTAGCTGAAATGTTTTAAGGTTGTGTTTAGTAGTGCTTTTAGCACATCCTCCCTAGTCTATAGGCTATTAGCGACATAACAAGAAAGACTTGTCCGTATATATGAAGTTCTCCATATTCGTGCCAGGCATGCCCCAAAAATAGAGTGCGTTACGCACGCATGATGCACAGACATTTCCGCCTGGCTTACAAGGTAACCTCGCTCACTGCATTGGAAATATAAAAGTGATGTCAATGCCGACATTTTGTTTTCTTAAAACGAAAAACAAAAACAGTGCGGCATATGATAATTACGTGTGGAGGCTCATAAGCTAACTGAATTTTAACAGTGATAATTTATTCAACCCTCTAAGAAAGTCTCTCTCTCTCCCTCGCTCTCTCTCTCTCTCTCTGTTGTGTTCTGGTCTCTTGAACTCTACTTGTCCTCTTCTTTTTCTATGTGGAGCAGTGGGGTTAGGGATCATGATGGATTAGTGAGACATATTGCAGCTGTAGAGCTCCTTCTCCCTCTCCGGGGCTAATGCAAAGGGGGGGATGAAGACAAACAACACGTTGATGTATGTAAAGAATTAATGTTAAGTCAGAAATTAATGATTTTAAAGAGTCTCCTTAAGATTTGAATTCGAGACGTTGTTGGGGGGGAAAAAAGGCACGTTTGGGATCACAAGTAGATAAGATACTGGGTGAATGGAACGGTTTCCTAGAATTAGAATACAATTAGAAGAAAAATGGTGCAGGGAATGTGCAAGTACACGCACACGCACACGCACACGCACACGCACACACACACACATAATGACAGAAACAGAGAGAGGTTTCAAGCTGCAGGTTTCGCTAGCCCCCACAGGACAGGACACAAAATAATTTCTCAGAAAGAATGGCTTTAGAGTTTTTAATTCCAGCTGTTAACTACACGCAACCGTCGGTCGGTCATACTGTTCTCCTTTCTCCTACTGTACAAAGATTCTTATCCTTATTTTATTTTGGGGGAAACCGTAGGATTCATAATGAATCAACCAGTGGAATAACTCTCACCTATATAGCCCCCATAGTTCACTGGTATGGTGTTGTGATTCTTGGCTGCTGCAGTGGAAACAGTCTTGTCGCAGGAAAACAGATGAGGTTATAGAGAGAAATGAGGCCCCTTCAGTCAACACAATCACGTTACTAACAACTGCACCCTGTGCAGGTATGTAGGCTACCTGATGCTGCCTGTTTATGCTGTGTGTAGAATGAATGCAAACAACCCTCTCTCTCCAGTTTCGTTTTAGCTAGGGCTACAGCTAACAATTATTTTCATAATCAATTCATGGGCCGCTCGTTTAAAAGGATCCCTGGCTAATAAGACAAATATGCCTTAAAACACTACTTGCCTTCTATAACTAAAACATGCAGATAAAAACACCTTCAATACTTTATTTCTTTCATTGAGTGAAAGATTCAGAGGTAGGAAGTGCTCCTGTCGCTGGATGATGATGTCACGTGACATGAGCATATGCATTCCCTATATTCCATAGAGCCAGACCACACAAGGGCATATGACATCATCAACCTGTGACAGGAGCAGTTCCTGTTGAGTGAAATATTCTCTATTTATGAAAGAAATAAGATGCCATTGGTGTTTTTATGTGATTATTTTAGTTGTATAGGGAAAGTATAATGTTTTAAGCGCTAATTGTCTTATTTGTCAGGGATCCTTTTAACCGGTTCATTGGATTATGACTCTTATTTGGCCATCACCTTTAAGGGGGATTCCACCCATTTTCAAAAGTTTCCTGAGAATGTACAAATGTGAACCAAATGGACCCTAGAGTGTCCATTTGGTTCCATTTGTACACTCAGAAAAAGGGTTCTAAAGGAAAAATCAACATGGTGAAACACAACTTGATGAAATCAAGCTGTGTTTCACTATTTTAATATATATATTTTTTCAGACCTCCATTTCTAGAAACACAGAATGGGGGAACTTTTTATCATGTCCACACAACATCTCTATGGAATATTAATTCATGGCACTAAAACATGTCAAATGGGTGGAATGTGTTACACTCACGGGAAAAAACTATAGTTGAGTGGGGAAACGGGTAAAAACTTCAGTTGACAAGCCGATTAATCGATTCCTAAAACCAGGGGTTTTCAACCGGTGGTCCGGGAACCACCAGTGGTCCTTGAGAGGGTTCCAGGTGGTCCCCAGCTAAGTTTTTAACCAGATGTAACTCTTGAACGTAAATTTTTACACTCAAGTTAAAATATTCATCATGTGAATTAGTCCTAATCTACACAACTAGAGGATTAACGGTTATGGACAGAAGCAAAGGAAATCTTTAGTTTGGGGGGTCCGTGGGGCTAAAATGTCCTCAAATGGTGGTCTGTGGCTCAAATGCTGAATAAATGGTGGTCCCTGGGATGAAAAAGGTTGAAAACCCCTGCTAAAATAGTTGACAAGTGATTGAATAATGGATTATGATGAATCGTTGCAGCCCTACTCTCCAGGTTCATTTTTTAGCTAGCTGGTCATGGTGTGTTGTTGAGTGCTCAACTCCTGCTTTGCGTGCAGCGGACGGACGGCGTGGTAGTGGGATGTGCATTGTTAACAGCGCCGTGTCCAGATTGATGTCCTTTTCATAGCCGTGAACAGACAGACAGGCACAAGTTGGGACCAATGGGCGAGGGGAGGGGGGTGGAGGCGCATGGGGTCTTACTCTCCACTCGCTGGCTCACCATTGGTGCCCTCAATCCATCTTTGACTGAATGATACTTTTGTTCGTGGTCAGCAGAGGTGAAAGGAGCCAGTCAGTGGTTCCCGCTCGCAAACAGGATGACTGTTGGTTGGGAGAATGTTTACCTCTCTCTCACTCTTTTGGCTCCTGGACTATACCCACCCCTACACACCCTAGGCATGCACGCGCACACACACACACACACACACACACACACACACACACACACACACACACACACACACACACACACACACACGCACGCGCACACACACACACACCTGACACACAAAATAATGTTTAACTTCTGTTGCCTTTACACATATCTTAACAGTTCAACTGTCGTTTCTCTTGTCATTACTTGCCATGTGCATTCTAGAAACAGTTGAATAATATAATAATCTTCCTCTCTGACTAACCATGCTGTCGGTAGCTGTTGTGTAGTGTGTGTATGTACAGTATCTATCTATCTATCTATCTATCTATCTATCTATCTATCTATCCATCTATCCATCTATCCATCTATCCATCTATCCATCTATCCATCTATCCATCTATCCATCTATCCATCTATCCATCTATCCATCTATCCATCTATCCATCTATCCATCTATCCATCTATCCATCTATCCATCTATCCATCCATCCATCTATCCATCTATCCATCTATCCATCTATCCATCCATCCATCCATCCATCCATCCATCCATCCATCCACCCACCCATCTATCTACCCATCTATCTACCCATCTATCTACCCATCTATCTATCTATCTATCTGCCTATCTACCAACCACACAACAAATTGTCTGCAATGCCCTGTTTAGGAATGTCAGTGAAAAAATTAAAATTATAGAAAGAAACACAGTTAGTTCCATGGAATTGGATGTGCGATAATTCTGCGTGAAGAGCAGTAGGCCAGGAATGTGTGATATATTAAAAGATTATAGTTTGCCAAATAATTGTTTACCAAACATAAGTGGATGTAATTAAGATGCAATTGTAAATGTAAAATTCCTGTTTAGAGTAGTGTTTAGCCTGGGTTGTACTGGAGTTTAGGAAAAGTGTTCTGTTTAAGGGGAAAAAGGGATGGCTTTGTGTTAATTGCTAGACAGTTTGATCTAAATATTGTTTTCATAGTGAAACCATAAGTATTATTTCTGTATTTGTACATGTCTATAAATGTGAGGAGGAGGCATTTTCACAAAATCACAACAAATACACATGAACTCGTCCTCGGTAATGTCAAAATCAACATCAACCATGAAGTGTCTCCAAATGATTTAGTGTCAGTTAATTTGGGATGTTGTCAGTATTCAGTAGGGATGGGCAAAAAATTGATATTCCAATATATCGCAATTCTTAAAAGGCAACTCCACCCATTTTCAATATTCTAATATGTCATTAGTATACCCTAGAGGTGTTGGGTGGACATGATAAAAAAAAGTTCCCCCATTCTGTGTTGAAGAAAACCATTAACATGGTGAAACATCTTGATGACCATCATCAAGATGTATTTTCACCATGTTAATGGATTTCTTTAGACGCCTCCTGTTTCCTAAAATGGAGGTCTGAAAGAAATATTATCTTGGTGAAACACCACTTGATGACAACATCAAGCTGTGTTTGTATTTATTAACGATTTTTCTTTTAGGACCTCTTCTCTGAGGGTGTACAAGCGGAACCAAATGGACCCGCTACAGTCCATTTGGTGCCATTTGTAAGTCCTCAGAAAAAAATCTTAAAGGTAGGGGAAGTGATTTCACTTTTGTCAGATATCACCCAAAAAATATATTTTTTCTGTTAAAATGCTCTATTATAAGGTGTGGAAACCACATATGGAGTTTCCCCCTCCCCCACGTTAGCAGAGGAGCTAATAAAAGTTCCCCAGGTGGTAGCGAATTCTCCTCCAATCAGGATCGAGCAGCAGGCTCACATAGTGTAGCTACTGTTTGGCGCCCCTAGTGCACCAGGCTGGAACTACAGGATGAATTTCAAATCACTTACCCTACCTTTAAACGGATGGATTTCCCCTTTAAAATGTTCTAGTATAATAAAAGCACAGTCATTTGTGAGGAAAAATGTGATGTATTGATACATTAAATCGAATCGCAGCATAATTAAGAATTGCAATATAAATCGATTAAGAACCCTAAAGGCTCAGTCATACTCCAGGTGTAGTTTTTTCACCCTGGATCATACATACTCCAGGGTGAAGCCTTTAAAAAAAACTACACTGCAGTGAAACCCTTTCACCACGAGTCACTTCACCCTGGAGTATGACTGAGCCTTAAATATCAATATTGTATGGTGTGGTAAGTGAATCGTCCCACCCCTAGTATTTAGTTGAGTCACATTTGGATTGACCTACCGATCCTTACCCTCTTTATCTGATCCCACTGATCTAAACAAATAGTCCAACTTTATTAGTCATGCCATATCCAATTCAAGTGAAATGTACTTCATGACTTCATGTAAACTCTAAATAAACAAACTACAAACATTTATCGATCAGTAGCAGTGTTGGGCAGTAACAAGGGCCAAATGCAGCCCTTTTGCAGACTCTGACCGGCCCGTGAAAGGCTACTGTGGCTTTAAACCAGTGGTCCGGGGACCACCAGAGGTCCTTTAGAGAGTAAATATGCAAAGTTGGTTGACCAGATGTAACTCTTTGAGCACGGTTTCATGTTTAAGCTCTCAAGAGTTAATATATTCAATGAATGGACATTTTGATCTGTGCATTTCCCTGTTTTGTTTGTGAAATCCAGCCTTGAATTGTAGACAAAAACAAATGAAATCTTTAGCTTTGGGGTCTGTGCGGTCTAAATTGTCATCAAATGGTGGTTCTCTGTGGCTCAAATACTGAATAGGGCCCTGGTGTCGAAATGGTTTGCCTTATTCTTACTTTTATATGTTGAAATTAAATTAAGATTACGCAGCCTTAAGTCTTGGCCCTCCACAATATTTTATGCATCTCATTTGGCCCCTTGGGAAAATAATTTCACACCTCTGATATAAACTGTATCAAATGTTTGTTGCTAATGAAAAGAGAACATGGGTTCACACCAATTTTATGATAGTAGACTTTACAGTCTAGATGCCTACAATATTGAAGTATCTGTATACTATAAATTCATCCCCTGATGCCCCCCTCGCCACTGAGTTATGGTCTAACCAACATCCTCTATCCCTCCGATACACATGACTTTAGACCACTCCTCCCTATATATTTGGGTGTCAATGGTAGCCATGTTTCCACAGATTCGGACAAGGTTCCCCGTAGCAAGTGAGCCTGTCTAGCTGTCTAGGGGCATTAAGCAAAATACCTTTTAATCTATAATAAGACATTGGACGGAGTATCATCTACCCATTTACTGTATTTAGAACTGTCAACCACGCTGCATGAAGCAAAACCCACAAAAGCTGTTGATTACCTTTTAGTGTGATATTCATTTCCGTCCCTAAAATGAAATGAATCGGATCTGATGGTATTCTAAATTCCAATTCCAATAATCAGTTTTGGAATTTCATCCAAATCATGTGAATATGGGATATTGCGTATTCTAATTTATTTTCAACGGGACCGGCGTTTTGTGCTCAGAAAACGACGTGCGATAATGAGAGCGTGTAACGTTGGGCGTTGTTGCGCGGCGTCCAGTATTATTGTTAATGCGCACATGCTCGTTTCGTGCACACGCCGCCGATTTATTTTAGACTTCAATCCTGTAAGCTTTTTTTCCCTCGCTGCGTGATTCTCGTCTGTCAGCACTGAGTGGCACAGTGGGTTCGCCACGATAATGTGTACGTTTCAGACTCCCTGCCTGCAACGCCTTTTATGAAGTGAAACCATATGACTTGGGCTGCAACTAACGATTATTTTTACAATCGATTCATCGGACAAACATTTAAATTGACATTTATTCATTTATTGTGTCATATTTTGCTTTGCAGTTGCTACTGTGCATGTGCAACTATCAGTAGATTATAATAAGGGAAGAGAGATGACTCACTCCTAATGGAAATAAATATGGTTAAGTGGGAAAACATCCATGGTAACTCCAGTGAATAGTTGCTGATTCAATTAATAAATAATCAATTTGATTGTGATGATGATGAATTGATTAATCGTTTGAATTGGGGCCCTAGAAATGACAATTCAGAGTGTCAGTTTGTAGCTTTTGGTTCTGCTCACGTAGGCCAACCGTCACCACACTAGTCCCAGAGCGCTGTCTCCACCGACTTCTGTCTCAAAGCCATTGATTGAGTTTGCAGAAGTACTATACATTTGCAGAATTACAATTTACGATTACAGTCAATTAAAAAAGTGTATAGTACCCGGTATATATATCTCCTGTAACTCTGTTCATGAATAGAATCCAAACCTAATATAAAGCCACTTACATAGGTCTGTATCACACAAGCTTTCATAATCTTCTTTTGAACTGACATTTATAAAAAAAAAGAAAAAAAAAAGGGTATGACCAACATAATATACATTACATTTAGTCACATTTAGTCTCTAATCATGGATTTTCTGCATTGCATATAATACAATGTTTTTCCCCCCATATTTCATTACCTAGATGGCATCCAACATCTTCTGACAAAGACACATTTGATCTTCTCAACAATAGTCTACTATTAAGCACACATTTTCGAGAATCGTCTTAATTGTCACGTCACATGTAAAAAAGAAAGAAAAAAAGCAGTGGGTGAAATTCTTGTTTTCGTGCACGATAATTTTTCAGTATTAATCTGGCATACAGTTATGCTACAGTACTTTAATGTCTTGAAGTGTCAATCACTTAAAAAAAATAAACAAAAAAACTTGTGAACAAACAAGGCCTTTTAAATAGGTTGTCATAATTACGTGGTCCTGATTAAAAGTGTCATATTTGTTGACATGATGTCATACAGCACTATTCAGGCCTGAGCTTATTATTCAGTATCTCTCTTGACACTGATTAGATAGATTTAGATCAACTAATTAGGCTCCATGTGTGAGACTGAAAGGCCTTCTGTGCTCTGATGCACTCAAACGTTGCCTCCATGTCGTATTTCTCTTTCAGCCGACAGTGTGCTGCATTCATGTGGCTTGGTCTTGTGGTTTTGGTTTTGGACCTCAACTGGTCTGAGGACCAACAGAAGTGGCTTGTTAAATTGTTAAGGGATGTTAAGCCATGCTAGGTCAGGGAAGCATGATTTACGGTCCGTCCCAGGCCACTGTAATAATCTTCTAACACATACTTATCTGGGCCTTAATTTGTTGTACTTAATGTTGAATGTTCACAGTCTTGAATAAGTGAATTAATTCTCTGTCTTTCCAAGTTGTCTTTAATGCATTGAGTATACTAGCATATGATATTTACATTTTTAACACAATTGCATAACTCTCAGCAGCCATCATGGACGCCATTTAAAAATACCAAATCCAAACCTGATTTCTTTTCACATTGTTAGTCTATCAATTATTTGGAGTTTCACCATATTACTATACATATTTGATTCACTGCAAAATGAGCACAACTCATTTGTGATGTTTTCTTTATTAACCTTGAAGGACAACTTTAGTTTTTTCAAACAAGGTTCATGTTGTTATTCTAGAAAGTAAAAGATGGGTGTTAATTGTTTTACATTCCTTGCTTTCTTTAGTTTTAGGGATTTTAGCTATGGGAGGGGGCATTCAAACATAGCCCTAAATACATACTTGTTTACAAAATTTTAAAGTCATGTCTTTTTTTTATCTATAGTCCTAATAAACCCCAGGAAATTACACCTGGCCACAAATGATCTACTGAATGTGACAAACTGCCATATTGAGCCTCTGGGTCAGGCTGCCTCCTTCACATTCAGCAGATCCTGTGAACTTCCATGGCCAGTTATAATTTCCTGGGCTTATTAGGAGTGTAGTAGATAAAAAAAACCTTTTTGTAAAAAAAAATATTTATTAGGACCATGTTCGAAACTTCAAATGCCCCCTCCTATAGCTAAAATCCCAATACCAACCTTGGTTGAAAAAAAAAAAACTAAAGTTGTCCATTCAAAGAATCAATGGCTAATAAGACAAATATGAGACAAACATTATATTTGCCTTCTATAACTAAAATAAAAGGATAAAACGGCTTTAAATATGTTAAATATTTTTAATTTCTTTCATAAATAGCGTACCCTTCTCTCAATATGGCCTGCTCCTCACAAGCTGATGTCATATGCCCTTGTGTGGTCTAGCTACGCTTTCAAAGTAAATCTGAACTTCAAAGGAACGTTTTTCATATATACAGTATATTTTTTATTAGCATGTGCATACCAGGTCTGGATCACACAACTACCTATGACATCATCAACCTGCGACAGCAGCAGTCCTTGTTGACTGAAAGATTCCCTATTTATGAAAGAAATCAAATATCTAAGGGACTTATAGTCATTCATGTATTTGTTGTTATAGAGGTCAAGTATAACAATTTAAGGCATATTTGTCATATTAGCCAGGGATCCTTTCAAGCCAATACTCAAGACCATGCCAAAAATCAACAACTTGTCATCAAAAGCCAAATCCTTACGAGTTCCTCTCCAGCTAAATCAGATTTTCTCATTTAGGACGCACCGCTTCCTGTTTAGTAAGATGTCAGCAACACAGAATGGAAATTTATTGATGTGCGTGTGTGCGCACGCACATGTGCTTGTGTGTGCGTGTGTATGTGTAAGCAATTAGTTTTTTTTTTTACTGTTTATCACAGCTGCATTTTTAGTGTCCTCTTCAATCCATCTTAACAGCGACAGGCCAGGGGGATCCTGATGAGTAAAGCAGTCAGAAATGGAAAAGTGATAGAAAGAAGCACCTCCTATAGGCCTCTCTCACTCAGTCAGTCCTACTTCATCTCTGCTGGGCCTACAACCACTCTTACAGTCTCAGCCTCTGCAGTCTCAGCCCCTGCAGTCTCAGCCCCTGCAGTCTCAGCCCCTGCAGTCTCAGCCCCTGCAGTCTCAGCCTCTGCAGTCTCAGCCCCTGCAGTCTCAGCCCCCGTCTCAGCCCCCGTCTCAGCCCCTACAGTCTCAGCCCCTGCAGTCTCAGCCCCTGCAGTCTCAGCCCCTGTAGTCTCAGCCCCTGCAGTCTCAGCCCCTGCAGCCCCTGCAGTCTCAGCCCCTGCAGTCTCAGCCCCTGCAGTCTCAGCCCCTACAGTCTCAGCCCCTGCAGTCTCAGCCCCTGCAGTCTCAGCCCCTGCAGTCTCAGCCCCTGCAGTCTCAGCCCCTGCAGTCTCAGCCCCTGCAGTCTCAGCCCCTGCAGTCAGGCTGTGTGTGTTGACGATGGCATTGGGGATACGGGCTGCTAGCAGGGCCGGATCTAGAGGGGGGCAGGGGTGGGCAGAGCCCACCCAAATGTGCATCCTGCCCACCCAATGAAAGGTAATATCATTGGTTTTCAACCCGTAGTCCGGGGACCACCAATGGTTGACTAAATGGTGGAAAGTTGGTTAACCAGATGTAACTCATTGAGAGAGTAAAAATGAAACCAAATGGACCCGCAAGGGTCCATTTGGTTTCATTTTACACTCTCAAGAGTTAAAATATTCATCTGAATTAGCCCAAGTCTACACTACTAGACAATGTAGATGATTAATGGGGCAGTTTGACTGTTTTGTTTCCCAAAGCCTGCCTGGTATTGTGAACAAAAGCAAAATAAATCTTTAGTTTTGGGGACTCTGTGGGGGCTAAAATGTCCCCAAATCGTGGTCCGTGGCTCAAATGCCGAATAAATAGTGGGCCCTGGGATCAAAAAGGTTGAATCCCACTGCTTCATATAAAAAAAAAAAAAAAAAAACTTTGGAGTTGCCTACCCTGCCATTTTTCCAGCACACCCTAGTAGGGCTGGCTAGATCCGGCCCTGGCTGCTATGGGGGACGCTTTCAGCACAGCAGAATGTATCCATGTGACCACCTGTACCGTCTGGGCCCACAGCAGTGATTTCAGAACACCACCACCACCACCAAAGGAGTTGGCAAGGGGCCGGCCTGTCGGCCGAAGAGATAAGGCCATGGGTGGATCATGGCGGTGGGAGCTCCATTGTATAGTAGCACAGTCAATACAGTAATTGGATAAGCAGGTAGATGGAGGTTCGGAGGGCGGTGATGGCAGCGACGATGAGGGCTTCTGTCAAGGCCCACCGTGTGTGTGTGTGTGTGTGTGTGTGCGCGCGTATGCGCGCGTATCTGTGTGTGGGGGTGCATGTGCGTGTGTGTAAGGAGAGTGCAGAGGCAAGGCAATATGATCCTTTGAGGATTCAGGGGCCCACACACAAGGTTCTGGAGAGATCTGGCAGTGAAATCCAAGATGACGACTTTGGGGGTGGGTGGGTGCACGGGGGTAGGGTGGAAGGGGGTGGGGGGTTGGTTTCATTAGTGAATGCAGGATGTTTTTCCAGTCCTTGCTGTGTGCCATCTCCCCACATCTTGCTGTCTGCGGGCATCTCTTTGAAGCTCCACTGAAGTGTATTCCTAATCAAGATCTGTCCATTGATTTCGTACATTTCTTCACTGAACCTGAGAAAGCAGTTGGCCCCTCTCTTTTTTTAAACTTTTCTTTTTTTTTTTACGACAATGTTCTTTTCGAACAATGTTTAATCACCACGATAACTCCTTTTTATTATTGCTATTCTTAAATATATACAGTACATTCACGTGCAAAGATTCATTAAAATGATTTTGAGACCTCATTCAGGTTATGTTATGCGCTCTACATACAGGATATGTCCATATATTAGACACGTCAGGAAGAAAATCAAGTACTGTGTGCATATCTTTTCATGCTGCTACATGCCTGTCTATGCTTGCTGTTAGTCTGAAAAGTGAAAATCCCGGAGGCTAAAGAGGAGGCTTCTTCAAGGCGTTTTGTTGAGGATCTGTGTTAAGGCATAAATACCATAGCATGAGAGTGACTGGTGTAGATTCAAATTAGAATTTGACACTTGATTCATCGATTGCATGTTGCTTTGTTTTGTTTTTATTTTATATTAATGTTGCATGAACTTAAAGGTCATGCACAGTTGTTTACTTGTGCACAGTTGTTTACTTGTGTGTTCTAAAGCAGGGGTTTTCAACAGGTGGTCCGGGGACCACCAGTGGTCCCTGAGAGGGTTCCAGGTGGTCCCCAGCTAAGTTGGTTAACCAGATGTAACTCTTGAGAGTTAAAATATTCATCATGTGAATTAGTCCAAGTTTACACAACTAGAAGATGGACAAAAGCAAAATAAATCTTTAGGTTTGGGGTCTGTGGGGCTAAAATGTCCTCAAGTGGTGGTCTGTGGCTCAAATTCTGAATAAATGGTGGGCCCTGGCATCAAAAAGGTTGAAACTCCATGTTCTAAAGGTTTAAACTCGATGTCTCATACAGTAGTTCTGTTTTTTGTCAGCTCAATAGCTACACTTTAGCTCAGAGAGGAGGTTCCACCCCGCAGTATACCTGCACACGTTGAAAAATGGAGTCTAGCTGGGTCGAGCCTGTCCACAAACAGTAGATTGAATCATTTTTTCACAGTTTTGTTTCCAAAAAAAGTAAAGATATGAGAACCGAGATACAGTTGAGAAACAGTATGCCGGCAAGTCACATTTTAAGTAATGGTGTTAAAGCACTTACTAAAGTCTAAAATGTAGTCCAGTCAACCTCTGTTTGCATGCATTCAGTAGGATTGCACTATAAGCGTTATAAGCCAGTTTGTTTAGACTTCTTGAAATTCAAATTGTGTCCCAAATAAGAATCCATGAACTTTATGTGAGCTGTGAGGGAAGATTAATATCACCTCCTTGAATCATCAATGCCTTTCTTACAATATTGCCCTTTGGCTGTTGACACTGGCAGCAAAGTGAGGGGGGAAAAAAACTAACGACGCACAAACGGTATTTAAAGTGTAGTCTT
Source organism: Benthosema pterotum (assembly GCA_039105355.1). Lineage (NCBI taxonomy): Eukaryota > Metazoa > Chordata > Actinopteri > Myctophiformes > Myctophidae > Benthosema > Benthosema pterotum. Next base: position 45,361,912 of record CM076966.1, read on the forward strand.
ATTGAAGCCTATAGAAACTACAATGACTAATATTTAAATGTTGTTGTTTTTTATTTTTCCACAGTGACATCAGCATGAACAACATCACTGAACTCCCAGCGAATGTGTTCAAAAACTTCCCCTATCTGGAAGAGCTGTAAGTACTATCTATTTTCAACTCTTAGGTATAGCCTGAATAATGTGTTCATTCATTCTGCACAATGTGGATGCACTGGTTGTTTGATAGAGCACTTCACGAAAACATAAAGGTGCAAAAACATGGCCTAATTCCCTGTTGCATTTCATGTACTCTATATACATGGAGCAGTACAGTGTAAAGGGGTGATACAAGATACAGAGAATCACTCATCCTCCATGGTATGTACTGGTGGAGTTATACAAGGCTAATCATAAAATCATAAAAGCTTTGAGATGAGACAGTGCTTTTATAGGCAGTATATAATGCATTATGTATGTTAAAGTCTCAGAAACAGGACAGGCAATGGCACATTTTAGCTTTGGGGCTCCGTTCAGTTCAGCCATATCTAATCTTAGTGGGTATTTGTTATTTCTTTACTCTTTAAATACCCCTCTGTCTGGCTCAGCGCTGGAAGCCTAGTGATAAAATCTGTCTACTTGATATCAGGTAACATGCAGCCCAGAGAATGCAAAATGACCAGCAAGTGCACACACCAGTGGTTTCAGCTCCGTTTCTCTCTTTGCAAAGAGAGAGAGAGAGAGAGGCATGTTTTTTCAGCCCTCTGTGCATCTTTCATCTATACCAGTATTCGCCCCCCCCCTTCCCTTCTTTTCCAAACAGTACTTCAATCTGCTTTTGTCGAAAGGCAATTTACTTTTCATCGCATTGTGCGGAGGAATGTAAGGCAGGAAGGAAGGAGGCAAAACAATGGTTTCCATGACAATAGGAGTCTAAAAACCTCAAACAGTCTTGCTGTTACGTACGTTCTCTCAACCCACAATGTTACCTGTTCTGTCCCTGCACTGAGGTGTAATAAGTGAAGTGTACATACTGTGAACTTGTCCTGTGCACTATTGTAGGCTAGTGCATGTACTGTGAAATGTACACTCCCAGTTCCCTTCTTCTTTAAAACTCAACTGAATGTATGGTGCTGCATGGGTCACTGTTTTGAAGATTTTTTTTTTTTTTAGACATAGACATATCCTTCGTTGATGGTGTGTGTGTGTGTGTGTGTGTGTGTGTGTGTGTGTGTGTGTGTGTGTGTGTGTGTGTGTGTGCGCGCGTGCGTGTGTGCGCGCGTGTGTGTGTGTGTGTTTAACCTTTTCCATTGAACAAATCTCCGAAGCTTGTTTGAATGAACTTGAGCTTGAGAACTTTTTAAGCTGTCAGTAAAACCAAGTAGGGGGCCCTGAGGGCAGAAAGGGAGGGACAGACAGACAGACAGACAGACAGAGGGACAAACCCAAACAGGACAGGAGAGAGAGGAGACAAGGAAGGAACATTCACTCCCTCATAGTCACGCAACAACTCTCCTTCACTTTCTCTTCCTAGTAGCCTGCTAAAAAAAAACAGTACAAATCTGAGCGGACATGATGTCAAATAATATTTTTCTCTCTCTCTTTAACCCTATCCTCACGATATCTAAGGTGCCAATTCGATTTATATTGTGATTCTTAATTATGTTGTGATTCAGTTCAATATATTGTGATTGTTTTTCCCCACAAATTGGTTAGCTTTTATTATGCTAGAACATTTTAAAGCAATTCTAAACGGCTAAACACCGGCCCTCCAGGTTTAATAGACGTAGAAATAGAAGACTCGGAACAGAAAGGCAAGTCATGCATTCAAGCTGCCATAACAAAAAATTAAGCGTACAGAACGCGTTTTGGTGTTCTAAGCAATATGTTTTAACTATTGAAAAATAGCAGATCTACAAGCCCATAGCGCGCCACCGAGTGGCGCGCTATGAGCTTGTATCTCTGCTATTTTTGAAAAATTGTGAAAACGTGGTGCAAATCTAGACTAGAAATCTAGAATTCTAGACAGGACACAATGCGCTAAAAGCCCTCCATGTAGAATCTCAGTATGTGCTACAGCGTGTAGTTGTAAATAAACTGATCATGTGATGCTACATGGAACCTGAATGAATGCGCCGCTCTGTCTACTATCATCATTTTAAAATGGCAAAGCCAGCTTTTTCATTTTGTAGATGTGTATGCTTAATATTATTAAGCCTAGTTGTAAGAACAATTCCATCTGAATGTGCCCTTATGCCCTTATTTCACTCTTATTTATGTCTTTCTCTCTATCTCTGCATTCTCATTGGCAATGACAAAATAGCAAATGAAGTCATAGTTTATCGTTGACAAGTGGCCATAGCAACACCCTAATGACACAGCTGTGGTGTGTGTGTGTGTGTGTGTGTGTGTGTGTGTGTGTGTGTGTGTGTGTGTGTGTGTGTGTGCGTGTGCGTGCGCGCGCGCGCGTGCGTGCATGCGTGCACGCTGAAATCAGGAGGCAAATGGTGTAGTCGGGTGTTTTGAGTAGAACAGGGACTGTTGTTGCTGGGTGATATTGGTGAACAGGATGACGAGGGCAGATCTTGTTTGGTATATCGCTGCCTCAACTGCTTGGAACTACACTGAGACCTCATACTAGTGAAGCTCTTGTGAACAAGAAAGACTTGTGGGAGTGGTGTCACAACAAGGAGGGGAGGATTTAGCCTTTCCTCAACCAAGACTTAGCACATTCTTCTGTCCTCTTCAGAGCCCTACAGGGACGTGTTCTGAATTTGCTGAAAGGGGCAGAGTCTAGTCCACGTTTGGAGACTTTACGGGGTTTGAGCGTTTTGTTGCACTTTGGTGCCACAATGTGTCAGCCAGGTTTGCTTATATGGTGTCGAGTGTTGTTGGACAAACATACCTATCAAAAGTTTAACTCGTAGCTTTTTCATACTGTGCTAAATTGAAGTGGGGTGAAATGAAAAAATATTTTTTTTTTACACTTTTAGACCACATCTGTAACCACATCATTATATAGCCATACCCAACAATATATGCCCAAAAATGGGAAAATCTTCACTTTTGTGTGTTTTAAATGAAAAAAAAAAAAAAAAAAAAAAAAAAAAAACTATAAAAGAGGATTTTTAATTACTTCCTGAAAACTAAAATGTGCTGCGTGATGGCTTTTATTGATTATCATCACATGAATAAAAAACAATAGAAGCTAACCTGACCAGTTTTTATCCCATTTCTGAATAGTCGTCCACAATCACAGGTGTCTTGATTAGAGTCAGAAGTACTCCGTTTCTAATTGCATTCTGGCATCCAGGCAGTGTATTACTGGGTTTAAACTCAATCATCACGTTAGAACAGGGCTTTTCAACAGGTGGTCCCTGAGAGGGTTCCAGGTGGTCCCCAGCTAAGCTGGTTAACCAGACGTAACTCTCGAGAACGTCAAAATGAAACCAAATGGACCCTTTTGGGTCCATTTGGTTTCATTTTTACCCTCTCAAGAGTTAAAATATTCATGATCTTAATTAGCCAAAGTCTACATAACTAGAGGATTAATGGTCATTTTGATCTGTATGTTTTGTTTTCTTTTGTTTCCTAAATCCAGCCTGGAATTGTGGAAAAAAGCAAAAGAAATCTTTAGTTTTGGGGTCTGTGGGGCTGAAATGTCCTCAAATAGTGGTCTGTGGCTCAAATGCTGAATAAATAGTGGTCCCTGGTATCAAAAGGTTGAAAACCACTGCGTTAGAATATATATCTGAACACATTATATGGTACAAATAAGACACATAGCAGTAAAATGGCAGAGTTGAGAAACAAATTGTAAACAAACATTCCAAGCGACATGTGTATATACTGTAGCTCAGCATAAGCCGTCCCTCGCACTATGCCAGGGGTCGGCAACCCAAGATGTTGAAAGAGCCAAGTGCAAATGTGAACCAAATGGACCCTGGCGGGTCCATTTGGTTCCATTTGCACACTCTCAGAAAAAAGGTCCTCAAAGAAAAATCATTAACATGGTAAAACGCAACCTTTGTTCAGAAATGGAGTTTCTAAAAAAAATAAAGGAGTTTTACAGAACTCCATTTCTAGTCCACACAATGTCTCTAAGGTATATTAATGACATAGTAAACTGAGTAAACCTTTGAAAATGGGTGGTTCAGATTGAAAGCTCCACCTCTGATAACTGCTGGGCTTTTTTGACATGGCCAAGTGGTACTTTAACTGGCAACTGTCAGACAGCGCAACACGTTTTGGGTGACTGAAATGTTTATATTATTTTGGTGTGGATCACCCCAGTGTGTGTATGTAATAATGCTACAGCCACTGAGCCACTAGGGCTGTGTTCTGGAGCCGCAGGTTGCTGACCCCTGCACTATGCCATCCCATTGCCGGAAGGGATGCACGCTCCGATTGGTTCAGAAACCCTCTGTGCCAGATAATCGTGTGGGATCCATAATAAAAACGCCACAATTTCCGGTTCACCGGACCTTTTTAATTAACTCAACAAGTGTCCCCAACAAGTGTGAATCAAATATGTTGTGCCAGATATTGTGGTTTTGGATTTGCAAGTGTATTCAGACAATCTAAATTTATGGTGAAAATGCAAAGTCTCCCCAACTCTCCAAGTAGCCTTGGCTCTCAAGTTACATTTCAAACAAGCTGTCATACAACATCCTACTACAAATTGTGAGTCAAAGAAGACACACACACACACACACACACACACACACACACACACACACACACACACACACACACACACACACACACACACACACACACACACACACACACACACACACACACACACACACACACACACACACTATAATTGATTGGATGGTTAGATGGTGAAATGTGTCCTGGAAATCCACCACTGCAAGGCAATCTTTGGGTTTGTCACGCAGCCAAAGTCAAGCTGAAGAGACAGCATGCTTTTCTTATAAAGCTGGCTTGAGTGTTCCAAATCATAATTTGATCAATTTTGGTGAACCACAACAAATAAAACATTGTAAAAGCAGGGTCTGGGATTGGGCAAAGTCAGGAGCTGTGGTCTTGAGTTTAGAGGCAGTCGCCCTGATCCTTTTCACGGCTGTCGGAAGCCTGTAATGACAGACCCACAGCGCTCCACACTCCTGGAACCGTGTGGTTGAGCTAGTGGACAGTTTGGTTTGGTAAAACGCGGCAGTTAACCACTTATGTATGCTTATATGACAGTGAATATAGACAGCTCACAGCACGCCACTGACTGTGCAACATGTTGTGATCTCCCATATGGAAAATGTTACATATGGGAACTCTTGAAAGTGGCAACCTTTCATACAATCCTCATAAGAGAATAAAGTTGATATAAGATCCATAGTATTTTTGTAAAGAGAAACATACTGGTATATAATACATAGAATTACAGTATATTTGACATTGAAAAAAAAATGTAATATGTGTAAAGGTGCCACTTTCAAGCATTTTTTTCCCCTTATACCAGGGGTTTTCAAACGTTTTGATACCAGGGCCCACCATTTGTTGAGCATTTGAGCCACGGACCACCATTTGAGGACATTTTAGCCCCTGCACAGACCCAACACTAAAGATTCTGTTTGCTTTTGTGCACAATTCCAGGCTGGATTTGCGGGAAACAAAATAGTCAAACCTACAGAACAAAATTAATCATTAATCTTCTACATTCTCTAGTTGTGTAGACTTGGGCTAATTCACATGATGAATATTTTAACTCTTGAAAGCGTAAACATGAAACCAAATGGACCCGCAAGGGTCCATTTGGTTTCATTTTTACACTCTCAAAGTTACATCTGGTTACATCTGGTTAACCAACTTTCCATCATTTAGCCTGGGGACCACTGGAATCCTCTCAGGACCATGTCATATGTCCATGTGCAGTCTAGTCCTATGAAATTATGGAATGGAATGGATATGCTCATGAAAAACAACTTCATACTACTTTCTAGTAAGTTAATAGGATATATATATATATATATATATATATATATATATATATATATATATATATATATATATATATATATATATATATATATTTTTTTTTTTTTATTATCATGTGCATTCCATAATTCCTTAAGGCTAGACCACACATGGGCATATGACATCATCAGCCTGCGACAGGTTGCGGCGCCTATTGAGCAAAAGATTCTTTAGCAATGAAAGAAATAAAATATTTTTTTTTTTTTTTTTTTGTGTGTTTTAAGGCATATTTGTTGTATTAGCCTAGGATCGTTTTAATGATACGAAATCAAACCTCATAATCATCAACAATTACAGAAATAATATCAACACATACCAGTTAAGTAATAAAAGTATCGTTGAAAATAAAAGCATCAAGTCCTGCTGCCAGGTTGCTTCATGTTATCTATTAATCAGCTTGGACTTTATATTGACATTTCCACTGTTTGCTGTTGAGTGCAACACGTAGTTGTGCTGTTTACACACCCTGCTGTGTAGTTTTCACCACAATGTGCATGTCTAATTTATAATCTACCTATAAATGCGTCAAATGTAGACACACGTTCCACATCCTCACAGGGAGTGCACTAGTGTCCGTTGTCAAGTTGGTCAGGCTTGTTGTGACTCGTGACATCATTATGATGCTTCCATAGATATACTGTATATATAGGCATAAAAGGCATAAACGGGGGACTGCTGTAGAGTCTGTAGAGATGTAGATATTCCAGTCGTTAGTTGTGAAGGTTTAAACATCGTGCAAAACATTCTATTCAATCTCATGGCATAAGAATGAATGGAAATAACTATTAAGGCCTTGAGAACCTCTGTCTCCTCTTTGGAAAAGTAGCTTGAACATGGTGAGGGAACAACATGTCACTGTTCATGCTCGGGTGCTCCGCTCCGTGTTATTTTACAACAGAAAATTACTCCGTGGGTTGAACAAGCAGAAACCCTAGTTCTGTCACAATTTGTGACATATTTATTGACTCTGAACTCCGGTGCTCCAGACAGAGGCAGAGCTAGCCCTCCTACACAGAGGAGCCCTTGGTTCTCAGGCTCACACCCCCAGCCTGCTCTCCTTGCGAAGGGAATTCAGCCCTGTCCAGACTCAAGTTGCAGAGTGATAAATCTGCTGCTAATCTCTCCAGGCCAGATAGTAACAGTGGAGCCATGTGTCTTGGTCGCACACACACACAGCGCCGCCCCCCCCCCTACCATGCGCTTGCTTTTTTACACCAATACTTCCTGCAGCCGGCCGTCGCCGCCCCAACAGGAAGGGGAGGAAAAGGGTAGGAGGCCGTAAGCAGGTCATACAGTACTACAGTGCCATGTGCAGACTGTAACAAACCAACAGGATAAAGACTAGTCTCCGAAGCCTAGTTCAAATGGGGCAATACTGTAGCGTAGCCCAGGGGTGCCCACACTTTTTTAACTTGAGAGCTACTTTCAAAATGACCGGCTCAACAAGAACTATACATAATTTAAAAAAAAATCCACTTCAATGCCCCCAAGAAAGTTTGACTTTGAAATAGTGGTGATGGTGTTACTTTCACGTTTTTGTCCACAATTGGGAAAGAGAACTGGCAAAACGTTGGTCAAAATAACAATTATTCTCCATTTTTTAAATTGTGTGGAATCTTGAAATTACGTAATTCAGATGTTTGAATATAATTTAACTCTTGAGAGCGTTAAAATGAAACCAAATGGACCCTTACGGGTCCATTTGGTTTCATTTTACAGATCTATACATTTTCGGGGACTTTCGGGGATGTGATCTACCTGCACGGCCTATGTGATCTACTGGTAGATCACGATCTACCTTTTGGGCAGCCCTGCTGTAGCCGTTTGTGATGTTTTTCAAATCTTTGGAGAAGTGGAGCAGTGAGTTTTGTATGTGAGACTCTGAGGGGATAGCTGCATGGTGGTGGTGTGTGTGGGGGGGTGGCGGTAGCCAGAATCAGTTCTAATCTGTCTTGGGTGTCAGATGAAGTGACAACAGGCCATGGCATGGACACATCTCTTTGGCACCTCGGGCGTCATGTTTAGCCCTGATAGCAAGAACTTAATACGCCGTGGCCCTGCTTGCATGTGAAAAGGTTCTCACACCATGCACTAGATCATCCCTTCAATTCATAAATATTGACCCGTGGTGGCTGTTTTGTGATTATTATGGATGCAGAAGAGTTATCATTCTACAGCAGGGGTGGCCACATGTTTTTGACTTGAGAGCTACTTTCAAAATGAGCGGCTCAACAAGATCTACACTTCAAAAATGTGATTGTTCCATCCAAGGCCCCATCCATTTCAAGGCCCCATAGAAAGTTTGAGCTTTGAAATTGTGATGATGGTGTTACTTACTGTTATAGTTAAGAATAATGCACTTATAATGGAGAATTGGAAGGTTTTGCTGTATATGCTATTACTGACGTTTGAAAACAGTATTTGAGGTTTGTTTTGACAGTTTGTGATGTTTGTGAGTTTAGTATCTTGCACCCAAAACTAAGAACTTTCACGTTTTTGTCCACAATTATTGCGAAAGAGAACTGGCAAAAAGTTGGTCAATATAACAATTATTCTCCATTTTCTAATTGTGTGGACTCTTGAAAATTACGCAATTCAGATGTTTAAATATAATTTAACTCTTGAGAGCGCAAAATAAAACCGAATGGACCCGTAAGGATCCATGTATGCAAAGAAATGATATAACACAACTTGAGGTGTATACTATAAGGAAAGAAATAAACAGAGTTGACAATATGTTTCAGAGTTTCTTCAATAAATTTGACAAAACAGCTTGTATTTTCACATTTCACTGTTTCCTGCACTCACTCAAAGTTAAAGCAATATTTCACCTAAAAAAAATAAAGCAAATTGTGTACAGTTATCTGGTTTTGCAGTGCAATCATTTACCACACACAACCCCATGAAGTCATTTTAGTGGTGATTGCCAATCACCACTTAAATGACTTCATGTGTGTGTGTGGAGTTTATTAATTTAAAAAAAGCCTAAAACGGAGTGAAAAGCAGACTAGTGGTTGTAAATCAGTGGTGGTAAATCTGTCAAGGAGTGGAACAGCTTCCTCCTCTCTTCCTCTGTATACTGTACATGCAGTATGCACGGTCTATCAACACACCTTTTATTGTTTTCATTCACTGTGTGTATGTACAGTATGGCTGACATATCAACACATGTCTCATTCTGTCTCTTTCTTGTTCTCAGACGACTCGCAGGAAATGACCTGTCATTCATCCACCCTGAAGCCCTGTCTGGACTCCATCAACTCAAAGTCCTGTAAGCATTAACCTGTAGGCCCCTGTGTGTGTGTGTGCGTGTGTGTGTGCGTGTGTGTGTGCGTGTGCGTGTGCGTGTGCGTGTGCGTGTGCGTGTGCGCGCGTGTGTGTGTGTGTGTGTGTGTGTGCGTGCGTGCGTGCATGCGTGTGCGTGTGCGTGTGCGTGCGCGTGCGCGTGCGCGCAATAATGTGCATGGTGTGTTTGTGCGTTTTGCCTGTAACAAAGGAGCATTCCTTTTTGCTGGCAGAAAGTGTCCCTGACTGTAATACAGACGTAATGCGTAGCTGTTCCAGGTAATCCCCCTTCTACGTAGTTAAATAATACCCTCCTATTAACAATAAGCTTAAAAAAAAAAAACGTTATCGTAGAGCCGCAGCAAATCGTGGCATATACGTAATTGGAACCTGGACAAACAAGACAGTAAATATTCATAGTTTGTTTGTTATGGTTCACAATTATAAACAGTGTTTCCAACGGCCAAAATCCCAAATGCACTAGTGGCACTTCCAAAATGCACTAGAATGCACTAGAGCAGCGGATTACAGCCATTTTCACACCAGGAACCACTATTTGTTCTGCATTTTAGACACGGAGGACCACCATTTGATGTTGAATTTGCACCATTTGATGTTGAATTTAGTCTCTTGGACTAATTTGGGAGAAATAACTGGCAAAATGTTGGTCAAAATAGCAATTCTTCTACTTTTTTCTAAATGTGTAGATACTTGAGAATTTGGTAATTCCAAATTAATTAAATATTATTTTAACTCTTGAGAATGAAACCAAATGGACCCGTAAGGGTCCATTTGGTTTCATTTTACGATCTCAAGAGTTACAGATGTATATAAGGGTCCATTTGGTTACCAATGGTTCTTTCTAGGAAGGAAGGGGAGGAAAAATGGTGAAAAACGAGGGTTTTATCTCTGGTGCCTGTCAACCAATTTCACCCCAACTCACCAGCAAAAAAGCACCAGATTTTCTGCCAGGAGTTTTTCCACTAAATTTGGCGCTAGGAGGGTCTGGAAAAGAGCTAAACATAGCGACAAATATGTCAAGTTGGCAACACTGATTATAAATTGGAAGGGAGTGGGTCAGGGATGAGGAACAGTTTGAACAGAAGGAATATAACTTTGTTTTATGTAATGCATTGTGTACTGACATGATCAGTGCGAAACCTCTTGAGAACGGTTCCTTACGATAACACTTTATAACTGCATGTTTTAATGGTACTGCTTATCTGGAACAAGGTAATCCATAAATAGCTGCATTGCAGCTCTGATATAACAATAGAGTAGGTGTTTGTTTTCTCTACAATTCATCTAAGTAGGTGAGGTTACCAACATATTAACATACCAATGCGCGATAACGGTGACACACACATGCACGCGCGCACGCGCGCACACACACACACACACACACACACGCACACACACACGCACACACACAGTCCTATATAAGCATGGCGTTGGTCTTGGGGACACAAGGTTAAAGTCCTGTTTGTCTACCCAAAGGTGTGTTATTTATTCAGAGAAGTGTGACTTAACCAATCTGGTCACTAGTAGTTCCACACTTGCAATTATTAACACAAATAAGTTGAATGACGTTAAGGATAAGGCTTTACTTTTGTATACCTGTCCACAAGACGCAATAATCCAAGTAAAAACTTGGACCTTGAATTTGAATCTTGTCTAAAGGATATTTGTTTGTTATTGTTATTATTATTACCCTTAAAGATTTCCCCCAGCAATTTGCCATAAATTACTTGTAAATGTTAGAATCAGGTTGAATTTATTAGTGGGAGAATTAAGCAGAAATGCATTAGATTGGTTACCTGAATTATCATTTAAAGGGGAAGTCCACCCATTTTCAACATTCTAATATGTCATTAGTATACCCTAGAGGTGCTGGGTGGACATGATAAAAAGTTCCCCCATTCTGTGTTCCCATGAAAATGGAAGTCTGAAGAAAGACATCATCAAGATGTATTTTCACCATGTTAATGGATTTCTTTAGATGCTTCCTTTTTCTGAGACCGTACAAATGGAACCAAATGAACCCTAACGGGTTCATTTGTAAAAAGATTGAAAATGGGTGGAGTTCCCCTTTAATTTCACTTCATTATTCTGTCTGAAAGCACTCTAAATGACAGCAGGTTATGTGCTGGCCGTTGTCAAAGCAGCAGTCTTCGGCGTTTGGTTCACCAGTCAGAATATTGGCAAAGCAGACAACGTTTTTGCTAACCAAACAAACCCCACCGACGAGCGTTACTATGTGAACAAAAGTAGTAAAATATGTCAGTGTCGACTAGAGTATGATGTTGTTTATAAAACCTGGAACTTCTGTAAATAAACTATTTATCATAGGTCGGTTTAATAAGGTGGTGATTCAGAGCTGGGGCTAGGCAAGGTTTTCACTGAAGATGTGTTATAGTGGTGGCGAAATGGGGTGCCTGCCTAGTACAGACCCTGAGGGACTAAGTAGGATTTAGCTGGTCAAACATGTAATTGATCCCACGGCCAGAGCTTCAAAGGCAAAGCATCAACATGTAAGGCATCTGAAATAGTTAGAGGGCTTTACGTTTCCTTCTACTTCCTGTACAGGACTTATTTTTATTTTCTTTGGTATGAGGGTGAGTGATAAGAGGATTATTACAATAACCAAAACATTTCCCTGCGTTTTACAGGATGCTCCAGAATAATCAGCTAAAGACCGTGCCCAGTGCTGCGTTAAGGAACCTCAACGCACTACAATCTCTGTAAGTAAAGTCGCTCATAGCATAACGCACGCACACACACACACACACACACACACACACACACACACACACACACACACACACACACACACACACACACACACACACACACACACACACACACACACACACACAGCCAGCCATATACTATGAAAGCCAGGCAAAAATGTCTGTGAGTGAGTGAGTGAGTGATAGGGGTGGGCAAAAAAAAATCGATACGGCAATATATCACTTCAATTCTTAATGCCATGATATCAATCTAAACGCCAGGTTCAAAATCCTTTTTTTATACAACGTATTTATGTTCATGTCAGAATGACTGGCCTCATCAGGCTGCATTGATGTGTATGATTGAACTATTTCTTATTTATATTGTTTAAAATCGCTTTAAAATGTTCTCGTTGTCGTGGTCCATATTGTTTAGAATTATTTTAGGTGGGAATTCCAGCCATTTTCTGTTTGCAAGATATGTTTCCTAAAATGGAGCCTGAAAGAAATCATTGACATGGTGAAACACAACTTGATGGAATCAAGTTGTAAGGCCTTTTTTTCTGAGGGCGTACAAATGGAACCAAATGGACCCTGGAGGGTCCATTTGGCTCAGAAAAAAATCTTGAAAATGGGAGGAATCCCCCTTGTTCAAATCGAATCACAGCATAACTAAGAATCGCAATATGAATCGATTCAGAACCCTAAATATTGATATTGTATCGTGAGTAGTGTAGACTGTATGTGCCCAAAAGTGTATATGAGAATCGAATCACTTCCCACTCGCCAGTATCTATTTAGTATTGATTGATTTATTTATTTATTTTTACCTTGTATGCTCCAGCTGTGGAGTAGAGGCTAAAGTTTGATTTATATGTCAGTGTCATGCGCTAATGCGATTCAAGCCGTGACTGTAACATACCCAATACTGCTATGTTTATAACCAAAGGTTATGTTCTTACTGGACCGTGCAGTCAGTGTTTCCTGTACAATAAACAGCCAGCATTCGTTGTGGTGATGATCTCATGAACAAAATTAGTCAGAACCTTTGTCTTAATTAATTCCTGGCAATTAATGTGCTAATGAATTCACAGATGTATTGCACGATCATGCTGTCCAAATCACGTCAGCTTTAGCCAATATGCAAAATGCAAGTGCATGCCTAACATGTGTGGAGAAATCTTTATAGGCTACAGGAATGTAACTTTATAGGCTAACTGGTCAGCCTTTTCAGTGTGAGAACTATAATTAATACTGAATGGTGCCAGCCAGCTTCAGGCCTAACTGTTGTCATAATTATCTACAAAACAAGTCATCCGTGAAGCATTTTTCTTTTCTTTTTAATATGTTTTATACTTTGAAGGCCATTAATCCTGGCCTCAGAGCTGCAGTGCAACCAAGCATGATTTTAATTGTAAAACATAAAATATTTAAAACTAGTTTGCCCATGCCAGGGAGGGAGCCATTGTTTACAAGAGAGCAGCAGTAGCAGGATATGACAAAATGATGTTTACTAAAAAAAACTATTTTTTGATTTGATTTGTCAACTGGTATGCTCCACTTATATTTAAGTTAACCAGTATTTTATATTACAGGTATGTTTTGTCTCTTTTCTTACAACCCAAGAAAAAGTTCAAGGCATTGCAATGCAGTAGATTGTAACCGTCTACGATATATTGCATTGCAATGCAATGCCAAGTTGTAGGCCGGTTGTTTCTAAACATTTTTCTGAATTCTTTGCCAGGGGTAAAGTGGGTAATCTTTCAATTCCAGGGGTTGACTCTAAGGTCTCCGAGGCACTTGCCCATCGAGCAAGTGCAAGTCAGGTTCTACTTGCCCTCAGGTCATGGTCACTTGCCCCCCAAAAACATATTGTAAATTTTGTATTTAAGTTTACTTCCTACTTGGGTGCTTTAAACCAGGGGTTTTCAACAGGTGGTCCCTGAGAGGGTTCCAGGTGGTCCCCAGCTAAGTTGGTTAACCAGATGTAACTCTTGAGAGTGTAAAAATGAAACCAAATGGACCCGCAAGGGTCCATTCATCTTAATTAGCCCAGGTCTACACAACTAGAGAATGTAAAAGATTAATGGTCATTTTGATGTGTATGTTCATTTGCCTGTTTTGTGTCCCAAATCCAGCCTGGAATTGTGGACAAAAGCGCAATAAGTTGCAGCACACTTGCCCGATCGGGCAACCAGGTAGCAGTCTTCACTTGCCCCACCATTTTTTTTTTAACTTGCCCCGGCAAGCGGGCAAGTGTTAGTGTCAAGCCCTGAATTCCCACACCTAATAGACCTTGCAGTAAGCCCCAAAGCCACAAAGTCTAGCAGTACAATGCGGCAGCACCCACCTAGTTGATAGAAGCAGACTGCACAGCTGTGTCATGTGCCATGAACTTTGCATTGACTTTCAAACTTGATACTTTTCATAGCACTTAGTGCATGTACTGAGATTTCCATTTGAGCTTCCACTAATTTGCTTCCTTCTTTCTTTTGTTGTTTTTATCAACCTCTCTCTCAAACCTTCCTGCTGCGGTCGGTCACTGCAGCTCTCAGCGGCGTTTCAGTGTTTCAGTACTGCATGTCAGTCTGGTTGGAGTACATGACTCCATTTCTGCTCCCATAGGTGATTTTAGGCTCTCCCAGCAGGGGGGCATAGATCTGTAACTCTTGAGAGCGTAAAATGAAAAGAGTTAAACATCAGAATGACGTAATTTTCAAGAATCTACACAATTAGAAAATGTGTTTCATTTTGCCAGTTTATCTCGGACAAAAAAATAATTAAAAAATAAGAAGTTTACACTGTTTTGTTAGTAAAAATACAGCCTGGAATTGTGGACGAAATCAAATGAATTCTTTAATTTGGTGTGAAAATGTAATCAAATGGTGGTCCGTGGCTCAAATGCTGAATAAATGGTGGTCCCTGGAGTCAAAAAGGTTGAAAACCCCCTGATCTAGCATATACTAGCCAAGTATTCATTGAGTATGAAGTTACAATTGAACAAAGTTAAAACTGACAATCTATTTATAACCTTTTTTATATTCATTTTTGGCCACCAGGGTGGGCAGCTGCCCCTGTGGCACCCTCCTAAAATCCCCAATGTCTGGTCCTTTCTCCCCGGCCCTCTAGTTTGACAGGGACTAATGGAGGAATGAATCCAGCTGGAAAAACGTGCTGAAAATCCAGCTTTCAGCTATTATCACCCCTCCATATCCCCTCCCTCCTATCCGTTGCTTCCCCTCTTATTTTTTTCCCCTCTCTCTCTCTCTCTCTCTCTCTCTCTCTCCTTTCTTTTTAACAGATGTCTTTTCTCTGTGAGGGGTTTAAGGTCTGTAGCTGAAGTAATATGTTTTGGCAGAGCCGGGGCTGGGTTTGTATAAAGCCTTAGAGAGCTAGATGTCAATCAATAGGCTGTTTTGCCTCCAGCGCAGACTCTTAGGGAATTTTGAAGGGGAGAGCGAAAGAGAGGTGTGTGTGCGTGCGTGCGTGCGTACGTGCGTGCGTGCGTGCGTGGGCACGTGTGTGTGGAGGGTTGAGAGAATGGGAGAGGCAAGACAACAGGAATGAACAGTTAACCACTGAACCATGTGAACTGTAGTATTCTAATTTCATGATTTTTTTCCTTTTTTGACAGCCAAACATTTAATGTAATGAATATAACAGATCTACAAGTTCACATTTCTTTGAGTTCTATATCTCTTCTGTTAGATAGAAAGGTGGTACAATTACATTTGTAGTGTCATGTATTTATTTATTTACACACACATTCACACACACACACACACACACACACACACACACACACACACACACACACACACACACACACACACACACACACACACACACACACACACACCAATGGCAATTAAACACATTGCACCTATACAGATTCACAGTTGCACCTACATGTATATGCAAAACGGTTTCATCAGCCTGCAGTAGTGGGCTAAAGTGATGCGGGTTAATGGTGTGCTAATGTGACGTGATGAATCGGAGGATAAGGAATTTTACTTTAACGCTGACTATTTGTTTTTTTTGCCACGTGCTAAATTCTACCCCCACTCATTTGCATAAACAACTAAATTAACCCATAAACCGCCATTGACTTGATAATGAATCGATATAACACAGAGTTAGGGCCATGGCTCCGGAGTAATGGTTAACTCCGGAGTAATGGTTAACTATCCTGATAGTTGTTATAACCCGTAGTCATTTCTGAACATGTTTGTGTTCCACAGTCGACTAGATGCCAACCACATCACCGTGGTGCCCGAGGACAGCTTCCAAGGACTCCAGCAGCTACGCCACCTCTGGTTGGACGATAACAACCTGACCGAGGTTCCCATTGGTCCGTTGAGGCACCAGGCCAACCTACAGGCTCTGACGCTGGCGCTCAACCGCATCTCCTACATCCCTGACAATGCCTTTGCCAACCTCAGCAGTCTGGTAGTGCTGTACGTTACCACCGTGTTTATTCTGAACCGCTTGTTTTTATCTCAAGTAACCTTCAGTTTTGATATGCGTCCAATCTCCATGGTGGAATCCTTAATGATAACTGTTGCCAACTTGGCGCATTTCTCGCTATATTTAGCTTTTTTTCAGACCCCTCTAGTGCCAAAATTAGTGAAAAATGCCTGGTGGAAAATCAAATGGACCCTCAAATGGAAAATCAAAAAACCAAATGGACTCTTACAGGTCCATTTGCTTTCATTTTACGCTCTCAAGAGTTAAATCTTATTTGAACATATGAATTACCGTACTTTCCGGGTTATAAAGCGCACCTGAATATAGGCCGCACCGGCCAAATTTTGCGAAAAAATCAATTGTGTACATATACAAGACGCACTGGCCTATTAGCCGCGGGTGTTTTAATGCTTAATTACCATATGTAAGGGTTCTTGCACAGATGAGATTGTCGGCAACGAAATGCTGTTTGAGAAGCATCCTTTTTATTATTTAAACGACTACAGAACTGCACGTGCTGTATGTAATTAACGCTAGAGCCATAGACCAAGGACGGATCTAGGCATAGACATGGGGGGGGGATGCCCTCTAGACGCCCTGACTGCCCCACCAAACATGACGGAATGCAAACAATGAAAACTTCAAAGATATTTCAAATCAAATGCTTATAGCGGTAGTTAGACATTGACTAACTACAATTTTGGCACCACTAAACCAACTGCCATTTTCGGCTGCACCCCCGATTGAGAAATATTACATCCAGGCCTGGCCAGTGGCCATAGAGTGTAGCCGGAGATACGCAAACTCCGATCACTTCATGAAACCAAATGAGCGCTTGCGGGTCCATTTGGTTCATGAAAAAAGGTAGCCTAGCGTACATCTGGTTAACCAACTGTCCACCATTTAGCTGGGGACCACCAGGAATCCTCTCAATGTTTAAGACGCTCGACGAGGCGTCTTTATTGCCGCCTCCACGGACCCCTCCTCCTCCTCGCGCGGCGGCGGCGGCGGCGGCTGCTGCTGCTGCTGCTGCCGCCAGCCTTTCTAAACCCGTTCGTGGATGTTTTGACACTTTTCCACGCAGTAAGGATCCACTGGCAGACTTGAGAAAAAGTTGCTTTCAGCATGTTCCTCGCCCTGGTGGTGCGCGCGCTGGTGGCACCAGCTCCTCGGAACGACCACCACCGCGCGGACCGCCACCGCGCGCCGTCGTTCCGAGGAGCTGGTGTCTCCGCCGCGCCGGCGTTCCTCGCATTGGTCCACCGTCTGAACATTGATTCATTGATCCCAAGGCTACGTGCAGAAGATAGATTTCCTTATTTTTCAACCAGCTCGACTGACTTTAGCTGCGTTATATGTACTTCATCGTTTGTTTCCTGCTCGGGCCGGCTTAAAGTTGGGGTGCAGTGTTTGTTAGCCGTAAACATCCATACATTGGCCGCACCGCTGAATAAGCCGCAGGGTCCAAAGCACGGGGAAAAAGTAGCGGCTTATAGTCCGGCAATTACGGTACCTAATTCTCAAGAATCTACTGGTACGCATTTAGAAAATGTAGAAGAATTGCTATTTTGACCAACATTTTGCCAGTTAATTCTGTTAAATTAGTCCGAGAGACTAAACTCAATATCAAATGATGGTCCTCGGTGGCTAAAATGCAGAATAAATAGTGGGCCCTGGCATGAAAATTGAAGACCTAATCCTCCCTACTATAGAGTGTGGTGACCATATAAGGAGTTCCTCCCTGTCCCCAGTGAGCCCCTGGGGTCAAAAAACCCTAGTTTCAGTTTGGGCTTTGGGAGAAAATGCCTTGGTTTATGTGCTGTTGGGCTGTTGCACTCCCCTTTCAGCACTTCAAATTACCCAAATCACTGAATGCTTCTTTAAGTAGAAGGTTGCAGGTTTTTCTTTCTTCAAAATCCCTGTTTACAACATCATGGGAAACAAAAATCGTAAATTAAATGCAATTTGTCATACAAATTGCATTTTTACACACTACCTATAATCACAGCTCAGAGCTAACAAGATAATATCTCCAGATTTTGGTGAGAAGCCCATTCATTTCTGCACATGCCCAGCCACGTGTCTCTTGTTTTTTTTGTTCCTTTTTTTTCTCTCTTTTTGGGCTACAGAGGCTTAACAATGAGCAATAATACAAAACAAAGGAGATTGTGTTGGTTTACGAGTGGCGATAAGAGTGTAATACACAGCATGGACATTACAATGTCATTGTTGTTGACATGTTTTCTCTGTCTCTCATAATGCCTATTACTTAACATACTGTATCCACGTCTGCTTCAACAAATACACACAGAGGGATTAATGGTGTTTCTGCAGGGCAGAATAAACACATTAGACTAAACAGGAAGAAAGTACCTTGAGGTCATTCAAGCCCAGTGCAATACAGTATACTGTACGTTGTGACCAACACAGTGAGGTTTAGGAATAAGTTTATATATATACCGTGTATCTGTTATGGGTGTAAAAAGGTCAGCCATTTTATGATTATTCTGATGTATACATACATACATGATTGTGTATTGTGATTTTATTTTTAGGCACCTTCACAACAACAGGATTAAGGAGATGGGTGAGAGGTGCTTTGCTGGGCTGGCCAATCTAGAGACACTGTAAGTACACGGTCATGGTCAGTGTGTGTGTGCGTGTGTGTGTGTGCGCGCGTGTGTGTGCGCGTGTGCGAGGCGTGCATGTGCTCTCCGCCCACCTCCACTGCCGTGCGTCCGGACGTCAGTGTGTCCACTTCCTCCTCTAATTGCTCCAGGATAAATAGAGTGAGGTCCATGATGCTTATCAGCGCTGCTGATCCTCCCATTGTTCACTTCCTCCTGTAGCGCCAGCGGTCACCAGGCAGGCAGGCAGGCAGCAGGGACACATCTCCTCTCTATTACAGCAGCCTTAGTGTCCTGATCTTATTCTAGTTTCTGATGCTTTTCACAATTTTTTCAAAAATAGCAGAACTACAAGCTCATATCGCGCCACTCTGTGGCGCGATATGAGCTTGTAGATCTGCTATTTTCCAATAGTTAAAACATAATGCTTAGGACACCAAAACCCATTGTGTCCTGTCTAGATTTCTAGTTTCTGAATAACATAATATTCAAAGATTTGCATTTCCACGTTTTCACGATTTTTCAAAAAATAGAGATACAAGCTCATAGCGCACCACTCGGTGGCGCGCTATGAGCTTGTAGATCTGCTATTTTTCAATAGTTAAAACATAATGCTTAGGACACCAAAACCCATTGTGTCCTGTCTAGATTTCTAGTTTCTGGATAACATAATATTCAAAGATTTGCACCACGTTTTCACGATTTTTCAAAAATAGCAGAGATACAAGCTCATAGCGCGCCACTTGGTGGCACGCTATGAGCCTGTAGATCTGCTATGAGCTTGTAGATCCTGACTCCTGCCTCCGAGACCTTAGTGTCAACCCCTGCTTCCCAACAATTACACACCAAATAGCCCCTGAAATAGGCCCAACAATGGCCTCCCAGTCAATGGACCAAACATGGAACATGAACAAACAGGGAATCACTGAACTCCACAAGCAGGCACCCGTGTCACAGCAGTTACACACCTCGGCCATCTCTAGACTAGTTTTAACATTCTATATCACGTTTATGTATTGTTTTCAGTGGTAACCAAGTTAGTTTTTCAATAAAAAACACTAAAACTACAGATACATGCTAATTTGCCTAAACCTATTTGTCGCTGTTTTTCAAAAATGTCCAGTTAGATAGTTGGACACAATTTTTAAACAATGCATTTCACACTATAACATAGTGTGAAATGTAAAATACTATATATGCATCATCAAGCATCAATCCTAATGCAGGATGGTGATTGGGCTTTAGAATTAGCTAAATGTAAATGTATACTGTCCAATAATACTGTGGCTTATTTAAGTGTAGTAGGCTATTATAATCTGTATCACATGATGTGGCTGAAAAACCTACAGTCTACAGTATAGACTGTAGGTTTATTCAGTGTGGGCACCCCTGGTCTATACCATGTTTCTCTTCATTTTCTCAGAGATCTAAACTACAACAGTCTCCAGGTCTTCCCTAAAGCGATACAAGCTCTGCCAAAACTCAAGGAACTGTGAGTATTCTTAACCATCTCTCTCTCTGACATGATTAATAATAATAATTAATAATTAATGTTTCTTTCTAAAGATCCAACCATCGTGGGCTAATGCTGACATAAGCATTTGTTTCTTACAATGCCGGTCTGTGAGCAGGGAAAACGGAAACACATATGAGCAAAAATAAAGAATTATGGCCGGCGGAGTAACTTAATAACTGAATACATTATCCATCACTACCTGCACTGAACTCAAAGAAGACAAAGATATATCCTTTGCATACGAATGACAATCAGATTGTCCTTTTTTTTGGGCAAAACAGCCATAGCCATCCAATGGGAGACAGTGGTAGATCCGGTAATCGCAACCTCTGGATATTTATGAGCAGAGGGTTGGAGGGTAGAATGGGCAAGACACCAGGGGCCCGATTTTGGTTACATTAGCCCTTATGCGCAATTAACGCACTTAGCATTGGGGAAGAGGCGTTCCCACACTAAAGTTGATAATTTCGTGACCATCCTATGTCCCTTAAAAACCTCCTATACCCGTTAAATTATGCATAGGTGTGGTTTGGGCGTTTTTAGCTTTCAATCCGTGTTGGTCTTGCCATTCCCTTTAATTCATCCCTTATCTATTTCCCTTATCCCTACTGCTATGTCTGACCCTCCGAAGCACGCAGCCTGGCTGCGGGCTTAGGACACACACATGCATGAGTAGCCTATTCTCAAAGATTATGCTCTCATTTTGAAACAATTATAGCTCGGTCAATTCTCAATCATTTCTTACCATTCAACATGTTATGTTGAAAAAACATGTTCCATGTTTTTTTGCTGTATGTGGCGTGCATTTATCCCAAGTCTGCGAAATGTTATAAAGTAAATTGCAAAAAACTCTGGAATTCGCGGCAAAAAAACGTTTTTTTTTATCATTGATTTCTCGGTCAATTCTGGACCATTTGTTACTTCTCTACGATGCGGGATCTAGCAAAATGTAAGTGTCGGGATTTTGGTGGAAACGGCCCACCAAATCCCCGACACTTACATTTTGCTCGATGCGGGATCGTAGAGAAGACCTACCCACATATACTATACAGCATCTGAGAGAGGAGGTCTTTCCCGTCACGCTGCACTTTGAAATGTAAAAAATGGTCCAGAATTGACCGAGAAATCAATGATAAAAAAAAAAACGTTTTTTTTTGCCACGAATTCCAGAGTTTTTTGCAATTTACAGCATTGCGTCACAAGTTAATTAATGTATTTAATTATATTATATACTGTACATTACCTAAACACAAGGAAGTGACCGACAGCAGGCAATCTACAGCTGTTTATAGGACAATCCAGCATGAATAAGGAGATGAATTGAACTGGCGCCTTTCCACGTGGAGTTGTGGACATCTCCAAAGGCGCACAGACGCGCATCGTGCGCACGTGGCTCTGCCTTCGCGGATCGGTTAAGGGGTGGTCTGATGTGGCGTTATCTAGTTCCCAAATCTATTTGACGAAATTAGCAACTTAAGGGACTGCGCAACAAACACGCCCATGACCACACCTCCAGCCACAAATAACGGTGTCGGCATAAAGAATAGTGGCTAAGGGAAGAGAAAAGGTGACCAAAATAGCAATAAGGGAATTCGCTGCGGGTATCGGGTAACGTTAGGGACAAGGGGGGAATGAAGACACCAGAAACACACTTCCGTCCTCATACATCCGGTTTTAGTGATCTGGTGCTTCAAAATAAGGGTTTCAAACGTGAAAATCCGTGGCTCCGCAAAGGAGGTTAAGAATGCTAACATGTTAACGTTTGTTACTAACGCGATGCATCGAGGTGTGGTGATATACAGTACCTTTTTTGTATTTTGTGATTTTTGGCAAGCTGGTGAGTTTCAGGGGATGTGCGTTGTTGGTGTGTCTCATAATACAGCTGCGACTGACTTATGGACTAGTGGCTTATGGAGCTGAAAGATTAATGAAGGCCTTCAGAGCGCTGTCCATTTACAAGGTTTTGTTTGGTGTGTCTTGGTGTCGTAATGAGATGGAATTCCATCACGATGACACAATAGATCAAAGACAATGTGAATCATCCTCACTCTTCAGGTGATGATGTGAGTAGAGTGACGTGATGTTATTTAGCTCCTTCTACAGTATTTTCCTCCTTTAGTGTAGTTGTTACCTGACAGCTAAAACAGTGTAAGCTACTCAGTCAGTTCAAAATGTTCCATCGCATGAGGGGCACGGTGACAGAGTGGTTAGTGCTGTCGCCTCACAGCTTCAAGGACCTGGGTTCGATTCCCGTTTGGGAGGCTGTGGGTGCTGGCGGCGTGTCTCCTCCTCCGCGTCATCAGTGCCCAGACCTGAGGTGGGATTTTGATTTGGTGAAAGGGCCTTTCTGTGTGGAGTTTGCATGTTCACCCCGTGACACCTAGGGTCGGTACCCTCACAAAAACATGCAGCAATCCTGGGCTCTAAGCTGCCTCTTGAGCCACAGACCACCATTTGAGGTCATTTTAGCCCCACAGACCCGCACACTGTTTACTGCTCGGTACAAGAAAATATTTATTGTGAAGCGACGTTTCGGTCCCTCTGGACCTTCTTCAGGCGGGACCGAAACGTCGCTTCACAATAAAGTGAATAGTGTGCGGGCGTACCATTTTTACTTGATGGTACTGTGTTTTGGCCTACACATCTGTGAAGACATCATTATCTAGGTGTGCGAAAGCAAGTCTCTACAGCCCCACAGACCCCCAAACTAAATATTTATTTAGCTTTTGTCCACAATACCAGGCTGCCCTATGCCACGGCTCAAGCCAGTGGATTCGGTAAAAAACCCTTATTTTGAAGCGCCAGATCTCCTAAACAGGATGTGCGATGACATCATGCTGTTTCTGATGTCTTGACTAACCTGTCCTCTGACGATCTGAGCCAAAAGTTCCATCAGGAAGTGACATTCAGGGGCAGAATCTCAGGAGAGGCTTTTGAATGCATTGGATTGAATGGGTGCGAATGGGACAAAAAAAAAGTTGTCGCGGCAATTCTCTTCCAAATTAAAGTCAGCAACGGGATCTTTATCAGACGATGCGCTCGGACTAATAGTTGGATTAAAGAATGAAATCTACATTTCGTCGTTTTCTGCGCCTTCGTCGTTATGGGTGGACGGGACCGCACACGACGACCGCGACTTGGGCGGTACAGGAGTTAAGAGCGTAATTGGTTTCATTTTCATGCTGTCTACATCTGGTTAAGCAATGTTCCACCATTTAGCCTGGGGACCACCTGGAACCCTCTCAAGGACCACTGGTGGTCCCCGGACTACTGCTCTATAGCATCATCTCTCTTACTGTGTTCTCTCTGCAGTGGGTTTCACAGCAATGACATTGCGTCCATACCTGAAGGAGCCTTTCACAACAATCCTCTGTTGCGAACAATGTAAGACCAAACCTCACTCACACAATGTATACTTACCTGTCTACTTCCACATTAAAGGGGAATTCCACCCATTTTCAACATTCTAATATGTCATTAGTATACCCTAGAGGTGCTGGGTGGACATGATAAAAAAAAGTTCCCCCATTCTGTGTTCCCAAGAAATGGAGGTCCGAAGAAAACCACTAACATGGTTGACGACATAATCAAGATGTATTTTCACCATTCTAACTCCATACCAGCCAAGGACGAGTTTGGACGAGTTAGCCCCGCCCCCAAAACAAAAAGTAAAAAAAAAAAAATGGGCTGGGAAAGAGTTAATGATTTCTTTAGACGCTTATTTTTTCTGAGAGCGTACAAATGGAACCAAATGAACCCATTAGGGTTCATTTGGTTCCATTTGTACGCTCTCAGAAGAAATGTTGCAAATGGGTGGAGGTCACCTTTAACTAGTATAAACCATAACGTACAAAGGCTTTGCAACTGAATATTCCATGCTGTTCCATCATTTTTAATTATTGGTTACAGAAACACCCCACGCACGTGCGCGCGCACGCGCGCACACACGCACGCACGCACGCACACACACACACACACACACACACACACAAATAAATAAAATTGATTGTCCAGAAGAAGGTGCCATCCAAACATATTACAACGTAAACAGACTTTGTTTTGTTTTTGTTTTTGTAGTCACCTGTATGACAATCCCCTGTCGTTTGTGGGAGCATCTGCCTTCCAGAATCTCTCGGACCTGCACTCCCTGTGAGTTCTACTGCTGTCGCCTGTGATTTCACAACATCGAGCCACAACCTTGACTTTGGGTCGTGGCCAATAAATGGTAGCTGAGGCGTGGCCAGGCCTGCCACAGTGATCACATAAACGCCAGATAGCAAACATTTGAGATGATCATCACAGTTATTTTTAACAATCGTCAGGATCATTTCCCATTCATCTACAGTATATAAAACCATCTGTTGAAATATGTCCATACATATTTAAATATTCTTAAAAATATCGGAAATTACTGTTTTTTTCTTTTTTTCTTTTCAAAATATTACGGTAACATTACAGTTTACAATTTAGAAGACGATCTTAATCCACTTAAGATCGCACTACATTAAGCATGATCAAAAGAAAAAAGCATGGAAAATTAGGGGTGGGACTCGATTAAATTTTTTGATCGAATAAATGTAAAGCTTTGTAATTAATTAATCTCAATTAATCTCATACCAATATTTGACTGTTGAGCGTGACGGTTAGAGACAGCGTTAGTCATTTCGGACCAATGGGAGGATGAAACAGTGGGAGTTGGGATCAATGGCAGCCCTCATTGGTTACGCTGATTGGCTTTTTCTCCCATTGTGTGCACCGGTATGATCGGTACCATGGGATTTGTCCAGTGAAAAGGGTTCTGTGGTGTAAAATCTACTCGCGATTAAAATGAGTTAATTTCTTTAATCGCATTATAGTTTCTGTAGTTAATTAATCTCAATGAATCAGTTAAAGGCCCAGCCCTAATGGAAATACTACTAAGTAAATGTGAATCACACATAAGCTAAGAACATAACAGTAAAGAATCTATACACGCTAAATACCCTAGGGTAAATACCAATAACATGCAGTATTTGTGGGCTCTAGACTGCCTCCCCCTAAATCCTTATTGGTACGGCCCAATATCGTCAATAATATCTTTGTGTGTTCGGCGCTTAAGATATCTGAAGTGAATGACAGTCTTATTACATGTGCTTGTGTTCCAGAATGCTGCGTGGGGCCAGTATGATGCAGGACTTCCCCGTTCTGACAGGGACTAACACCCTGGAGAGCCTGTGAGTCAACTCGGCCTTTAAGGAGAAATCCTTACCAGCACATTGGGCAGCCGTCTAGCACAGGGGTTTTCAACCTTTCTGACACCAAATGGACCCGCAAGGGTCCATTTGGTTTCATTTTTACATTCTCAAGAGTTACATCTGGTTAGCCAACTTTCCATCATTTAGCCTGGGGACCACCTGGAACTCTCAAGGACCACTGGTGGTCCCCGGACCACCTGTTGAAAACCCCTGGTCTAGCATGATCCCTGTGACATCATATACTCAACAAACATATAAACGCAACACTTTTGTTTTTGCTCCCATTTTTCATGAGATGGACTTTAAAATTAATTTCGGATACACGATATTGGCATTTCTCTCAAACATTGTTCACAAACCTGTCTAAATGTGTGATAGCGAGCATTTCTGCTTTGCTGAGATAATCCATCCCACCTCGCAGGGTGCCACATCAAGATTCAGATCTGACATCATGATTAGTGCACACTCAGGTGTGCCTTAGAAGGTCCACAATAAAAGGCCACCCTGAAATGTGCATTTATTTATTTATTTTTTACTTTATTGGGGGTCTGGGGACTTCGAACCAGTATCTGGTGTGACCACCGTTTGCCTCATGCACTGCAACACATCATCTTCGCATAGAGTTTATCAGATTGTCAATTGTGGCCTGTGGAATGTTGGTCCACTCCTCTTCAATGGCCGTGCGAAGTTGCTGGATATTAGTGGGGACTGGTACACACGCTGTCGAAATGGTAATATTGTGTATCTGGAATGAATTTTAGATCCATCTCATGAAAAATGTTAGCAAAAACAAAAGTGTTGCGCTTATATTTTTGTTGAGTATATTGCCCATTTTTGTCCCCTGTTCTACATTCATTACTAAAATACTCAGATTACTAACACACTTTCCTACTAGGCTGAGGAATAAATATCACCCTTTTCAGTTTGGCCTGTTGGAGTGCCACCATTGAATTTCCTCCTGGGTTCTAGTATTGTTTCATGTTTGATGTACTCTTTAGGACCTTGACTGGTACCAAGATCTCTTCCATCTCAGCTGATCTGTGTGACGATCTGAAGTTGCTTCGGACTCTGTAAGTTATTGTTTTTTCTGTGTTGAGTTTGCATGTTCTCCCCGTGTCCCCTAGTAGATAGATACCCTCACAAAAACATGCAGTAATGCTGGGCTTACAGACGGCGAGGAATAAATTGCCCACTCTAATTCATTCTCAATGGGGACGGCGTTTTTTTTGCACAAAAGTTCAAAAATCGACCCGCGTTCAAGAAAGCGTTTATCGTCGGTCGTTTTCCGCCCAGCGTCACTGATTTTTATCGCGTGCGCGTGTACGAAACGAGCACACGCGCGCGAGTTCAATTCATGTTCAATTCCAGTGAACTTTTTGTAAAACGCTTGGCGATTTATAGCAAACATACAACATAATGAGGACAATGAGGACCCACTCTACCAGTAGACCTGCACAGTGACCTCACCGTTTCTGTTCCAGGAGTGGATTCCCTAATCATTTAAGGCTCTAGCGCAGCCGAGCCAGGGCAGGATCTAGCCAGCCCTACTAGGGTGGGCTGGAAGAATGGCGGGTGGGCAACTCCAAAGTTTTTCATAAGAAGCAGTGCTTTTGAACATTTTTTTATACCAGGGCCCACTATTTATTCGGCTTTTGTGGACCACTAGTGGTCCACTGGTTGAAAACCACTGATATTACCTTTCATTGGGTGGGCAGGATGCACGTTTGGGTGGGCTGTGCCCACCCCTGCCCCCCCTCTATATCCGACCCTGAGCCGAGCCACGACGTGAGTTGTGGCAATTCTGCTCTAACATTCTATTTACAACGCATTATTGCGCGACGTGTTGTGAGTTTGTGTCACGGTCACGCTATGACGAAGCATGTTGGTTACATGCTTTTAGCCAGCAGAGTTTATTATACAACATATTTAAACCGTGATGGATGCTGCCGATTTTATTTTAACCTACGCAACTTGGAATAACTATAGTCTACGTTCAAATGTCAACCTCTACGGCTGCAGCCATCATTATTGGTGACTGGTGAGTCATTAATTCATTGTAAATGAATTGTAAATTCAGCGTGATCATGATCAGGTAGCGCTTGACTGGAAGTTGTCTGGGAAGTTGGTAGTCTGTTGGCTTGGTTGGCTTCTGAGCCACGCATTTCGTCCGCCCCCTCCCCTCCCCTCCCGGCATAAAACGCGTAGCGTTTATCGACGGGCGATTTTCTTATTTCGGCACTGCCCGCATAAAAAAACTCGCCCGTCGATAACACCGGCGTTTATCGTTGCCTTCTGGAAGCCCCTTAATCCTGGTCTCTAAACTGCCTCCCCCTGGCCAGCCGGGGCGCCTGATGGAGGGGACAGGAACTGGTTGGAATAACGTGTTCCTTCCACGCACTAAGTCCAACCAGGGAAACTCCCCCCTGTCAGGTCAAAAGAAGGCAGCTTGGACTCCTCATGCATTGAAGGAAGCATGAGGCAATTCCGCTGCCGCACACACGCACACGCACACGCGCACGCGCACACACACACACACACACACACACACACACACACACACACACACACACACACACACACAGTATACAGTATATAGGATTATAAAGACATTCTTACACATTGAAACTGTTTAGAACAGTGGTTTTCAACCGGTGGTCTGGGGACCACCAGTGGTCCTTGAGAGGGTTCCAGGTGGTCCCCAGCTAAGTTGGTTAACCAGATGTAACTCTTGAGAACGTAAAAATGAAACCAAATGGACCCTTGCGGGTCCATTTGGTTTCATTTTTACACTCTCAAGAGTTAAAATATTCATCATCTGAATTAGCCCCAAGTCTACACAACTAGAGAATGTAGAAGATTAATGGTCATTTTGGTCTGTATGTTTTGCCTGTTTGGTTTCCCCAATCCAGTCCGATATTGTGGACAAAAGCAAAAGAAATCTTTAGTTTTGGGGGGTCTGTGGGGCTAAAATGTCATCAAATGGTGGTCCGTGCCGTGGCTCAAATGTTTAATAAATAGATAGTGGTGGGCCCTGGGATGAAAAAGGTTGAAAACCACTGGTTTAGAAGGTTCATTCTAGTAGAGGTGAAGGATGATGATAGGTATGTCTGTTGTCCCTGAGGGTGAGGGAAGCTTATGGACAGAAGAGGTGACCCCTGCCTTACCTTAGTGATCCATGGCCCCCAGCTACAGACTGAGGTACAACTCCTACTGTAACATTATATGCCAGCTGCAGGGTTTAAATTTAAAATGAGCAGCCACAGGCGGCCGTTATATGGAGGACATTTTGGCTGAGGTGAAGAGAGAGTCACAATACATCAAAGAGGGCTTTTTTTTGCAGGTGTGAGAGATGACTAGAAAACGGTCAAAATAACTGTCCAGAGCTCTTGGTGAAGGGAGGGACTGATTTGCCAATGTCTGTACAATACCATGCAAGCTTGGTTGTGGATGCAATATAATAATAATGAATAATAATGAATTTACTGTCATGACTTTACAGAACAAAAAGAATAAAGTGAATTCACAGTAAATGTGAGGTATAGAGCGGAGCAGTCCCGCCCCTTTCATAATGTCTCCCGTGGCCCAGAAATGAATTCCCCATTCATTTTCCCCATAGGCTTTTCCTAAATGTTTATGAAGTTGATCAATGCCACGGGAAATTAAAAGCCAACTCATGACGTGACAAATCTCGACAACAAACAACAATGAGACAATGAAAACAAAACCAAAAGTGTTGTATCCTGACTTTTTTTCTTCCTTCTTACTAATTAGACACTGTATGATCATATGGTGTGTGTTGTCATGATTTGTCACAACCCGAGTTGGCTTTGTCTGTGGTGTAAGTCTTTGAGGAAAATGAATGGGGAAATCATTTCTGGGCCACAGGTGACGTCATGAAAGAGGTGGGACTGCTCAGCTCTCACATTAGTACTCACAGGTTTATGCTCAGAAGTTGTTATGGTTTTGCATAAAAGCCAGCGTTGATCTGTGGGCAGGGGTTGACACTAAGGTCTCAGAGGCACTTGCCCATCAGGCAAGTGCAAGTCAGGTTCTACTTGCCCTCAGCTCATGGTCACTTGCCCCCCAAAAATATATTGTATATTTTGCAGATGAATTTTAAATTGAATTTTAACTCTTGAGAACGTAAAAATGAAACCAAATGGACCCTTATTTGGTTTCATTTGTACACTCTCAAGAGTTAAAATTCATCATCGTAATTAACCCAGGTCTACACAACTAGAGAATGTAGAAGATTAGGTCATTTTGATCTGTATGTTAATTTGCCTGTTTTGTTTCCCAAATCCAGCCTGGAATTGTGGATAGCTAGAAATCAGGGAAAGACACAGAGGCAGAGTGCAATGACTGCCTTCAAGACAAATTTATCTTGTGTTGTGTTATAGTGCACTATGTTGCACACTTGCCCGATCGGGCAACAAGGTAGCAGTCTTCACTTGCCCCACCATTTTTTTTTTACTTGCCCCGGGCAAGCGGGCAAGTGTTAGTGTCAACCCCTGGTGGGAATAGTCCAACATCATGCCATATACCTGTATGTCTATATCTGTCATATTCAAGGCCCAGGGGCCAAATGGGGCCTGTGGCAGGATGACATTGAGTTACTATTAGTACATTGCACACATCATGATAAGAAATGAATGAAACTCATTGTTTTACTTTCTCAACTCAGTTGATTTAGTGTCTCATTTTACTATGAAAGCAGAGCTTGGTGAGGATCATGGATCAGGAGACTGGGCTTTAACCATGCATGCAGTTTAATCTTTACAATACATTTATCTTGCTATTATCTTACCCAATCTGATTGTCCTATTAAACAATCATCATGCTGATGCATGTTGAATAGGGCTCTGTGGGGTGGGTCTAGACTGGGACTTGGTTTAGGTTGGACTGTCAATTGCACTTTTTACTTTTGTACATCGCTGCAAATGTGTTTTGTACTGTATGTATGTCCTAAGCTGCTATGTATTATGCTGCACTCTTGCCCAAGGCAAATTTCCCTTAGGGGACAATAAAGTATATCTTATCTTATTAAAGGACCACTTCACCACTTTTCAATATATCGTCATATATGAAAAACATGGATTGCACTGGATTATAAGGCGCACCTTCAATGAATGGCCTATTTTAGAACTTTTTTCCCATATATAAGGCGCACCGGATTATAAGGCACACAGAATAGAAGCTACTGCAGTCAGCATAGGACAGAAACTACTGCGGTCAAACAATCCATATATAAGGCGCTCCAGATTATAAGGTGCAGTGTTGTATTTGAGAAGGCCTTGTAGTCCAGAAAATACGGGTACATTAGTGAGGGCCTATTATATGAAGATATGTTGAAAAGTGGTGAAGTGGTCCTATCAGCCGACATTGATTTTTGGAGGATTCCCTTTTTGCCATTTGCCTGCTATGTCCTAGTAAGCCTGAGTTTGACATCTATGTTGTCCTGATGAGGAAAACAAAGGTGGGTCACCATGTCGCAGGGGCGGATTGGCCATCTGGAGTACAGGGAGTTTTCCCGGTGGCCTGCGCCACCTAGTGGCCTGGACAAGATCCAAAATAATGGATTGCATTTTTATAGCGCTTTTCCAAGTGCTCAAAGCGCTTTACAATGGTCCATTCATTCATACACTGGGAAGTAGAGCGGCGAACAGTCGACGCCAGCGTCCCCACTTCCCACATTCACACACCAATGGTGGCCAGCTCACACCGACCAACTCATTGGAGGCAATTTGGGGTTCAGTGTGTTGCCCAAGGACACTTCGACATATAGACAGGAGGAGCCGGGATTCGATCCGCCGACCCACGGGTCATTGGACGACCTGCTCTACCTCCTGAGGTAGAGCAGGTCGTAGGCTTCTACATTCTCTAGTTGTGTAGACTAAGTTGGGCTAATTCACATGATGAATATTTTAACTCTTGAGGGTGTAAAAATGAAACCAAATGGACCCGCAAGGGTCCACTCTAACTCTCTTAGAGTTACATCTGGTTAACCAGCTGCCACCCCCAGGGTGGCCTGGCAAAGGCAAAATTGTCCCGGTGGGAAAATATGTGCCAATCCGCCCCTGCCATGTCACCTCAATCCACTAATTGAAGCTGTGTCCTCGTTTCCTCCCAACAGAGACCTCTCCTACAACGAGATCCAGGAACTTCCATCCTTTCAGGGTTGTCTAAAACTACAAGAGATGTGAGTTTTAAGTACCAAGAAAGGTTTCAAGACTGCAGTTTCAGTGATGATTCTTTAAAGATTGATTGTGTCATGTCTGCGTCTGTGTCAACAGAAGCCTGCAGCACAACCGCATCCTGCAGATAGACAGGGACACTTTTCACGGCCTTTCTGCTTTACGTTTGCTGTAAGTCTTTACGGCACACACACACACGCGCACACACACACACACACACACACACACACACACACACACACACACACACACACACACACACACACACACTGCAATGGTTAACAATAACATGATGGATGGTTGTGTGTTTTGTGTTGTGCTGTTCCAACAGAGACCTGAGTAGGAATGAGATCAGTGTGATCCACAGAGATGCTTTCCTCTCCATGGCGTCTCTGACAAACCTGTGAGTACAACCTGCACACTTTCACACCAACCTTAAAGGACTACTGTGTGTTTTTCAACCAAGGTTCATGTTTAGGTTGTTATTAGAGAAAGTGAAAAGTGTGTGATATGCTCCTGTTACTGTTCTTTTTTCCAGAGATCTGAGCCTGAACTCTCTGACTGTGGTTCCAACCTCTGGCCTCAGTTCCCTCAACCAGCTGAAACTGTCAGGAAACTTGCAGATGAAAACTGTTCTGACAGCCAAAAGTTTACCTAAACTCAGGTGACCATACCTTAAATGTGGATGTTGCTTTGGAGTTGCCTTTAAGAGCACATTTGAGTGTAGAGTCTTGCTGGAACACTTAGTGAATGTCCATGGTCTCTCCACAGGTCCATCTCTGTCCCCTATGCCTACCAGTGCTGTGCTTTCGTGGGCTGTGACCCCATCAGTGCTCCTGATGACGACGACCTGAGGAAAGCTGCTGGTGAGGAACTCACATCCCTGCAAACAGGATCACATTGACAATTTAGCCTCCTAGACCAGGGGTTTTCAACCTTTTTGACTCCAGGGACCGCCATTTATTCAGCATTTGAGCCACGGACTACCATTTGATTTTCACACCACAGACCTAAAAGTGAAGAACTATTTTGGTTTTGGACCACAATTCCAGGCTGGATTTTGCAAACAAACAGTGCAACAGTGTAAACTTCTTAATGAAGTGGTGCTAATTCAGATGACGAATATTTTACACTCTTGAGAGTGTAAAATTGAAACCAAATGGACCCACAAGGGTCCATTTGGTTTCATTTTTACACTCTCAAGAGTTACATCTGGTTAACCAACTTTCCATCATTTAGCCTGGGGACCACCTGGAACCTTCTCAAGAACCACTGGTGGTCCCCGGACCACTGGTTGAAAACCCCTGTCCTAGACGACACTCTTAAGGGCCTTTCACACCGGGAGCAATAAACGCCTGCATTAGGGACTTTAGGCATACAACGGCGACGGCGTCCACTACGGCAACAGGAAGTCGATCCGTGCTAAATAGATAAACAGCTGTTCCTTCCTACTACAGCAGAACCTACACTTTAATATATTGTACGGAGGGATTTATGAGTCTAACAGTACAACTGTATAAAAATTCTCAATTAGTGCAATATACTACATTTCTAGTGTGAAATGTTCTTTATAACGTGCATGACCCCCCCCCCCCCCCCCCCCCCCCCCCCCCCCCCCCCCCCCTCTTATTATCGACCCCAAATAAATTTACGACAATCAAAGTTCTATTCCACATGAGAAGGACCTGAGCAGAATCTTTTTCCATCAAGTATCCACACTAAACTGCTTGCTTTTATATTTTTGAGGGATGGTAGCCTATATATATACAGCTATATAGCTGAATAGGGTGTGATTTTAAAGTTAAACATTCAGGCCTCTAAAATGAAATCCTTTTCTGTTCTAGGCGGGGAGGAAGTGGAAAGAATTTCTATGATCATACATTGCTCCCCCTCTCCAGGTAAGAGACATTATCCCCTTTCATTTAGGGCCCATATATGCTATATCATCAATAAAGTCTTTGTGTTTTGCCAATTATTTGGGGGCCCCACTTAATATATTTTATGTCCAGAAACATAAATGTACCGTTACAATGTTCTGTATCTGGCTATGAGTTTTTTTTTTTTTTTTTTTTTTTTTTTTAATATGTATTTTTGAGGTTTCATCTGCCGTTCTATAGATAAATTCTGTTCGGCACGTAGTTAGGTGCCCAGCGAGAAAAAAGAAAAAAAGCTCGGCAAGCTACGGCAATCGACGTAAATCTGTTTTAACGGGTTGATGATGGGATGTAAAACAACGTCCTCCCCTCCCTCCCTCTCTCAGGAGCGTTCAAGCCCTGCGAGCACCTCCTGGGCAGCTGGATGATCCGTCTGACCGTGTGGTTCATCTGCCTGGTGTCTCTGGTCTTCAACGTGCTGGTGCTGGTGGCCACCTTCTCCCCCGTCCACCTCCTCCTCTGC
Organism: Benthosema pterotum; assembly: GCA_039105355.1. Lineage (NCBI taxonomy): Eukaryota > Metazoa > Chordata > Actinopteri > Myctophiformes > Myctophidae > Benthosema > Benthosema pterotum. The sequence continues at coordinate 45,396,334 of CM076966.1, forward strand.
CGCCGCGCTGCTCCTCCTCCTACTCCTCTGGGCTTCTCCTCCTCCCACCACCCCCATGTTTACCCCGCCCTGACCCCGGCCAGGCTGCTGACCGGCCTGCTGGCCCTGGCCAACCTGCTGACCGGCCTGTACGTGGGGGTGCTGAGCGTTCTGGACGCGGCCACCTGGGGCTCCTTCGCCGAGTTCGGGGTGTGGTGGGAGCTGGGCGCCGGCTGCCAGGCGACCGGCGCCCTGGCCGTGTTCTCCTCGGAGTGGGCGGTGCTGCTGCTGTCGCTGGCGGCCGTGGAGCGCAGCGCGGCGGTGCGCCGCCTGCTGGGGAAGGTGAGGGTGAGCAGCACCACGCCGCGGAGGAGCCGTGGTAGGAGCTGCTGGCGAGGAGGAGGAGGAGAGCGGCGTTTCGGCCTGGCCGCCGGACTCCTGGGGCTCCTGGCGGCCGCTGCCGCCTGCCTGCCTCTCCTGGGTCAGCGAGGCTCGCCGTCGGCCGCCGCCGCGTCGTCTCCTCTGTGTCTGCCGTTCGCGGGCGGCGAGGGCCCGGCGCTGAGCGTCACCGTGGTCCTGGTGCTGCTCAACGCGCTGGCCTACCTGTTCACGGCCGCCGTCTACACCCAGCTGTACTGCCGGCTGGGCCGGGCGGAGCTGGCCGACCCGGAGCAGACGGGCGCCCTGCGCCACGTGGCCTGGCTCATCTTCACCAACTGCATCTTCTTCTGCCCCGTGGCGGCCTTCTCCTTCGCCCCGCTGCTGACCGGCGGGGGCGCGGCCGGCGGCGGCGGCCCCGAGATCGCCAAGTCGGTCATCCTGATCTTCTTCCCTCTGCCCGCCTGCCTGAACCCCGTCCTGTACGTGTTCTTCAGCCCGGCCTTCAGGGAGGACTGGCTGCGGCTGCGGGGGCTCCGCGGCGGCTCCTCCTGCGTGGTGGCCAGAGGGGTGAAGGCCGGCCAGGGAGATCACCACGGCGGAACGGACGGGAGCTCCTCCTCCTCCACGCAGCTGGGCGGCTTCGACTGCGGCGTGTACTCGCAGCTCTGCGGCGGGGAGTCGCCGCTGGTGTGCGAGCACTGCGAGGCGGCGCTGCATCACGCCCGGACCTGTAACTCCTCGTCCTCCGCCGCTGCCGCAGCGGTCTGCAGACATTTGGTGAAGTCTCACAGCTGCCCGACGCTGCTGGCGGGCGGAGCCGCCGCCTGCCACCAGCAGCACCGTGCGGCGGAGGGCTACTGGGCGGACAGCGGCACGCCCTCCGCCCAGTCAGAGTACGCGGACGAGGGAGACTCGTTCGTGTCGGACAGCTCGGACCAGGTGCAGGCCTGCGGCAGGGCCTGCTTCTGTCAGAGCCGAGGTCTGCCTCTGGTACACTACTCATACAACATACCTCGTGTCAAAGACTAAAAAATACCCAACGGAGCGCTCGCTATGTGCGCGCGCACACGCGCACGTTAGCCCCCATTTGGACGCTTAACGATATGATGTAAAACAAGTTGTTGTCAAAAACAACACAAGCTAAAACCCGCTAAAGAAACGTATCCGTAAGAGAAAAAAAAGCACTTATTTTTGTAATTACTGTGTGAACAGAGACTGGACCGTATCAACCGACAGAAAGGGAAGTTTGGCATGCATTTAATTATCAACCAGGACACCGTCGATGAGCACGTTTTTTTTTTTTTGTTTTGTTTTGTTTCACGTAAATCGTGAAATGTGAACCGACGAATCGTCGCGTCACGATCCGTCGTGTCGCGGTGCGTAGTTGTCTAACAACAAAAAAGGGACGTCAACAAGAGAAACTCTTGCCGCCAGTGCCTCTTCTCCTGGTTTCAGATCACAATATTACAAGCAACTGTCACTTCGTTTCCCTTTGTTTTGTGCCATCTGTTTTACCTATAAGCTTTTTATCAATTGTTGGAAAAAAATGATGTCATGCAATTTGTCCGTTTTTATTTTTTAAGCCTCACTATGATAATTGTTTTTATGTGTACGTTAATGTAGCAGATGTAATCATCCTCATTCTAGAGAATCTCTTTGTGAATGTAACATGAATTTCAGGAGAACCATTTGTATGAACAGGACGGTGGTCTTAAACTAAAGAGGGGGTGGAGGGGGGTCATCTTTAATCAATAATTCCCCCCCCAATAAGTTAAACCCTTCCAATGTGACCCAAAACTACTTTAACATATTTTATAAAAATGGCCACTTGCCATTGTGCCCTCCTGTACTCACACACAGTCCACACTTCTTCAGAGCATGGCAACTGTTGTAAATGTACCGCTATGTAAATTTAGGTCTAAACTTCTTTGTTTTTTCCTCCACTGTAAAGTGAGTAAAGGCGCTGATACACCTAGCAATGTTTTGGTCGATTTCAACAAGCAACAGCAATTATCAACGCTGACTTTTCACTTTTCTATAGAAAATGATCAACTCCTGGTTGTTCAGAAAAGTCAGATCATTAGCGCCCTCTACTGCTCAACATTTTGGAATTCTCCAATCACAGACCTCCTTGGCGTCACCTGATCCTTTCTCCCAGACTCCCACAGGTAAATGTTTCTGAAAACATGGCCGCTGCCTCACTGGACAGTTGAAAATGATTCAATGCAAACTAAAAAAAAAACAAATTGTGATTTTTAATAATAATTAGCGGTATAACCTTTTTTATCATTAACATGAACGTGAAACAAAACTTTATGACGTCATCACGTTGTGTTTCATCATGTTAATCATGATTTTTCTTTTATGACTTGCATTTTTTTATTGCCCTTTAATGACAGGCATTACCGTGTGTCTCATCATGTTGCACATTGTTGATAGTTGGTATTGATCAAAATATTGCGAGTGTATCAGGGCCTTAAGACTTGGAATGTGATATAAACGTAGCAGATATCACTGTGTCAGCGACAGCTGTGCTGGGTTGTTTTTAACGTGGTGTTGTAATTATTTGTTTTGAGCGCTAGGAATGTCTTGTTCCAGGTAATTTCAGGTATAATAATGAAAGGTGGCCTTTTGAATGACGAATGCTAATAATGGAAGCAGCAGTCACCGAGGAGGAGACTACAGCACCCCTAGTGGCAAAACATTAAATCCCTCACAAACACCTTTTATTATCGTTGTTGCCATTGTATTGTAGTGCTGTAAGACTTCACTGTTCATTTTATGTTTTTTACAAGTCTTAAGTTGCACATATTGGTGCTTACAGTATCCCTACAATCCATTAGTCAGCATTTGACTCCAAACTAGTTGTTTATCAGTTCAATATGTGTAGTTAAATGCTAGTCTGTCACATCAATACAGTAATATTAACTATAATAACCACAGTAAACGTGGTGGTGTGCCTGTTCTGGGCAGCCCCCCCCCCCCCCGTCATAAATAAATGCAGATGTACCATCTGAAACTGGTTTCAACGTGTCTACAAGCTCACAGCGCCACTCCTCTGTGGCTCGTAGATCTGCTGTTTTTAAAAATATATTTTATCCAGATCTACAAGCTCACGCGCCACCAAGTGGCGCGCTATGAGCTGGTAGATCTGCCTTAAAATTGCGCCTCAGATCTACAAGCTCACGGCGCATCACCAAGTGGCGCGCTATGAGCTGGTAGGTCTGCCATTTAAAAAAAATAAAATTAAAAGTGAAAATGATGCACAAATCTTTGAATATATTCTTTCGGAGCAAACTCAAATCTTTGCTTCTGTCCCTAGGACGTTTTCAGATGGGGGTCCGCAGCCAAATATACATAATTCTGGCGGTCCTTGGAATGAAATATGTTGAGCATCACTGACACAGAAACAGATTTTTCGATAAATGTGCCCCTTGAAAATACAGTATATATGTATATATATATATATATATATATATATATGTTGTTACAGAGCAAACATTTTTAATTCAAATCTTTACTTCTTGGGGGGGGGGGGGGGGGGGGGGGGGGGGGGGACAACATATTTTCAGAAGGGGGGGCAGCATGCCAATTTCAGATCATCTTTGGGGGTCCTTGACATGAAATAATGGGCTCCACCTAGACTTTTTAATATTATTTTAAAGGGGAATTCCACCCATTTTCTAGAGTGTACATTTACATACACTGAGAGTGTACAAATGTGAACCAATTGGACCCTAGCGGGTCCCCTAAAATATATACAGTAACTCTCAAATCAAACCCCAAATGCTTTGTTTTCAAACATCAGTACTAGCATATACAATCCCCCCCGTATTTCATTTTAAGTGCATTATTCTTAAACACTGTATAACAGTAAAGCAACACCATCACCACCAATATTTCAAAACTCCCACTTTCTAGGGGGCCTTGAAATGGATTTTCAGTAATGGGATTAGTCACATTTTTGTTGTGTAGATCCTGTTGAACCGGTCATTTTTGAAAATGGCTTTCAAGTCAAAAAAGTGTGGGCACCCCCCTGCTGTAAGGTATATTAATGACAGTAAAATGATGAAAACGGGTGGAATTCTCCTTTAATGTAAGGCCCGGTTTTGATGCAGATGACCTTTGACCTTAGATAGTTGCGTGTTGGAGGATGGACATGGTGCTGGAGCATGTGATTGTACGCATTAATCTGGACACACCCTTTGGAACAACATGCATCCACAAGTCTGCAACACGTGAGCGCTCAGGAATTCAGCCGATGTAGGGAAGACCTTTTTACTCCAATCAACAAATCATTCTTGTGTCTTTTTGTATAATATTGACATAGATGTTTTTTTTTTTTTTTTTAATTTGCTGTCGTCGTTGTCATTGTATGGATTTTAAAACACTTTTGACTGGGTGTGTAATTTCTCTAAAACACCAACCAAAATGTCCGTTCATTCATTTTTGTTTTTTTTTTTTTAAGGTGTGAGATGATCACACCCTGTAAAGACCTAGATTTCCGTCACCTCTAAACCCCTTACTTACCCTTATAACTTCTTTGCCTTTTTAAACTAATTTAAAAAACATTTTTTCAATAGGTAAAGTGGCCAAAATGTCTACAAGCTCACAACGTGTCAGTAGATTCATGGCATGTTGAACTATTCCAAAAGGTTTATCAAAATAGTAAAAGAGGGATAAGGGGTTTAGTGTGTGACGAAAATGGAGGCCTCTGTGTTGTCCGTCTACATTAGTCTGTAAATTATTTTGATAGAGAGAGAAAGCGTATAATCAAGAATGGGATGCAATGTTTAATAACTAAGGAAGCTACCTCTTCAACTGTAGTGGCTACCGGCAGTGCTGTTTTGGTTGTTTTATGTGTTTTCTTTGTTTTGTTCCCAGCTAACAACGGCCAGGAAAGGGAAGGATTACTGACAAGTCTTGATTGTGTTCCAGATCAAGGCAATAATCCAACACTAGTCAGATCTGTCCCAGAATATCACCTCCTGATATCAACCAACACGAATCCTGTCCACTAAAACAGTGCTTTTCAACCTTCTTGATACCAGGGGCCCACTATTTATTCACAATTTGAGCCACGGAGGAGGACCACCATTTGAGGAAATTTTAGCCCCACGGACCCCAAAACTAAAGATTTATTTTTGCTTTTGTTTTCAATTCCGTTACATCTCTGAGTTACATCTGGTTAACTAACTTTCCGTCATTTGGCCTGGGGACCACATGGAATCCTCTCAACGACTACGGGTGGTCCCCGGACCACCAGTTGAAAACCCCAGCACTAAAAGATGGACGTCCCTGGATTAATCAGAGAGTCAGAATGAGGCCAGACTAACTGATTTGATTTAAGTTAGTCTGGTCTTAATCTGATTCATCCAGGGATGTTCCGTTTTTAGTGGACAGGATTTGTGTTGGTTGAAACCAGGTGATATTCTGGGACAAACTTGACTAGTCTTGGATTTCCTTAATCTGGACACAATCAAGGCGTCACTAATTCATCACGGTCCTGACCGCTGGGTTCTGTTTGTTTTGCATACTTGGCTCTAGGTTGTACATCACCGTTTTAGTTCACTGCAGATTGTGGGAGTAATTTATGTACTGTATACTGTGATTCTTTTTGTTTGTTTGTTTGTTTGTTTGTTTTTTAAACCAAACTATAAACTATGGAACTCAGTTTGGTGTTTCGTATTTTTAGATACATGTAGATATCAGTGCTGTAAATACTATACATGTCTTCTTTCAGTTTGAGTCCAAATACATTTTATTTGAAAAAAGAAGTGAGATCAATTTAGGTTTATTCCATTTTCTGAAATTTGTACTTGTTGAATTGTTTCAAATTAGATCCTGCTTCATGCTGCTCTAACATCATGTGGTTGAACACAAGGGGTCAAGGAACTGCATGTCTATCAACCCATTGTGTCCTGACCCTCGATTGGAGTTTCTGACACCATATTATAGCTGCAGCAACATTCTAGCTTTTGACACTAGATTCTACAGTGGTTTCCGACACTAGATTCTAGTTATTGACACTAAATTATAGTTTCTGATGCTAGGATCTACTTTTTGTCACTAGAATCTAGTTTTTGATGATAGAATCGAGTTTTTGACACTAGATTCTATAGTTTTTGATTCTATTTTTTTCTGAAAAATCTGTGTTCCTGTGTTAGTGATGCTAACATATTTCAAGTCAAGGACCACCAGAATTATCCATATTTGGCTGCAGACCCCCCCCCCCCATCTGAAAACATGTTGTTCTAGGGATTCCCCCAGAAGCAAAAATTTGAGTTAAAAATGTTTGCTTCCCCTTCAGAGATTTGCAGCACATTTTCACATTTTTTCAAAAATAGCAGAACTACAAGCTCATGTCGCGCCACTCGGTGGCGCGACATGAGCTTGTAGATCTGCTATTTTTCAACAGATAAAACACCTAAACGCGTTCAGGACACAATGGGTCAATAGGGAATTTAAGTTCCCATCTCTAGGCCTTGGGCGACGAACGTAGGCAACAGAAGCCCAACATGGTTAAGAAAGCAGGCGACGCCGACGGGATCCACCTCTTCCACTGGCGTCTCTGGTTTCCATGGTGACGCTCCTCTACAGCGTAGCTCTCGTCCACGTTGTTAACACGATGCCAAGAGCTGCGTTTTGCCGTCGTAGTAAGGGGTAGGACGACCGCGAGGCTTATGTATCGAGCACAGAGCAATTCATTACTGACGTTGTAGGTCGCACGTTCTACCAATCTTAAATGGGATAATCTGTTTTAGGCTGGAACATCTTTTGGTGTTTTAAGCCAGGGGTTTTCACCCAGTGATCCGGGGACCACCAGTTGGTCCTTGAGAGGGTTCCAGGTGGTCCCCAGGCTATATGATGGAAAGTTGGTTCGCTAGGTGTAATTTTACACTTTTCATCCAGCCAAGCATTTAGCGCAGGGGTTTTCAACAGGTGGTCCCTGAGAGGGTTCCAGGTGGTCCCCAGCTAAGTTTTAACCAGATGTAACTCTTGAGAGTGTAAAAATGAAACATCATTTTTACACTCTCAAGAGTTCATCATCTGAATTAGCCATTTTGGAATGTATGTTTTGCCTGTTTTATTTCCCAAATCCAGCCTGGAATTGTGGACGCAAAATAAATCTTTAGATTTGAGGTCTGTGGGGCTAAAATATCCTCAAATTGTGGTCCGTGGCTCAAATCCTGAATAAATGGTGGGCCCTGGGATGAAAAAGGTTGAAAACCCCTGATTTAGCGCATTCTAGTGCGTTTTGGATTTTGGCAGTTGGCAACACTGGTGGAGCCACATGTGATGTTTCCCACAGTGGGTGATGAGTGGCAGGAGATGACCCTGTAAGAGACAAGCTAGAGCCAGCTAGACTGGCTTCACTATCAGGAAAAACAACACTGGCCTATCTATGACTCACTTCATAACTGTGTGTGTGTGTGTGTGTGGAATCCAATGCAACTGCTTTGTATAAAATTACTGATCAGACCTAGTTGTGACCTTTGTGAACAATTATAATATGGCTGGATTATTATTATTTTTCCCAAGCAAGGTCCATGTTTTAGATTATTAGAAATATTATTATTAGAAAGTAAAAGATGGGTGTTAATTGTTTTACACTTGTTCAAGTGATTTCTTTTTTTTTATATTATTATCTACTACGGTCCTAATTAACAATTAACAACATTTCATCACTGGTCCGGGGACCACCAGTGGTTGAGAAAGGTCCAGGTGGTCCCCAGCTAAATGGTGAAAAGTTGGTTTAACCAGATGTAGAGAGTGTAAAAATGAAACTATATCGACCCTTGCAGGTTTGGTTTCATTTTTTACAACCTTAGAGTTAAAATATTCATCATGTGAATTAGCCCAAGTCTACACAACTAGAGAATGTAGAAGATTAATGGTCATTTTGATCTGTATGTTTGACTGTTTTGTTTCCCCAAATCCAGCCTGGAATCGTGGACAAAAGCAAAAGAAGTTTTGGGGTCTGTGGGGCTAAAATGTCATCAAATGGTGGTATGTCCGTGCCGTGGCTCAAATTCCGAATAAATAGTGGGCTCTGGTGTCAAAAAGATTGAAAACCCTTGCTTCATATGAAAAACGTTGAGGTTGCCCACCCTGCCATTCTTCCAGCCCACCCTAGTAGGGGTGGCTAAATCCGGCCCCTGTGATGGAGTCAGATATGAGTCATCCTTGACGTATTCTCTAGATGTGGGCAGTGCAGTGCATTGTGTGGTGGTGTGTACTGTACTGTACCGTGGAAGCCTGGATGCTTGACCCCTAGCAAGCAAGTCAAGCATTCCAGTGATGCTGTTACCCTGTAATATGGAGCCTTTTCTTGGCATGGCTTTGGTCCACTTGTATCCTAATAAGGGATGCTGCAAATCAATGCAACATTATGAAACATCACAAATGAATGCTATTAGGCTATAACTTACAACTTAAGTATAACTTAACCTACAGGTTAAGTTATACTTCTTATATACCATGTACCCAGTTTGAGAAGGCAGAGCGCACGTCAGGGGCATGGGGGGCATTTAGGCCCGAAGCGCCACGGGCAATGAAGTCGCCCCCATACCATTTTCTCCTACCCCCCCAATTGGGAAAGGTTACATCCACCCCTGGCGCACGTGTGTCTGTGCGCCTTGAAGATGCCCAAATGGAACAGCTGCTGCATCAGTTCACTTCATCTGCTTATTGTCCTATAAACAGCTGTAGATTGCCTCACATCGGTCACTTCCTGTAGTTCCTGTAGTTACAGACATTAATTTAACTTGTGACACATTGCTGCTGCTGCTAATTTAGTTTCAGGTTTTCACCATGTTTCACCAAATTCCCAATAGGTAAGTTTTGATCCCTTTCATCACAAACACTCATTTCTGATACTGTAGCTCCGGCAAGAACTCCAAACCACTTTGACCACTGACTATTTACCATTTAGATGTTGCATTTGTTCAGGTCAGACTTTTTTTTTTTTTTGAGGCAGAAATGTTCCTTCAACCCAATTATGCCAAAAGCAAAACAAAACACATGTGGACTCAAAGAATCGAAATGCCTTCACAAAGAGTCTAAATTCTTAGGCTAATATCACTGCCTGGCTGCCCCAGAAAAGACATTCTTTATATGTAGGCCTACTGCATTATTGTGGCCTTGAGGCAATCAGGTTGTTTGTTGATCCACTGGACTATGTACACTGAACTTAAAAGACACAGGAAACATTGGGGGATAAAGGTGAATAATGTCCAGTAATAGAACTACATGACATGCCATAATGTCGTCACGTCATCAATATAAGGACACCCGGCCTATTGTAAGAACTTCATACACGTCACTGGTGGTCTGCAAATTATTAAACACACACATACCTCATGCCTTAGAGAGCCTTAGCAAGGCTTTGTTGTGATCTAACACCAAGCATTCAAAGACTCTTGATCATTCCACTGGCCCCAGAGTGCCACTTGTTCTCTGCCTTGTCGGTATGCTGCGTTTACGTCAGCGGCCATGTGGCCTCTCCGAGGTGTGAAGTCTGATTATACTTAGTCACGGTCGTCAACATGTGCAGTCGGCTGCTGGTGATCAACATTTTCATCAAATGTTAACGTTGTATTTTTTGCCATGGCGGGGTACAAAATTATTGGTTATTAATAACATAACCTTAAATGTATAGTGCATGGGCTCACTATTAGGGTGACCAGATCTAAATTGTTCATTTGAGGGACATTGCATGTGTGGGAACAAGTGGGAAAACGTATTGCCAATGCTGTTGGCAAATTATGAATATCTTGATGTTTTAAAAAAAAAAAAAAAAATCAGGATTCCAATATAGTAAAAAATAGCTGATCTGAAAGCTCAAAATGGGATTTACAGTATGTGGATGTATGTATGTGAGACAGACAGACAGGGGACTCAATTTGTGGGACACCTGAAAAGTCAGGGACAGCTGGTCACCCTACTCACTATATCTAAGTGCAACAGTCGCCGTTGAAAATGGCAAAGAGCCGTTTAATGGCAAAGAGCCATTTTTTATACCCTCTTAATGTAAACGCTGTTATGTGCATGCCCAGTCGCTAGGTGGCGTGTGTCGGCGTGACTGCACTGACATATAGACCGGCCACACATGCGTAGAACAATTTCCGTTCTACTTCCTCCTAGCAGCCGGAATCTCGCGGATGTAAACAAACAAACCATATCCAATATGGTCAGTGAGGATCCTGTACAGATCCAAATTGAGCTCCTGGCAAATCATTGCGCACACAAATTCCAGTCGCGGACATGGACAGTGGAGGACATGGACAGTGTTTTGTCCATGTACAGACAATGTACAGACACAACATGGCCCTGTGGCACCTTTATATCACCTACTGTATAACAGCATCAATGTGCATACAGTACAAACAATCCAGAACTCACACTTCAAAAGTGAATTGACACTTGAATGGATTCAACATAATGGTTTAATTGGTTGCTTATAATTGTTCTCATCTTTTGAACGAGGACAATGGATGGATGACAAAAGCTTTCTCAACCTTTAAAATGTGCCAGCAGCACTCACTCTCAGCCTACATAATACAGAATGACTAATCAGTAGTATAATAGTCTTGGTGTCAGTCGGTCAAAGGAGCGTTCTACACAAAATAGCAGATCATCTTTTATCCCAAGAGCCAAGTGGCAAACAAACAAACAAAATAAAACAAAACAAAACAAAGGCAACGGGCTAAACAACAACAACATGAATAATTTAATCTGGGCTCAAAGCGGTCAGCCTGGTCAGCTACCCTGAGGAATCTTTCCACCTCCTCAGCCAGACTTCTCTTCTGCTTTCTTCTTGTCCTCCTTGGGGATTTGAGCTGCAAGCCAGGGAGAGAGTCTGTTACTGTATATATACAGGGGCGGATCTAGGCATGGGGGGGGGGGGGGGGGGTAATGCCCCCCTAAATGCCCAGTCTGCTCCATCAAACACGATGGCATGCAAAACAACCCAAGATATTTCAGTGCTTATATATTTAAAAGTATTTGAAACACTACTACTGCTACTAACTAACGACAGTTGTCTCACCACTAAACCAACAGCATTTCATCATTGAAAACAGAAAACTCTCAGACCTCCGAGTCAGACCTTTAGCTTTATGCATGCTGCTGGTATTATTGATGTTTACTTGCCTAATAATAGTGAAAATATAATTGACAATGGTGTGGGTGTGCGGCTTCATCGCCTGTGGCGCAAAGCAACACAGGCGATGAAGCCCCCCCCCCACAGCCGCCTATATACTTCATACATAATAGAATCACCAGGCCAAAGGCATGGTGAAGACATGGTGAAGTCTGTGTGTGTGTCCATCCGTCTGTTAACAGCTAATCTCCGCCACCGTAAATCCGATCAAACAGCCGTTCATAACGCCACCATGAGGCAGCTTCTCACATTTTTACCTCTATAAGTACTGATCTGAATGAAACGCTGCATGCAGACTGTCAAAGGACGAACCTTTGACACATATTTTTCAGCTTTTGATAGCGCCACCAGGAGGCTGATTTTTGTAAACATCCTCCAGATTATGTCCCAAAACCATGCAAATCGCTACACAGTATGTCGAGTCGTGCTGGAGCGGGTCTGTTCCATATTTCATATTCTAATTGGCGATTGACTTGAACAAAAGGTATCAAATCATGAACACAGCATGCAAATTAATGTGAAATCGTTAATCATCCTAGACTGTGAAATGTATCCCACCCTTTTCACATTGGCCTGTTATAGAGCCAACAGGTGAATTTTTCACAAAACACTTTTTTGGAACAAAATGCCTTAAATGATTAAAAATTGCCATCAAGGGCATAAGAAGAAGAGCACCCTTTTCACATTGGCCTATTATAGTGCCACCAGGAGGCCACAAGCTGAAGAGCACTATTTATCCTCTTCAGGTTACCCTTTACCCTCTTTTTTATTATATATAAATACTTTGTTGCTCTTTCAATGACCCCAGAACCTAGAGTATGAACCTGGAATCAAAAGGGACATTTATACACTCTGGTATTGCCTGAACGTCCAAATAAAAGCAAACAGCTCTATTAGCTCACACGTCAGTTTTTTGCGTGAGAAAACCGGGTTTGAATTCAGCATTTCATCATTGAAAACCGAAAACTCTCTGAGTCAGACCTTTAGCTTTATGCATGCTGCGTTTCTGTTGCAACTTCAACAACAACTGATGTTATTATTGATGCTTTACTTGCCTAATAAAAGTCCTGTAACTGAAAATGGTATGGGTGCGACTTCATCAACCGTGGCGCGAAGCGACACGGGCAATGAAGCCCGCCTCCAATTGTGAAATGTTCCATCCGCCCCTGGTTTGAATCCGAGTCGAGGTGTAGGACATGGAAGTTACAGAGTCAGCTAAGCTTTCAGCACGCTGGCTGTGTTTGCTCTAGGAGGCAAACGCAGGCTGGAATTAGGCGGGGTGGGATCAGGCCTTACCCCGGTACCACGCTAAGTAAACATGTTTACACACATTCTGAGAAATAGTAGAAGCCTGGTAGGGCAACGCTTTACTGATACGACGTGAACACCTGTTAGAACTCAACAGTGTGTACACATGCAACCAGGACGGTCGCCAACTAAGGATTTTTATAGTTGACCAAGATTCGGCTAGGATTGTCATTGGTCGACTATTGGTTGACTAAGGCCTAGATTTTCGTCACTGCTAAACCCCTTATCCCTTAACTTCTCTGCCTTTTTAAACTACAAAACATTTTTCAAAACTTCAAATGTCAAATCGACATCCTCACAACATGTCAATAGATTGGCACATTGAACTATATCCAAAGGTTTTTAAAAATAGTAAAAAAAATAAATAAAATAAAAAGGATAAGGGGTTTGGGATAAGGGGTTTAGCATTTCTCCCGATAATGCATGATATACAACCTATTTTTAAAACCTATTTTTAAAAACACTACTACTGCTACTAACTAACTACAGTTGTGTCACCACCAGTGTTGGTCTATATTACTTAGGAAAGTAACTTCTTTACTTTACTCGTTACCCCTTAGACAAAGTAATATCATTACTTTACTTATTACTGGATTTGAAGAGTAATATATTACATATTACGTTATTACTTTCCCAAGTTCTCAACACCGCTTTTGAAAAATTAGAGAAGTACAACATAATCCGGTTATTACAAAATAAAGCAGCAATGCGATTTGTAGTGTACATAACTGCGCAGGATGCTGCGTGTGGACTGGATCTACAATCTACTGCACATCTCTGTTGTTGCAGTACCTGTCAATAGCTTGTACATCTGTTCTATTTTTGCATGCAACAATAAGCTCATTTTAAAAAAAGTAACTTGGCGTTACTTGCAAAGTAATGCGTTACTTATTACCCATTTTTGCAGAGTAATCTCGTTACTTTACTTTTTGGAGCAAAAGTAATAATATTACAGTAATATGTAATCTAAAATTAGTTACTGCCCAACACTGGTCACCACTAATCCAACAGCATTTCATCATTGAAAACAGAAAACTCTCTGAGTCAGACCTTTAGCTTTATGCATGCTGCCTGTCTGTTGCAACTTCAACAACAACTGATGTTATTATTGATGCTTTACTTGCCTAATAAAAGTCCTGTAACCGAAAAATGGTATGGGCGCTTCGCGCCACGGGCGATGAAGCTGCACCCATACCATTTTCTCCTGCCCCCACCAGTTGGGAAATGTTACATCCGCTGTGTGCGTTTGTATTTTTGCAATTTTGTGTCATACTTACGGCGAACCTCCAGTTTACACTCCACTACATCCTCTCCACAGGCGTTGACTGCTTTGCAGGTATAGATCCCTCCGTCAAACGGACAGGGTTTTCTGATCTCCAGCGTCAGAACACCTTGTTTACTGAGCATACGGTACTTGGGTTCGTCTGTGATGCACATCTTGTTCCTGTACCAGGTCACCTTGGGCTAACAATGCAGGAGATTGAAGATTATTATTATTATTATTAACATACAACATGCACTGTATTTTCACATTTTCTGGAATCTACATTATGCCCTAGTTATTAATAATCAAACTTAAAATAAATGAAATCAGGCTACTGATGAAGATGATTTTAATATAATAGTCACCATCATGACTAATAACATGGTCTCTGATTGCGTAACCGTTTTTTACCATATCAACATTCATTATCTTTAATCTAAAAAAAGAATAATAGAAAAATAGTGAAAATAGCAATAGCAGTTAAACCCCTATTGTATGGGGTGTTTTAAGTTTATTGAAAAATAGCAGGCGTTCACGGCTCATAGCACGCCACAGAGTGGCGCGCTATTTTGGGGGAGAATGTGAGAATGCAGCATAAAATCTATCAGTATGTTCTTAACGCTTATGTTACAATGTCAGGACGAATTGGGTTAAAGCTTGTAGATTGGCTAATTTTAGCTATTCATCCAAAGTAGGTTTGTGGTTAAAAAACAAAGGAATGAATATTTTCTGGTGTTTTTTTCCCATCTGCACTCACCTTTGGAGTGCCCCTGAGGGAACAGCTGAGGGTGGTGTAGTACCCTGCGATGACAGAGCGGTTCACCAGCGGGTGTGTGAACTTTGGGGCCTCAGAGAAGTCACGCTCCTTGTAGGATGGAGGCTTGTAGCTCAGACCTAAGAACAGACAGTGCTCAGTGTCAGATGTAGGATGGAGACTGGTGTGCATCAGTAGTTCTTATTCGTGTGACCTGTAGATTAGTTGATCTGTTATCAGCCCGTTGTGTTGTCTGACTCAGAGCCTTAAAGTAGGAAGAGTTGCGACATTACATGCACTAAGGCACATATGTCAAAGTCAAGGCCCGCGGGCCAGATCCGGCCCGCGAGATGATTTAATCCGGCCCCAGGCTTGTAGAGCAAAAATGTCTGAGTCTATCAAAAAAAAAAGTAAGTCTCTAGCACGTTCCTATCAAAAGTTATGATCGTTTAAAGAAATCCTTTTTGTGCTCTCTTCTGAACGGCATGTAATGCATGTTGTCCAGCAGGGGGAGTCGTTTTACCAGGCTAGGCTGCTGGCGCTGCAAAGTGAGAACTATACTTCAGCAGTACTAGGGTGTGTAACCGAGAGAACTATACTTCAGCAGTACAAGGGTGTATAACCGACAACTATACTTCAGCAGTACAAGGGTGTATAAGTGAGAACTATACTTAACTTTACATACTTACTTAAATTTAGTATTTGAAATTTAAATGCTATTTTCGTATGGTTTATTGACGCTCTGTAAATAAAAATAGCATCTTTCATAGCAAATGTCTTAATCTAGGCTACAAGTATGAAACCAATAATATATATTAATATCTATTCTTAATAATAAATATGACTTGTGTGATATATATACTGTAGTGTAGAAGCAACGGCTGTGTATGTAAACATGCGTGTGCCGTGCATGCTTGCGGTCTGCGACTGGTTGCACCGTGGCGCTCCGGCCCCCATGAAGTCACATGAAGTCCAATGCGGCCCCCACCCCAAATGACTTTGACATTACATGCACTAAGGCCTCCGTCACGTGACCGAGGAGAAGCTTGGTCACCTGACCTCATGGGGAGGCTGTGGTGTGTCTGATCCAGTTTGGAATATATTATTTTGAACGAGGTTGCTGCAAATATCGACAATTGTACGTATATATATACAACATGACAAGTGTTTTAAACTGTTGTTCAGTGACAACTAGTATGTCTGTAATGTGTACGATGTGCTATTATTAAAAAACAAACTAAAATGAAGTAATTTAAAGCCATTAAAGCTGGGCTGTTGCCTGCGTCCAATATGCTTTTCTGCCTACTTCCCAAGAGCACCCAGCAAGTCTCGCAGCCTGCGTCCCTTTTTCAGTTCTTAACAGTATGTGAATGAGGAGAGACTATTCTGCTCTTTCAAGTCGTAAATATAATTATATCATTTGCAAATCGTAAAACAAACTGTAAGAAGATAACCTGTGATATGTTTTCTATCATTTGGCTGCATTTGTCTGCAAATAGTCATTACTACACAATGGTTGTTCACACGTTGTCTGTCTGTCTGTCTGTCTGTCTGTCTGTCTGTCTGTCGCTGGATTCCATTAGATCAGGGGTTTTCAACAGGTGGTCCGGGGACCACCAGTGGTCCCTGAGAGGGTTCCAGGTGGTCCCCAGCTAAGTTGGTTAACCAGATGTAACTCTTGAGAACGTAAAAATGAAACCAAATGGACCCTTGCGGGTCCATTTGGTTTCATTTTTACACTCTCAAGAGTTAAAATATTCATCATGTGAATTAGCCCCAAGTCTACACAACTAGGAGATGAAAGAAATCTTTAGTTTTGGGGCGTCTGTGGGGCTAAAATGTCCTCAAATGGTGGTCCGTGGCTCAAATGCTGAATAAATGGTGGGCCCTGGTATCAAAAAGGTTGAAAACCCCTGCATTAGATCCATTCACAGTGGTGTGCAAGACGCCATGGACTGGCCTTATGAAGTGAACGGGAATGTCAGAACTCTGTCTCTAGATGGCACTGGTCTGACTCCACCCCTCATACAATCACCTGCTGCCTGTTAAAGCCTCACCTCCACCTGTTCCTCTCAAACAGTTCATCCATTTCAGTTGTTTGTGGCTCCTGTTGCTACAGTTTAGTTTATTGTCTCCTCATTTTTGGTCCCTGAATAACCCTATGTTATAGTTGTTGTTCACCTCATATAGGTAGAAACTTGTTAAGCACACTAGGTAAGCTGCCACAGGTATGTTTGAACTTGTTTTTGGTTACAGTTAGAGTTAGGTAGGCTTTTGTTTTACTGATTACTAGGTAGTTAGGGGCAACACCTGTGTGTTGCCCGCGTTTGGTGTTATAATGCTTATAACACCAAAACGCGTTCAGTACAATTAAGCCACTAGCAGGGGGCTAGTGGCTTAATTGTACTGAACGGTTTTGGTGTTATAAGCATTATGTTTTAACTATTGAAAAATAGCAGATCTGCAAGCTCATAGCGCGCCACCGAGTGGCGCACTATGAGCTTGTATCTCTGCTATTTTTGAAAAATGGTGAAAACGTGGTGCAAATCTTTGAATATTATGTTATTCAGAAACTAGAAATCTAGACAGGACACAATGGCTTAATTGTACTGAATTATTGTATGCTTGCTGCGTTCAGCAAATGTAAATATCTGTAAATAATGACAAAATCAGAGTAAAGCACCTACACCTCGACTCTGAAGCTTTGTCGACATGTTATTTGCATTTTCAATGCTAAATGTCCCATTTACCCTATTGGCCTGTGTGTGTGGCAACATATACTGACTGATAAAATGAATGGATGAAAAAACATACAGATACAATACTTTTTATTTGTATTTAAAATTATATTTTATGGGCATTTCATGTGCTCTAAGGCATATAAATGTGTATATACTGTATAGTGTACAGTATATACTTATATGGTGTATATATTTATACACCATATAAATCTGCACGCTGTGAGTTTGTAAAGCTTCCATTTACCAGCATTATATAGTGTCTCACCAGTTTTCTGGATCAAGGCGCTATCCTTAGTGTTGCAGGGCTCAGGGCTGCAGCCCACTTGGTTAATGGCAAACACACGGAACACATATTCATTCCCCATGATGAGGTCAGGAATCACACAGTTGGTTCTCCTGTACTGTTCAAACACTGTGTACCAGTCCTGTGGAGGAATCATAGTCACCTCAGCAATTCAATATTTATAATATAACGGATATACGGGATGTCAGGGCGGATTGGCCATCTGGAGCACAGGGAGTTTTCCCGGTGGCCTGCGCCACCTAGTGGCCTGGACAAGATCCAAAATGGCCAGATCAAAATGACCATTGATCTTCTACATTCTCTAGTTGTGTAGACTAAGTTGGGCTAATTTACATGATGAATATTTTAACTCTTTGAGGGTGTAAAAATGAAACCAAATGGACCCTTGCGGGTCCATTTGGTTTCATTTTTACGCTCTCAAAGAGTTACATCTGGTTAACCAGCTGCCGCCCCCAGGGTGGCCTGGCAAAGGCAAAATTGTCCCGGTGGGAAAATATGTGCCAATCCGCCCCTGTACGGGATGTTGTGTGGAAAGAAGTCCCCCGTTCTGCAATTCTTGGAAATGGACACCTAAAAAAAATCATCATTAACATGGTGAAACACATCAAGATGTACTTCATTATTTGCAGACATATTGGCCCATTTTGTTCGATTTGTACATTGTATTTGTACCATGCGGTTCCAAATGTTGAATTCCCTTTAACCAAGTTCAAACTGGCTTCTATATTTTCACAATGTTATTATAGGTGAAAATTTCCAAAAAGTTGTTTAATGTTTTAGTTTTTATATTTCTAAGAGAGAGAGAGTGCAGCTACCAGCAGTGGTAGCTGCTGTGGAATAGCCGTTGCCGTCGGTAGTGTTTTTTTGGAACCGAAACCTTTTGCGCCTCCGTTATTAGGAAAGAAACCACCGGTTCGTCAGGTTTTATAGGTGATTGATGTTCACACCAGTCGATGTATTAAAGAAACTCTAAAAGACGCCCCTTTCCATTTTTAGAGCTACAGCCAGAGGACCACTGAGCACAGGTATATTTCTGTCCTCATAAATCAGATATCAGAGGTTGCCATAAGCAGACACACTGATAGCTAATTGAATCTAATCGTGACTACAATGAAACCTGAACGGGGTGCAGCTGCGTGCTGCCCCGTGCACGCTGCCCCGTGCACGCTGGCATGCACAGTGGCACGCAGGCACTGCCAGAAGGACGGCAGGCCTGCCTGCGTCGCTGCCTGGACAATCCTTGTCAGGTCATGGCTAAGAGGCTAAGATTAGGACATTCCTGACAGTGTTGCCAACCTGGCGCATTTGTCACTATATTTAGCTTTTTTTTCCAGACCCCTCTAGTGCCAAAATTAATGGAAAAAACTCCTGGCGGAAAATCTAGTGCTTTTTTGCTGGTGAGTTGGGGCGAAATTAGCTGACAGGCGGCAGAGATATAACCCTCGTTTTTCACCATTTTTCCTCCTATGACAGAGGTTTTCAACCAGTGGTCCCCAGGCTAAATGATGGACAGCTGGTTAACCAGATGTAACTCTTTGAGCGTGTAAAAATGAAACCAATTGGACCCTGGTGGGTCCATTTGGTTTCATTTTTACACTCTCAAGAGTTAAAATGTTCATTAGTCTTAATCTACACAGTACACAACTAGAAGATTAATGGTCATAGACAGAAGCAAAGGAAATCTTTAGTTTGGGGGGTCTGTGGGGACAAAATGTCCTCAAATGGTGGTCGTCCGTGGCTCAAATGCTGAATAAATAGTGGGCCCTGGTATGAAAATGGTTGAAAACCCACTGCTCTAGCGCATTTTGGAAGTGCCTCTAGTGCATTTTGGAAGTGCCAATACTAGTGCATTTTGGCAGTTGGCAACACTGATTCCTGATGGCAGGCAGGCAGCCTTGGAGTGGATGGAAGGTAGCTGTGGAAGTTTGGCCAACGCAGACCCATAATGCCTCACTCCTCCTGGCCCACAACAGAGGCTCTGTGGCCATGCAGTATTCCAGTATTGGCTGATTACTCTATGTGTCACAAGGAAGGACTAAATTATCCCCCTTGCGACCCCCCCCCCCCTCTCGCATTTCATACATACTACAAAGCTATTTCCATGCATAGGGAGGTTGACTTAGAAGTTGTAAGATCACAGAGGTAAGCTAAGCTACGGTGAGGTCAGGTAAGGTAAGGCAGTGGTTCTGCCCTCATCTGAAATGGTTTCTCTGCTTCAGTAGAACTAATTTATCTAGGGGACCCCCTGGAACCGCCTTGTGGACCTCTGGTGGGTCTTGGAGCTCACTTACCCTAACCCTAAGGATAACTTTATTATTATTATTATTATTATTATTATTATTATTATTATTATTATTATTATTATTATTACCCTTATTATTATTACCCTTATTATTTTCGTCCAAGGTTCATGTTTTAGGTTGTTATTGAGAAAGTAAAAGATGGGGGTTAATTGTTTTTTATTTTATTTTCATTGCTTTCTTTAGTTTTAGGGATTTTAGCTATGGGAGGGGGCATTCGAACACCTTACCTTTAAAAGTCAGGTAGAAGTTCAGTTGGGTTTGCAGTTACAGTAAAAACAAAAACAAAATCTCCTACACACAAACAATTTGAGTAAAGTAAAATCTGACGTACTGCAGCTCAGTCATCTTAGAATTGTAACATTGTATTGTATTTTTGGTGACGTGTTGGGCAGATACTCAAAATGTCATGCAATGCCATGCGCAGTGGGCTTGTAGAGCTGCAATTTATTCTATTTAGGATTTTTTTTGTGGTTAAAACCATTTGTGGGTTAGGCTATATAAATATTGAACCAATGAAAACATTAACAGTGATCGATCTATGCAAACACAGGGAAAGTAAACCAACAACGGCAATATCTTAAGGTTTTCAACCTTTTTGACACCAGGGACCACCATTTATTCGTCATTTGAGCCACGGACCACCATTCGATTACATTTCCACCCCAAAGACCTAAAACTAAAGAATTCTTTTGGTTTTGTGCACAATTCCAGGCTGTACATTGCAAACAAAACAATGTAGACTTCTTGTTTAAGTGGTGCTAATTCAGATGATGAATATTTTAACTCTTGAGAGCGTAAAAATTAAACCAAATGGACCCTTGCGGGTCCATTTGGTTTAATTTTTACGCTCCT
Source organism: Benthosema pterotum (assembly GCA_039105355.1). Taxonomy (NCBI): domain Eukaryota; kingdom Metazoa; phylum Chordata; class Actinopteri; order Myctophiformes; family Myctophidae; genus Benthosema; species Benthosema pterotum. The sequence continues at coordinate 45,417,384 of CM076966.1, forward strand.
AAAGAGTTACATCTGGTTAACCAACTTTCCATCTTTTAGCTGGGGACCACCTAGAACCCTCTCAGGGACCACTGGTGGTCCCCGGACCACCTGTTGGAAAGCCCCTGTCTTAATGATCAGAAACGGAGCATTCTTACCATCGTCCTCTTGTCAGCTTTCTGGATATGGTAACCGATTATTTCACAGTTTCCATCGTCTTTCGGTGGCTTCCACTCCAGAGCCACGTTGAAGCCCCACACATCCATGATCTTCAGGTCCAGAGGAGATCCCGGAAGATCTATAGAAGACAATTATTTACAAAATTAAATAAATAAATCGTGGCCTGCACGCATGCACACACACACACACACACGCGCACACACACTCACTCGGAAATATCAGAGTATCTGTAGGAAAAGAGTAGCGACACGCTTTGATCTCGCCGCCTCGCGCCTGCACTGGAGCTCTGCAAGTTCCAAACATAATGTAGGCCTATGTAGTTAATCACAGCACAGACTATTTTTTTTTTTTTTTTATTTTTTTAGCCCACGATTTTGCAACCCATTTTTTCACCCAGTGCCAATTCCTAATGTGATCCTGGGCTCTACACACCCTCCACCAACCTGGGAGGCAGCGGACTGGCCTCATGCTTCCTTCAATGCATGAGGAGTCCAAGCTGCCTTCTTTTCACCTGACCGGGGGAGTTTCCCTGGTTGGACGTAGCGCGTGGAAGGAACACGTTATTCCAACCAGTTTCCTGTCTAGTTCCTGTGGCAGTTTAGAGTCCAGGATTACAGCATGTTTTTGTGAGGGTATCTACCCTAGGGAACACGGGGAGAACATGCAAACTCCACACAGAAAGGCCCTTTTGCCAACCCCGCCTCGGGTATGGGCACTGATGACGTGGAGGAGCAGCTGGTTAACCAGATGTAACTCTTTGAGAGCGTAAAAATGAAACCAAATGGATGGAAATCCATTTGGTTTCATTTTTACACCCTCAAGAGTTAAAATATTCATCATGTAAATTAGCCCAACTTAGTCTACACAACAAGAGAATGTAGATTAGTGGTCATTTTGATCTGTATGTATCCAGGCGAGCATCTATAGCGCATTCTAGTGCATTTTGGAAGTGCCGCTAGTGCATTTTGGATCTTGTCCAGGCCACTAGGTGGCGCAGGCCACCGGGGAAAACTCCCTGTACTCCAGATGGCCAATCCGCCCCTGCTCAGAAGTAGGGGCAAACACAACACTAGATACGATCACTGAAGACATCGACCCCTCCTTACCAACAATTTGTATATTGACGGTGGCCGTGTCCTCCACGTTTTCAATCTGCACCTGGACGTCGTACTTCCCAGAGTGGCTCCTCTCTGTCTTGCGGATGAAGATGATGGTGTCTGTGTCGCTGTTCCTCACGCTGACCTGGGTGGGGTTCAGAGGCTCCCCGTCTTTAGTCCACGTCACCTTGGGCCTGGGCTTGCCCTAGAAGTTAAAAAAAAAAAAGACTGCTACTCACCTAGGTATCAGTGTTGTAGTGGGACTTTTAGAAGTGGGGGGAAGCCTCTTAAAGAGGAATTCCACCCATTTTCATTTTTTTTCTGAGAGTCTACATGTGTACACTCTCAGAAAAAAAGGAAACTCATTAACATGGTGAAACACATCTTTATGATGCCATCGAGATGTATTTCACCATGCTAATGTTTTTTTTTTTCTTTTTCCAGACCTCCATTTCTAGGAAACACAGAATGGGGGGAACTTTTTTTTATCATGTCCCCCACAACATCTCTAAGGTAACATCTCTATGTAAGGATGATATATATATATATATAATATCTTATTTAGTTTAAAAATGGTTAATAATTTTATCCCTTGGGGGGTGCCATTTTGCAGGAGATTTTCCCTGGAGCCCAGGGAAAAATGGCATTTATAATATCTAGTATATTTTCCTAACAACACGTATTACATGGTATTAGTTCATGGTTTAGCAGTGAGTACAAGGTCTCTGATGTCATGGACAGTACTCCCCCCCCCCCCCCCCCCCCCCCCCCCCCCCCCCATGCCCATGACTAGATCCGCCCCTGAGTGGCAACCTGTTTGCCATGTACCTAAAGCAGGGGTTTTCAACCTTTTTGACACCACGGACCAGCATTTATTCAGCATTTGAGCCACGGACCACCATTTGAAGACATTTTAGCCCCACAGACCGTAAAACTAAAGATTTCCTTTGCTTATGTCCATGACCATTAATCTTCTAGTTGTGTAGATTAGGATTAATTCACATGATGAATATTTTAACTCTTGAGAGTGTAAATATGAAACCAAATGGACCCGCCAGGGTCCATTTGGTTTCATTTTTACACTCTCAAGAGTTTAAAAATGAAACATCTGGTTAACCAACTCAACTGGGGACCACCTGGAACCCTCTCAAGGACCACTGGTGGTCCCCGGACCACCTGTTGAAAACCCCTGACCTAAAGGACTGTATACTGTAGATGCGTTGGCCGAGGGCCATGCTGGAGAGACTATAAGCTTGGCAGATTTCCAACACTCACAACGATAATGTAGTTGTCCAACCTGTTCACCTGTCAATCAGTGCCAAGTGGAGCGCTAGGACGCTCTAATCGGATAATTGCATAATTGCCACTACGTGTTATTTATGGTGTCAACATTTATCTGTTACAGTACAGCACCGTAGTGAAAGTAGTTTCAATCTACTTTATTACAAAAGAAAAGCTGGACTGAAACAGCAGGTTTACTAAAAGCATTTTATAGGCTACACTACGCTACGCTTCGGATGTACGATTCGGATGAACACACTGTGAAAATATATACAGTATTACTATAGTGTCGTTTACTGTGTGTTGTCATGTTGCGTGATATGTTAAAGGGGAATTCCACCCATTTTCAATTATTTTCTGAGAGTGTACAAATGCAACCAAATGAACCCTAATGGGTTCATTTGGTTCCATCTCAGAAAATCATGGTGAATAATATCATCAAGATGTTTCACCATGGCTTAGTGGTTTTCTTTAGACCTCCATTTCTTGGTAACACAGAATGGGGGAACATTTTTATCATGTCCACCCAGCACCTCGTAGATACATCAATGACATAGTAAAATGTTGAAGGGTGGAGTTCCCTACCTGGAAAGGAATCATCAAATTGACTGTTTCTCCAACTTTCCTGAGGATAGTCTGGCGGAGACTCCTCGGCATCCATATTTTGGGGCGCTCTATATAGTCACACACACACACACACACACACACACACACACACACACACACACACACACACACACACACACACACACACACACACACACACACACACACACACACACACACACACAATGGGTTAAAATATCAGTTTAACTAATCTGTTTAGAAACAGGAATGAATGTAATAATAGTCATTGCTGCGTGTGTGAGACTACAGTATGTCATCGTCAAATTAAACGGACTGCAAATGAAGCTTATTATACCAACACAGTCTCACCCCAAGTCCTATGAATAACACAGAGCCACTTTCCGTAGGTAACCTACGAATAGAACCAAAATTCAGTTCATACTGTACTGAAATAAGTCTATTCATGTAACAAAATGACTCAGAGACATATGGGTTAGGATGTGTTATGGACAGAATAGTACATATTATAAAACCCAAACGCATCCAGCCGGAAAACTTCCGGGTTTTTGACGTTTATAAAAGCCATGCCTACGTCACAAAACAGTAATGGTCTCAGGGTACAAATTTCAATGCTAGGTTCTTTAGTACGATGAGCGTAACGTGTGTAAGTCCAAGCTATTTATATGACTTGGGGTGAGATTGGGCTAGTACTGTTTGTACGGGTATATTATACGGGTATATCTTTCAACTTCTGAATTTTAAAATAAATAAAAGGCTAATGCCTAACCCATTGTGTCCTGATCAGATTCTAGTTTCTGATGCTAGATTCTAGTTCATAGCTCTAGATTCTAGTTTCCGATGCTAGATTCAAGTTCCTCATGCTAGATTCTAGTCCCCACGGTAGATTCTGTTCCTATCAGTAAACTGTAGTTTCTGAAGTTGGATTCCAGTTTCTGACAATAGATTCTAGTTCCCGACACTAGATCCTAGTCCATGACAGTAAATTCTAGTTTGTGACACTAAATTCTAGTCGCTGGCGCGAGATTCTAGTTTTTCTGGAAAAACTTTCTCTGTCAGTGATGTTTAACATATTTCATAGGAAGGACCCCCAGAAATATCTATTATTTAGCTGCAAAACCTCATCTAAAAACATGTTGTTCTAGGGCTCCACCAGAAGCAAAGATTTCAGTTAAAGATGTTTGCTTCCGAAATAATGTATTCAAAGATTTGCACCACAATTTTTTCACTTTTTTTTTTCAAAAATAGCAGACCTCCAAGCTCAAATCGCGCCACTCGGTGGCGCGATATGAGCTTGTAGATCTGCTATTTTTCAACAGTTAAAAACACCAAAGAATGCAGGTAGTTTATATCTCACTCTATGGAACACTCAAAGAGTTCTTCCCAAGAGTATTCCAAATGCTCACGCATAATTTCCCTGATGGTGACAGCCTGTGCCAGGGTAGCGGGGGCACTTGGCCCGGCCACGTTGTGGGCGCGCACGCGGAACTGCAGCTTGTCTCCGGTGGTGAGCTCTTTTATGATCACAGATGTCCTTTCCGTCAGACCCTCGAAGGCTGGCACCCATTCATCCGCTGGTGGCCAGGAAATAAGGACAGTTAAATTGGGTATAACGCTAATTCCATTTCAGTATAGGAGTACAATTAGTCAGCATGCGTTTTTTTTTATCATCACAGTGTCTTTATATGTTCAGGTGATGGATTTTGGATTTACTTTAACATTGAGGTAAGACTGATGTGACTTGCCGACTTCTTAATTGGACCACATTTTATTGAGATAAGACTGATTTATACTTATTATACAGTACTGTAGTGTACTCACAGCGGCTAGCTGTGACGCTAAGAGCTTGTGTACAAGAGAGAAATACTTTATTAATCCAGTTGTAAAGTAATACATTCTATATGCTTCTATGTGCTTCGCTATGCTTTTCTTCTGTTATTTTCAGTGCAATGGATCTATTACAATACTGTCGTATCTCCTTTTACTGTTAAAGTGTGTATCCACATTTGGTTCCATTTGTACACTCCGAGGAAAAAAAAGATCAAAAATATCATTAACACGGTGAAGTACATATTGATGTCATCAAGATGTGTTTAACCATGTGAGTGATTATATTTGGACCTCCAGTTCTAGGAAACTCAGACATGAGGAAACCTTTTTTATTATTTCCACATACTCTCTAAGATATATTAATGACACAGTAAAATGTTGAAAATGGGTGGAATTCCCCTTTACCCTAACTTATCCTTCCAGTACTGCTGAGACCGTTCTGTCAGGTCCTATTTTTCAGTGCAATGGATCTCAAATGAGCTCTTCTAATACAACAAGTGAGGCTTCTCCATTCTAGCTACTGGTACATTCCTCCTCGTGTCCCTAGTGGGTGGTATGATAGTATAATCTAAGCACCGTGCTAATGGTCCAGGGCAGGGGGTTGTTCTACAGAGGACAACCATTAAAAGATAATGGCCCACCAGAGTGATCGCACCAAGCCACAATGCTACTGTCCACACTTCAACAATTTACAACATGCACACTGGGTAGCCCTGGTGTTCTTACTACTGTAATGTTTGAATAGGACCCAAAGTGCTATAATAGCACATCATTATTTGGGTCATGGAGGGACAATTACAGTAGAAGCTGTAATCAAAACGCAAGCCTTCTGAAATTACAGTTAAAAAAAATATTGAATTATTCAACAGGACATTTTCGAGAGTGCAGTATATGTTAATATTATATTCATGGTATATAAAATATAACTTCAGATTGTCAATTGATGCTATTTGCAATAGTAATTTTATTTTCATTGCAAGCGTACAGTAAGTTTTTGTTATTACTGTATGTTGGGATGTTCATTTTCCAGGTTTGTCAGAACATGACAAACCTGAACGATAATAGACAGTGTTTGTAGTGATCAGTAGTGGTCCTTGAGAAGGTTCCATGTGGTCCCCAGCCAAGAGAGCGTAAAATTACCCATGTCCATTTGGTTTCATTTTACTCTCTCAAGAGTGACATTATCTGAATTAATTAATTTAGAAGACGTCTACACTTGGACAATGAAGAAGAACTGTTATTTCAGACAATGTTTGCCTGTTATGTCTCCTAAATATGGCACAGAATTGTGAGAATTTTGTCTAGTTTGGGGTCTGAGAAGCTAAATGTAATCAAATTGTGGTCCGCGTTTCAAATGTAGAACAAGTACTGGGCCCTGGTGTCAAAATGGAAGAAAACCACTGGAATATATATACATACCACTTATACAGTAATATCACAACTTTTCAAGAAAATGATTACCTTATTAACAATAACAAACAACCCTATAACGGTACTTTGCCCACGGTCCCAGGGGTCTGTATTTGGCCCACTAGTATCTAGGCCAAATAGCCACTATACAAGCTATTACAAGACTACTTTCATTGAATGCATGTTGCATGTCTTATAGTAGGCCTACTGTGTGTTCTGTTGTGTTTTGTTTGACACTTACTCAGTGTTGTAGTGGTACTTTTAGAAGTGGGGGGACGCCTCTGAAAGGGGAATTCCCCCCATTTGATTTTTTTTTCTAAGAGTGTACAAATGTGAACCAAATGGACCCTAGCGGGTCCATTTGGTTCCATTTGTACACTCTCAGAAAAAAGGAAACTCATTAACATGGTGAAACACATCTTGATGATGTCATCAAGATGTGTTTCACCATGCTAATGATTTTTTTTTTCAGACCCAAAAATATTTTAGATGTGAGAAGTGGGGGGACGCCGCCCCCCCGCGTCCCCCCTCCACTACACCCCTGTGTTTGACACTTACTGCCTTCTTTGCAGTATTCCACAGAGTATCCCTCCAGCACTGAGGAGCCCATCTTGTCAGGGGCTTTCCACTTCAGTGAGATGGTGGTGTCACTGATGTCATCCACCATCAGTCCCAGGGGCTCACTGGTAGGAGCTGAGGAAGAGCACAAATACAATGTCACTCAAACAGACATTATTCACATTTTTCCCCCCTATACCAGCATTTATTGATACTGCTAGCGTTTCTCAATGTGGAGCTCTTATTTTGAAGAACCAGATTTTACAGTTCGGAAATGAGCATCTTATTTTAGTGTGTTTTTTGACGATGCCGCCTGACTTTGTGTTTTAAAGGGGAATTCCGCCCATTTTCAACTTTTTTTTTTTTCTGAGAGCGTACAAATGCAACCAAAGGAACCCTAACGGGTAACGGGTTCGTTTGGTTCCATTTGTACGTTCTCAGACCATTAACATGGTGGAAATACATCTTGATGATGTCATCAAGATGTTTTACCATGTTAGTGGTTTTCTTCAGACCATTCCACGGAATATTCCACGGCTCTGAGCCGTGGAATATTCCCTGTTTTGATCTGGGTTAAGGAATAGTATATGCAGGCTGTTAAAAGGGACAGATAGGATGGATGTTTTTGATCACAATCCTGTGATATTAATAACAGCAGCTAACAAAACACTGCTAACCGATGCTAACGGTGAGTGGTACTATGGATGCTTGCAGATGTTCATCGGCAGCAATTGCAATGGGTGTAATTATTGCTTTATATTGAGTAACCTGCGGCTATCATCGACAACGGCGATCAATTGTTTAAGAAAATGAATATGGAATTATTAGACAAAGAGGTGTATCCTGTATGGAGACTGATACATTAGCAGTTTTCTGCCTGTCATTAAATATAGAGACACTAAAGATATACTGTAATTGTTCTGTAGGTGCAGTGGATGTCAGATCACACCACAGTTCTAACAATAAGACAATAGTTATAGTTAACATTATGGCCTGTGTGAACAGGCCATAAATACACTAGAAATAGTGTTAAATAAATTTAAAAAGTACTAGGCTTTAGTACTTTTTAAATTTAACACTATTTCTAACAATACATTAATCTAATGGCATGATGTACATGTCTAATACATCTAAAAGGCAAACCTCTGAATACAGCAAAATCATTGTATAATCACAGAGAACATGTTTCTTTGTAATATTTTTTGTGTAATCTACATGCAAATCATCCGTGTAATAACATGATATGTTGTACTATGTGTGACATGACATTATCATATTGAAAGTGTGGAACATGAAAATGTTTGCGAGAAGAGATTTCCAGTGAATTCAAAAGTGTAATAAAAGTTGTAGTTTATCATTGGTTTAGTGACTGCTATATTAACCACCCTTATCTTGGAGAGCCACCGTCGCCAGCAACTTTGAGTTGAGTGAACAGCAGACTCCATGATATCACAAGCAGTCTGAATAAGTGAATGTTGAAAGAGCTTCAGGTCTTGTATTTCAGTTGTGGCCTCATAGATATACAGTCCATAATGGCCTCATGTCACAGGTTAACGACACAAGCAAATTACGCGAATGCCTGTCAGGGGTCAAAGGTTGACCTTAGCAGACTACAGTAATGGTTCACTTCCCCACTTGCAGATCGGCTACAGAATCACTGGAGTTGAACTGAAGTCAGTTTTCACCTCAGACTACGACAGACAACACCATGCAGCGCAAAGAGGACATGATTAGGCAATTAGTCTCGCTCTTTTTGAATTTAAATTCAGTGCATGTACACTGCACTGATTCAGAGAACCAGCACACACACTGATACCTCAACAAACATCTCATGTCATCATGTCATCTATCAACCTTAACCTAGAAGCAAAATCTCATAAATCACCTCGACATAGAAAAAAAGACAAGAATACAAACTTTCTGCAGAGATTGTATCTGTACACGCTACCACCAGTACTTTAAACAAACACCGAAACCAAGAACCAAACTAAACCAAACTTAACTTAAAAAAGACAAAACAATTAATACTGCATAAGCCTACTGTAGACAGGTGCCGGCTCTGGTTCGGGCTCAGGTGGAGGGGCAGGCTCCGCAGGAGGCTGCCCCTCTGCTGGAGGAGCTGCCCCGTCCTCCGCTGGGGGGGCTGCCCCGTCCTCCGCTGGGGGGGCTGCCCCGTCCTCCGCTGGGGGAACTGCCCCGTCCTCTGTTGGGGCAGCAGCAGCCCCGTCCTCTGTTGGGGCAGCAGCAGCATCCTGGGCTGCAGGGGGTCCCTCGGCTGCTGGAGGCTCCTCAGTCACTGGGGGTCCCTCTTCCGCTGTGGCGGCGGGGGCTGCCTCCTCCGGGGCTGGTGGTGGTGGTGCCTCCTCTGGGGGTATCTCCTCAGGTGGTGGTGGTGGTGGTATCTCCTGGGGTTCCCCTTCTGCCTCTGCTGCTGCTGCAGGAGCGTCCGCTGGCTCCTCTGCTGCTGGTTCCGGCTTCTTCTCAGCTGTCTTTGGTAGCTTAGGCTTCATTGTCCTCACTTTGCTTCCAGCTTATGCCCGTATGTCTTCGTCTGTCTGTTTGTCCGTCCGTCCGCACGTCTATTGTTCTGCCCTTTCTTCTCTCTCTCTCTGTCTCTCTCTCCACCCTCCCTCCCTCTCTCCTTCTCTGTTGTCTTTGCTGTAGCTACAGCAGCACTTTCATCCCAGAGCACCTCTTAGACAGTAGCAAGCCCACCATTGTTTTAAGCAGCTGGTCCGAAGGAAGCTACCCTTTGTAACGTGCCATTATATATAGAGCCAGGGCATGCCATGGATACTTTCCTAATCTGGTGACTTAAAAAGATGGGCCGTGCGGATACAATGGTGTTCACAATGCATTGTGCTTCCCAGGCGGGAGGGAGGGTTGGAAAGGTAGGGAGGAGAGAGGGGAGAAAAAAAAACAAAGCCAGAAGGCAGATGTTCTATCTTATCCCATAGACAGTGGTCTTATTTTAGCCACCTGGCTGCGTCCAAGAGCAATTCTGGCATGTCACTAAAGCACTAAATGTCAAGATGGGTATGTGTGCGCTGAGTAGTTGCAGGTACTCAGGGAAACGACAGAGCATACATACGATAGCATACAGTACTTTCGGCTAAGGGTCCTTCAGTGGGTTGTTATGAGTATAACTGGTAATGATAGGCAGGGCATTATATTAAATGATATTGATATTATTGTATTATGTGGTCTTTACATACTTGGGTGCTCAAGTATGTAGAGAGTGTGTTTGGCCATGAATCTGACTGCAGCTTTCAGTCCCAGGTCCCGTTGCTAGGGGAGGAGTCCCTCTGGTTGCCATACATGCCTCCAATCAACCTGGACCAATCACCTGCCTTCCGCCCACCTATTTAAAGAAGTGCTGGCACCTGAGTTCCCTGGCAGTGTGTCACAGTTTGGGCTGTAGCTGTTGACACATTGTCCAGAGCCTTGTCAAGCATATTCCAGGTTAAAGTTGCTGTTGGTCCTCCAAATGTTTGCTGAGGCCTGAGTATTTCAAGTTGTCCATGTGATCACTAACTTCTGAACACTGTGAGAGTTAACTAGTACTGTTATCTTGCTTAAAGTATATTGGAGAGTGCTTATTGTAAAAGCCCCGGTTTGCAAGGTGAGTGCAGTGCAGCCAGTGGGTGGGTGCTAGATATAATTTTGTAACCCTTTTTGTTTTTAGTTGGCTAGGCAAGCTAGTGGTTTGTTTCTATGACGCTAGGTTAAAAACTTTTTGATTGTTTCTTTGATTTGCTCCATTTCTTTATTTTGTACTGTTTAGCTCCTGCCAATACCTGCCAATAACCTAACTATTTACCCATGTAAATTTACCTACCTAAAAGAGCCAACAAGGCCACTAATAAAACAAGGTCAACCCAACCTTTTGTTGCGACCCATTTTCCACCCCTAGACCCAGTGGGTCGTAATGGTGGTATATAATGTTCTGAGCTTGTATTTGCTTTGTGCTTTTGCTTTTGTGGTGAGTGTGTGACTGCTGGAGAGTGATTGGCTGGAGAGTGATTTGAGTGAGTGGTTGGATGAGTGACAGGTGGCTGCCCCTCATCTCTCATTGGTCCTACCCAGGCCACAGCTGTTACCTGTGGGCTTTATAAGCTCAGTGTGTGCTTGGCTCTGGAGGAGGAAAGACAGCTTTGCATGTGTTGAATGTTTTAATGTGTTTAAATGTCGTTTTAATCAGATACTACTTTTACATTAAATTGTAAAACTGTAATTGTACCTTTGGGTGTATGGCCTGGGCTGTCAAGGCCAGAAAGTCGTTATTTTGACACTCAGTAGGCATTCCTGCATAACTTACGGGTGATGACAGGGGCGGATATAACATTTCCCAAGGGGGGGGGGGGCAGAAGAAAATGGTAAGATACCATTTTCAGTAGTGTTTCAAATACTTTTAAATACAAGCACTGAAATATCTTAGGTTGTCTTGCATGCCATTATGTTTGGTGGGGCAGACTGGGTATTTAGGGGGGCATTGCCCCCCCATGCCTATGCCTAGATCCGCCCCTGGGTGATGATGAAGTCAGGAGTTATACCACATACCCTCCATTGACAGGCCGTCACTGTCCCCATCAGAATACATGCATCAAACACACACAGCCAGTGCTAAAAGACCTTGTCCTCACAGAGACATGCGTCAAAACACTTGATCGCTGCCAATAGATAGTGCCACTAAAATTAATGACTCCCTTGACCTATATACTGTATATATATATATATATATATATATATATATATATATATATATATATATATATATATATATATCTCTGGCAGTAAGATGATCATCCATAACACGATGCCAGAACACCTGACTCTGACTCCAGAGACGGAACAAAATGCCTCAAATCATGACAAAGTGCTGGGATTTCAGTTCGAAGTTTCAATTTTCGCATGCGCGCGTGCACACACACACACACACACACACACACACACACACACACACACACACACACACACACACACACACACACACACACACACACACACACACACACACACACACACACACACACACACACTCCCACTAGGCAAAATGACACTTCTTACCTATAAATGCACTGAGTAAAACATTGTATGCTATGCATACACCCTAAAGAAGCCAAGGAAACAACTTTGCCCTACATTTTTACATCTGCCTTTTATAGCGCCACCAGGCGGCAGACTTTTGTAAAACACTGTATTGCTTGCACAGAATGGTACCCATGATACGTTGAGGAACAACTGCCAAGATTTTAATATTATAGCACCATATGCGGGGGCAATATTTGTGATTTTTTTTTTTACATTTTTGTCCATGTGTACAAATCGTTATACCATCTCTATAGTCCAGTGATCTAGACAGATCCATCCAAATGTTAACCTTCCATTCCTTTTTTAATGTTTTATTTTATCCCATGATTTTGTAATCTATTTTTCACCCAGTGCCATTGCCAATTACCTAATGTGATCCTGGGCTCTACACACCCTCCAAAAACCTGGGGAGGCAGCAGACTGGCCTCATGCTTCCTTCAATGCATGAGGAGTCCAAGCTGCCTTCTTTTCACCTGACCAGGGGGAGTTTTCCGGGTTGGGCACCCCAGCTGGCCAGGGGGAGGCAGTTTAGAGCCCAGGATTACTGCATTTTTTTGTGAGGGTATCTACCCTTGAGGACACGGGTAGAACATGCAAACTCCACACAGAAAGGCCCTTTGGCCAATTGATTGGTGAATTCTGGACTTTGCTGGCCCACAAAAACCTACCTGTCCTTTCTACCGCAAACTTGATTAACTATGAATGAACAGCTCTGTAAATGGGCTAGAAAACACTTGGCGCAGCAGTGATTGATTACAGTGATTGATTACAGTGACTGATTACAGCAGCTGTGGTTACAGTGGAGCCAGTAGTGGAACCATAGAGTAATAAAATATAGAGGGTTAACCGGAGCGATAGCCCCGCCCCCTTGCCGTTCATTTCAATACAAGTTGCTCATCGGCATTTTGAAGCACCCGGAAGACCGCCGGAAGTAGGTCTACTTCCGCATTTGACCACCAAAAATTGGTGGTCAAATGCGGAAATGTTTCCTCCATGAATGCGTCTGAAACAAGGGATCCTGGGAAGGGATTGATGAACGAGCGCTGTCGAGAACAAGCAGAGGACAAAAAAACAGCATCAAAAAACAAGCTTGTTGTGTTTGCAGTGAGCTTATTATCAGACTGTCATATAATACATCCGTTATGTTTTGAGAGGCGGTATATGACGCGAGCACCGCTGGTTCATCCAGGAAACAACTTAAACACAAACTGCCCTATCCGCGTTCACAAAGCAAACCAGCATGCAGCATTCTGTCCTGGTGCTTGTGCATGAAGTTCAGCCGCCTGCGGTTCCAGAACTGACCACTAGAGCCCGAGCTTCAAGCCTGGAGGTGCCCTCCGGCTGCCTCCACATTGCTTTTTGCACAGTCCGTGTTTCGGCCGGGGTGTGACGTCACGTCCTCCTTTTTTTGAATGGGTTTCAATGGGAACTTCCGACTAGTTCCTGTCTGCATTTTGGACGGTGGGCAGGCAGCAGGAAAGACCCTCCCACGGCCGAAATTCAGACCAGAACAAGCCGGAATTAAGTCTCATTGACACCCATTCAAAAATGCAGGACGTGACGTCACAGCTTGGCCGAAACTTGGACTGTGCACTCTGCAGTCTGTAGGCCCTGTCTGGGGATGTGAGTGGAACCCCAAAGCAGGGGGGTACTGGGGGGACTCACCGATTGGAACAAAGGGCTGTGAAGCAGGGCTGGGCCGGGACATGCCGATGGCGTTGACAGCGTAGACCCTCATCTCGTAGGCCATGCCCTCAATCATCCTCTTGGCTTCGTAGGTGGTGTCGGCGAAAGGGTCAAAGTTCAGCCTCATCCACCTATAGCTCCTCTTCTTCTTCCTCTCCAGCACATAGCCTGGAAAAAAATAAAATAAAAGAGAATTATTATTGATATTATGTTCTTAATTGGACTCTGGGAATCTTTATTTTATATTTATTTTTTCCTGATGATGTGATGTTATACTTCAAAAGAAGCCGTCTGAGGCGAGACGTTATCGATTGTGTGTTAATGCAGCGTTTTTTCAACCGGAGGTCCGGGGACCTCTTTGACAGAGTCCCAGGTGGTCCTTAGGCTAAATGATGGACAGTTGGTTAATCAGGTGTAACTCTTTGAGAGCGTAAAAACGAAACCAAATGGACCCTTGCGGGTCCATTTGGTTTCATTTTTACACCCTCAAGAGTTATAATATTCATCATGTGAATTAGCCCCAAGTCCACACAACCAGAGAACGTAGATTGTAGATTAATGGTCATTTATGATCAGTATGTTTGCCTGTTTTTTTCCCCCAAATCCAGCCTGGCTGGGTTGTGGGGCCCCAAATCAAGTGGTGGTCTGTGGCTCAAAAAATACTGACTAAATAAGGGCTCTGGTATCAAAAAGGGTGAAAACCCTGAGCATGTCGTGGATCTTGCGGTGTGGTCCTACCAGTGACTGGCTGTCCACCATCGTTCAGAGGAGGGTCCCACTGGACCACACAGGAGTCCTCTCCAACGCTGATGATCCTGGGGGCTGCGGGAGGGTCTGGGACATCTGGGGAGGGGAAACGTTGGTAGTGTCAGTCAGTGCTCATTCATACTCCAGTATTAGGCATTGAGCACAGTGTTGCCAACTTGGCGCATTTGTTGCTATATTTAGATTTTTTTGCCAGACCCCCCCCCTATAGCGCCAAAATTAGTGAAAAACTCCTGGCGGAAAATCCAGTGCTTTTTTGCTTGGTGAGTTGGGGTGCAATTGGTTGACATGAGGCGCCAGAGATAAAAACCCTCGTTTTTCACCATTTTTCCACCTATGATAGAGTCCTCCTTCCTTCCTAGAAAGGACCATTGGTAACCAAATGGACACATACTGTAGTAACTCTTGGGATCCATTTCGTTTCATTTTACGATCTCAAGAGTTAAATTATACTTCAACATCTGAATTACCAAATTTTCAAGAATCTACACATTTAGAAAATGTAAAAGAATGTAGAAGAAAATGTAGAACATTTCCCCAGTTATTTCTCCATGGCTCAAATGCAGAATAAATAGTGGGCCCTGGTATGAAAATGGTCGAAAACCATAGCGCATTTTAGTACAATTTGGAAGTGCCATTAGTGTATTTGGGATTTTGGCAGTTGGCAACACTGGATAAGCAGCAACTCACCACGTGTTTATTTATAATTATGAAGTTAAAAAACTACACTACGTGATCACTGTCACGGTCGAAATTAGGCCATTATTATGGTATAATGGTTAATTTGGAAATAAATTTTTGTTTGGGGTGGAATACACTTGTATAATCTGTGCTTTGAATTATATTGCTGTGCTTTTGTGTTCCGGTTACCTTTTCTGTAATTTGGACGGTAGTAGGCCTACTACCCTGAGGTTCCATTGAAAGTCAATCCACTCTCTTCAAATAAGCCAAAATGTAAGGTAAAAGAAATCTTAAAGGGGAATTCCACCCATTTTCAACATTTTTTCTGAGAGCGTACAAATGGAACCAAATGAACCCTAACAGGTTCATTTGGTTCCATTTGTACGCTCTCAGAAAAAAAGTGTCTAAAGAAATCCATTAACATAGTGAAAATACATCTTGACGAAGATGCTTCACCATGTTAGTGGTTTTCTTCAGACCTCCATTTCTTGGGAACACAGAATAGGGGAACTTTTTTTTATCACGTCTACCCAACACCTCTAGGGTATACTAATGACATATTAGAATGTTGAAAATGGGTGGAGTTCCCCTTTAAAGACAATAATACACAGTTTTGCATGTTTCCCCCGGTCCCCTTCTACTGCATCGTGAATAGCCAGTGGTACAGCTGCATCTAGTGGAGAGTGAATTCACTTTCAAGGGACCCTGTCGGGTACTACCACCTTCTATAATACAGAAAAGGGTCCCAAAAGGGTCTAGGTAGGAGGTGAATGTGAGAAGTGTGTACTGGTTGTGGTCACACCAGCAGACAGTCACTCCAGGCTTGAAGCAGCCTCGCTGGTGGCCAAGTTTGGTACTGCAGGCGGGTGGAATTCATGCACGAACGCCCCGAGAGCACGCACGCTCGTTTGCTTTGTGCACGTGGACAGGGCAGTTTGTTTTTAAGTTGTTTTCTGAATAAACCAGCGGTCCTCACGTCATATACTACCTCTCAAAACACAACGGATGTATTATATGACAGATAATAAGCTCAATGCAAACCCACAAGCTTGTTTTTTGATGCTTTTTGATGTTTTTTTTCCTTTGCTCGTGCGCGACGGCGCTTGTTCATGGTTCCCATAATCCCTTGCTTCGGGCGCGTTCATGGAGAAATACTTCCGCATTTGGA
Source organism: Benthosema pterotum (assembly GCA_039105355.1). Taxonomy (NCBI): domain Eukaryota; kingdom Metazoa; phylum Chordata; class Actinopteri; order Myctophiformes; family Myctophidae; genus Benthosema; species Benthosema pterotum. The sequence continues at coordinate 45,433,695 of CM076966.1, forward strand.
CACCAAATTTTGGTGTCCAAATGCGGAAATAGGCGCACTTCCGGCGGTCTTCCGGGTGCTTCAATGCGCCAATGAGCAACTTGTATTGAAATGAACGGCAAGGGGGCGGGGCTGTCGCTCCAGTCCGGTCTCTATTATTTTATTACTCTGAGAAGTGTGTAATGGTTGTGGTGCTGTTGAGTTTCAGAGTGAACTGGCTGATTGAAGAGCAGCCTCTCACATTAAGCCTGGATCTGCCCCTTCCTCCTCATTGGTCATTCCCATCAAACACCCTGGTCATGATTGGCTGAGCTGTTGGCCTGTTCTCTATAAAAATGCCCAGTGCTCAATACTGACTTGACTTCTGGAAGGACAACAGCTGATGGTTGGTGCAGAGAGGTGCTCCCTGTCCCCCAACCATCACAACCACTTTGGCTTTGCTGTTCTTTACTGCTTGGTTCTGTGAGTTTTTTTTTTTTTTCCTTCAGTTTCTTGAGTAACTTCCTTTTTTAATTTATGCTAATTTGAAGCATGTTTCTTTAAAGTGTCCTTCATCATTACTTGTCAACTCAAAAGTAAGATCCCAAGTTATAAATTAAGACTCCATATTGTTATCACTCTGTAGGACTGTTTGGTATCGTTTGTTAGATTGTTCAGTTAGATTTTCTCTTTGTTAGGTATTTTTGTTAGGCAGAATGTTTTCTTGATGTAAACCGGCACTCTGAAGTGTTCAAGTCATTTTCCCCCTCTGTTTGATCAAAAGAAAAAAAGGTGCATATAAATAAACTCAAATCTTTCAAAATGCTGCCTGATTCTCTTACTTTTCCCTACCCTAGATGGGGATGTGTGTTCCCCCATTCTGTGTTTTAAGGCTTGGGGGAGTGCAACTCAGCCCCATATAGACGCACAATAAACTAAATCTTAAACTATGTATACTGAATTGCCTTGTTGAAATGTTCCTTATAGCAAACTAACTGTACTTTAACTTCATAGGAATTTGATGTGACGGGTAATATGAAATTTGTAAAGCATTCTGACTGCCCTGTTTCGATTTTACACTAGAACAGCTCATGCAGTTGTAAAGTATACATATTTACTATGCGCTGACAGTAAGGTGCTGTAAAACTGGTAGGCCACTGCTTGGGTTCAAGTTCAAATTGGTTCCAGTTCAAACCTGACAGCTTTGTAGACAGTTGGGATGACTGAGGGCTTTGGAGTGATTTATTTTCTGTCTTTCATAACCATATAGTCTATATACAGGCCCATAGCCTGCAGAGGTGTCAAAGAGGGGTGGCTGGCACATTCAATTCTGACCCCTCAAGTAGAGGTTTCATATACATAATTGTCTTGCTATATAAAATGTTTGCCCACATTTTAAACAGCCCCTCGGTCATTTCATCCTATAGCTAAGCCTGTATAACCATAACATAATGGGATTTTTTTTTCTCGAATCTACTCGAGATTTCTAAGTATTGGTCTAAGATTTGGATTTCTTGTAACAAGGTTTTTTTCCCCCCGATACTGACATAATCACTCATCAGAATGTTGCTCACTTTATGCTGAGAAAATGTCTGTTTTATGACCTGCAGAGGGCATTGATGTCCCTCTGTAGACGGCTGCTGAGGTAATTACTTTTTACTTTAAAAAAAGTAATTGAATTAACAAAACTCCCTTTGATAGTTAATAAGTAAACGATTAAACATGCCTGGATGTAACCTTTACCAATTGGGGGGAGACCAAAATGGTATGGGTGCGGCGTCATCGCCCGTGTCGCTTCGTGCCACAGGCAATGAAGCCGCACCCATACCATTTTTGTTTTAAATTCATCCCCAAACCCCACATTGAATAGATGACTATGTATTTTGGCATTGTTATTAGGCTATATTTCCTGTGACCCGCAACATTTATATATTGTACAGGACGTATTAGCAAGTTGATGAAAATAATTTAGTGGTGCAACAGTTGTAGTCATAGTAGCGTATATATGTGTCAGAATTTTAAATGTACAGTAAGCACTTTTTATTTGAAATATATGTGAATTTTGAGTTGTTTTGCATGTGAGTTGTTTGCATGCTGTCATGTTTGGTGGGGCAGTCGGGGCATTTAGGGGGGGGGGGGGGGGGGCTGCTGGGGGATATTGCCCCCCCCCATGCCTAGTTCCTTTAAACGATATATATTTTTTTAGCATTGAGTGCTAAAACATTACCGACAACTTTGACATTGATGTCAGCGGTGTCCTCTCCAGCCTCGTTGCGAACGATGCACCGGTACGTTCCCTCGTCCTGTTTGTCAGTTCCCTCTATGGTGAAGACACAGCGGCCGTGCGCACTCTCCACGTGCACCCTCCCATCTGCTTCTGAGATCACCTAGAGCGCATTGGAAATGAAATATAAATTGTTTTTTCAGGATTTAAATTAAACGATAGCTTAAGAATTTTGCTTAATGTAGCAAAAATAGACCCACAAGCTCAAAATGACGCATATGATCGCATTGCGATGCACTTTTTGCTACGAGAGTAATATGCGATGTGGCTCTCTGGAGTGAGTGTGGAAATATAGTGTTCCCCTCAGTTGTGCACCTCTGACCACTTAGACCACCAGGACAGGAGCCAGGGACACATCCACTGTATTAAACGCACATTAAATCATACCATGCTCCTTAACACAGAAGGTGAACGTGATCTTATCCATAAATTGCCAATAGTGTTTGTTTTTTGTTGTGATCAGTCCTTTTTAAATTTGAATATACATACTGACTGTACAATTTCACTTTGGCTCCAGTGACATACAGTATACGTAAAAGGATTCAGTGTAAATACTCAACTATTTAATTCCTAATGGTTTCCCTGCTGTGGACTGGTAGTTTAAACCGTGTATTGGTTATTTTTACTTGGTGTGCTGATGTAGTGAATGTTAGTCATTGCAACGCAGCACACACTACACTTACTGTCCAGCTCTGAGGTGAAGCTTCAATCTGAAGCTTTAGGTTCATAGCATGCTCTTACCTGACTGACATGGATGGATGGATGCAGAGAGTGTCATCATTCCTCATGCAGCTTTTACCTTGCAGTACTGGGTGATATTTTAACCATGGATGACATGAGAACAGTCCAACTAAAAACATCGACTATTTGTACTGTGAGAGCCATTATAGAAGTTGCCAAAAGTACTTTAATAATGCTGTTGCTGTTTCTATGTCCATACAGTATGTAACAACCAGTCAGAAGCACATTTGTCTTGAACAAATTTGTTTTTTTGTGATCAATCATGTGATGAGTTTCTACCTTACCTTATAGGACAACATTGCATGTCATCTTTTAGGTCAGGTCACCATTTATTCAGCATTTGAGCCACAGACCACCATTTGATTACATTTTCACACCAAAGACCTAAAATTAAAGAATTCCTTTGATTTTGTCCACAATTCCAGGCTGTATTTTGCCAACAAAACAGTGTAAAGTCCTCAATTAAGTGGTGCTAATTCAGATGATGAATATTTTAACTCTTGAGAGTGTAAAAATGAAACCAAATGGACGGGTCCATTTGGTTTCATTTTTACACTCAAGAGTTACATCTGGTTAACCAACTTTCAATCATTTAGCCTGGAACCACTGGTTGAAAACACTGTTTTAGGTTATTGCAGAAAGTAAAATATGTGTGTTTTACCTCCCCTGCTTTCTTTAGTTATAGGGATTTTAGCTGGGAGGGGGCATTCTAACATGGCCATAAATACGTACTTGTTTACTTGTTTTATGTACTGCATCCTAATAAACCCCAGGAAATTATAGCACACCGCACTGCACTTTACCAACACCATTTGTGCATGCCTGACCCAGAGTTTGTCACATTCAGTAGATTATTAGGACTGTAGTAGATGATTAAAAAAAAAGATTGCTTTAAAATTTCTTAAACAAATATGTATTTAGGACCATGTTCTAATGCTCCCTCCCATCGCTAAAATCCCTATGACTAAAGAAAACAAGGAATGTAAAAGAACACCCATCTTTTACTTTCTCTAATAACAACCTAAAACATGAACCTTGGTTGGAAACAAAACAAAGTTGTCCTTAAGGTATGCTTGTGGATAATTTGTCTGATACTTCTATGATGGCTACACCTATGGCTGCAGGCTGCTGGTGACATGCAACGTTCTGCCTCCCCTGATAAAACATGAAGGATAATCAATTCAATGAACACATGGACAGTCGGTTGCAGAACGATGTAGTGAAAAGCAATGGATGTGTGAAAGATTTGTGTGGGGGGGGGGGGGGGGGGCAGTGTTGCCAACTGCCAAAATCCAAAATGCACTAGAATGCGCCAGAGCAGTGTTTTTCAACCATTTTCATACCATGGCCCACTAGTTCTACATTTTGTAAATGTGTAAATTGTTGACAATTAGGTAATTCAGAAGTAATTCAACATAATTTGACTCTTGAGCGTAACATGAAACCTTACGGGTCCATTTGTTTTTTTTTTTGTTTTTAAATGAAACATTTTACGTTTCATTTTACAGATCTAGAAGGGTCCATTTGGTTACCATTTGGTCCTTTCTAGGAAGGAGGACTATCATAGGATGAAAAATGGTGAGAAACAAGCGTTTTATCTCTGGTGCATGTGAGCCAATTTCGCCCCAACTCACCAGCAAAAAAAAAAACTAAATATAGCGACAAATGCGCCAAGTTGGCAACACTGGTGGGGGGAGTAAGGGGCTACAGACAAAGTGAGATTGAGGCAGGAGAGAAGACTGAATTGATGCAAAGATGATGCTATAATCAATGCAGAGCTAATGGAATCGGTGCATTCCAGGCATCCAGATGCTGTGTGGAATATGTAGATGTATTATGTGACATGCGCAAGCAGGCCATGATGTTTTTTTGCTCAGGTTCAATACACTCACTTCCCCATCCTTCAGGTTCCAAGAAAAGGCTGTCTGTCCTGCGGTCGCTCCCTACATGATGTGAGCAAAGCAAATCAGTAAAAGCAGAAAGCAGGGCATGCAGTTGTACCTTCCACATCTCCTATCCTATTGCAGGGAGTTTCCGAAACAATTGATCTCAAGACAGATGCATAGAGGTGATAACGGATCTGCAAGCTCACAAGACCTTGCAATCGCAACATGTTGTGAAATGCAGATCTGCTATTGGCATGGGAAAAGGGATACTGTATATGTGACGCATAAACGTGAACCGTTTGGGCACTATTTGGGGAAACAATAGGCGACTCTTTTCACAACGGCTCCCTTGGCGGAAGTATGGTGGATATGACCCAATCGCCGTAGCTGTCAAAACCGTTAAGCCAACAGCCATTCACAACGGCAACAAATTACTGTTACTATGGTAACGTGTCTATGCAGTGTGTGTCAAACAGCTGTTGTGTACACTATGTTAAAGTGCATGTTCTGCCGTATTAGGAATGGCTGCTACGGCAAGCAGGTTTATCTATCGAGCACTGATCGACTTTTGTTGCTGTAGCGGACAGCGTCGCCATCGTACGCTTAAAAGGAACCCTGTCTAATGAGCCAAATATGTATAAATACATTATACTTGCCCTCTATAACTAGAATTGAACATTTAAAACACATAGAATAAGCTCTTCAGTTTAAAAATAGTTAATGTTTTTATCCCAAGGGGGCCGCCATTTTACTGACAGGATTATCCAGGATTAAAACGTAAAACATCAAAGTATAACATTGTTCTGTTTGTAATGACAATGCCAACCCCCGCTGGTGAAATAAAGGACTGTGAAATGGACCATAGGAAGAGAAAATGTATATTCGTTTGATACATTCCATTCATTTCTACTGCGGAGCAATGTTCTGTGACGTCATCACTGTGACAGGTCATGTAACAGGCACAGTAAAATGGCGTCCCCATGGGATAAAAACATGAACTATTTTTGAACTGAAGAGCTTATTCTATGTGTTTTAAATGTTCAATTCTAGTTATAGAGGGCAAGTATAATGTATTATCCATATTTGTCTCATTAGGCAGGGTTCCTTTAAAGTCCCTATATTACCCCCTCGGTACAGCCATCTGTATGATAACACCTGTATGTTAGTGGCATCCTACCTGTTCAAATGGGGGGTGAGAACAAGTCCATAGACCTTCACACCGTTTGCCAAAAAGGCCAGTTGTTATCAGCAGGGAGAAATGATAGCATTGGTTACACTAGATCAGGGGTTTTCAACCTTTTTGATACCAGGGCCCACTATTTATTCAACAATAGAGCCACGGACCATCATTTGATTACAGGCGCTAAGATTTCTTTTGCTTTCGTCCACAATGGATTTGGGAAACAAAACAGTAAAACAGACAGATCAAGAATGAGCCTTAATCTTCTAGTTGTGTAGACTTGGGCTAATTCAGATGATTAACATGAACATGAAACCAAATGGACCCTTGCGGGTCCATTTGGCTTCAAGTTTACGCTCTCAAGAGTTACATCTGGTGAACCAAGTTTTCATCTGGTTAACCTACTTAGCTGGGGACCACTTGGAACCATCTCAAGGGCCACTAGTGGTCCCCGGACCACCTGTTGAAAACCCCTGTACTAGCTCCCCAGTGAGCACCAGACACTAGTTATTAATCTCAGCGTTGTAAATATTAAAGTATTTTAGTAGGTGCGGGTTGGGTTCTACTCTACTTGAAGAAAACATGTTCCAACGCATAACACAAGCTAACTTTTGTTCTTCTTTGCTTGGTTTGTGACAGCGCTTACTGGCAGCGTCACATGATTCTAGTTGCAATGATAGAACAGGCCTGTAAGTGTGACTAAACACTTGCCTTTGTGCCCTTTATTGTAGGGATGTCCCGATACTGTATCGGTAACGGGAAAAGTATCGGATCGGCCCTTTTTTGTCATTATCGGTTCATATCGGTATCAGCAGGGGTGTAGTGGAGGGGGGACGCGGGGGGACGGCGTCCCCCCACTTCTCACATCTAAAATATTTTTGGGTCTGAAAAAAATCATTAGCATGGTGAAATACATCTTGATGACATCATCAAGATGTGTTTCACCATGTTAATGAGTTTCCTTTTTTCTGAGTGTACAAATGGAACCAAATGGACCCGCTAGGGTCCATTTGGTTCACATTTGTACACTCTCAGAAAAAAAACAATAAAATGGGGGGAATTCCCCTTTAAGAGGAGTCCCGCCACTTCTAAAACTACCACTACAACACTGGGTATCAGCAAATACTGTATCAGTACCAGAAAAGTATCAGTATTGGCCCTACTTGGTCATCATAAGACCATTCCGTATTGGTAAATATACCAGTATAACCAGAGATCCGAAACAGTGGTAAGGGTTTGACACTATGGCAGGTAAATAAATGTTGTGGAATTTGCTTTGGAGTTGCCCAAGTGCACATTTGAGTGAGGAGTGCTAGTCTGCTAAATCATTCTGCTATTTGGTGGACTTCATATAAGATAAGATCTTGGGACAATTTAATTGAGTTTCAGTCCTTTTTTTTCTTAATGCATTTGCAAAATGTATCTTACTTTACTTGCAAAATGTATCTGATCGGGAATAATTATCGGGATTGTATCAGGAGCAAAAAAAAAAGTGAAATATCGGGATCGGCAGATACTTAAATGAATGGGATCGGATTGGGAGCAAAAAAAATGTGATGGGGACAACCCTACTTATTGTGTATTTTTCTTTTACCTTTTCTCCTTTGGTCCAGATCACGGTAGGGGCAGGGTCTCCAGTGATGGGGACATCCAGACGTAGTTTGTTGCCGGCCACCACATAGATTGTGTTGTCAGGAGTTTGTCCAGTGCAGTCCAAGTGGATCTTGGGAGGATCTTTGAGACCACGAGACAAATTGTTTAAATGAATACAGAATATACTGTACCTTATACCATATATATATTTCACCTTATACCACACTGTATAGTCCTTGTACTAGATTCAACAATATAAGGCAGTGGTTTTCAACCAGTGGTCCTGGGACCACCTGGAACCCGCTCATGGACAACAGGTGGTCCCCAGATACGTAGGGAGTTGCAATTGCAAACCAACCCTTATAGTTTTTTTTTTAACTCAAGGGTGTAAGAATGGATCCGTATGATTGTTACATTAATTACTCTTTTTACAAATATATTTACAATTATAGAATGTAGGATAATTCTTATTTTGATGAATGTTTGCCAAAAGAAAATAAATAAATAGTGGTCCTTGATAGGAAACTGGTCAAAAAAACATGCACTGATATAACTTAAGGCATGGAAATGATAAGAGTTCCGTACCTTGGCGAGGAACAAAGTCGATCTTCACCTCTACAAAAAAGAAAAGAAAGATACAGGTGGTGAGATAACTTTATCCGAGGCCAGGTGAAGATCTGAATGATTTATTATGACGCAGTGCAGTTATAAAAATAATAAGCCTTACCCAAGAAATTAAGTTTGGCAGAGAGATTGAAAGCGTATCCCTCTGGTATGAAGGAATAATCCCCCTGATCCTCTGGTTTGACATCATCGATGGTCAATTTATGGTTCCTGTGCAGGTCCAAGATATTTTGAAAGGTTTAGTCTTGACGTGTCGCTGGTTTGGCTACTGTATGCTCAACTCGTTGTGAAAACATTAATCAGTCAAACGGAGGTTGTCACAATGACACACACACACACACACACACACACACACACACACACACACACACACAACACACACACACACACACACACACACACACACCTGCCGATGTGAGTGATGTGGGTTCTGGCGTCAGGCTGCACCTCCACTCCGTTCTTGTACCATTTGCCTTTAACATTCTCATCAGAAACCTCACATTTGAACACAGCCTCCTCCTTGGCCTTCACTGTGAGGTCCGCTATGCTCTGGTAGATCTCCAGTTCCTTCTCTGGAAACAAAAACAGCAACAATGTTTCAGGGTATGACAGGTTTAGCCTGGCTAAAGCCAGACCGAATCACCTGTTGTCAAGTTGCCTGACTGGAAGCCGATTGGTCTGGAATAGCTCGATTGTACGCCCATTTCCTCCTCCAGAAAACTGGGGTGGCCAATTAGGACATAGTACAGTATGCAAACATATTTGAATACTGTGTCCTGATTGGCCAGCCCAATATTCTGGAGTAGGAAATGGTTTTACAGTTGAGTTATTCCAGACCAATCTGCGGACAGGCATTTTTTGCCAACAGCTGATTTGGTCTGGCTTTAGCCAGGCTAATGACAGGTGGAAATCATTGTTTGACTGACTATAGACCTGCGCAGTGACGTCACCGCCCCTGTTCCAGAAGCGGATTCCCCATTAATTTTTCTCATAGACTTTTCAAAAATAATTTATATAAAGACGATTACACCGCAGACAAACCCCAACTCGGGTCGTGACGAATCATGATGGCACACACAAACTTTTGGGACAATCAAATAATTTTTAAGATGAAAAACGAAACAAAAAGTCTTGTATCATGCTGTTTTCTACTTCTTGCTAATTAGATAATATTAATTAGATGACGATATTGTGTTTGTTGTCATGATTTATCACGACCCGAGTTGTCCGCGGCGCTATTGTGTTGTTATTAACCATTTTCGAAAAGTTTATGAGGAAAACCTGTTCCACTAGTGGAACACAGGGTTGTTGACGTCACTGCGCAGGTCTATACTATACTGCATGATAGGGTTATACTAACTGCACACCTACTGCTATCTGAAGAGAAAACCAAGGTGTTGTATATGGAGGTAGTTATTGCTATGACAGAGCAGGAAAGCTTCATTATCTTGAATACATCATTTAATGCATTATCTTTATCTTGTAAGGCTGAAGATGAAGCAACACTGTCAATAGATAATGAACAGATAACACTTGTTATCTGCACTGTCAATGCTTGGGGAAAGAAGAGCTCACCTTGAGCAAAAGTCATCTTTTAGATATCTAAAAAGCAGTCTAAAAATGGGTTAGATTAACCCCATATCTTAGATTAAATGTTGAAAAAATGTATGTAATATTTATAGTTGACATTGACATTGCTTCAACATCTACATATAGCCGGTTTATATGTAGACATTGATTCTCCAGGCTATTTTTAAACGTGTATAAATATACTGTACGTTGAAACGTAGTTGTCATCTATAAATATACGCTGGAGTTTTTAAATGTCTATAAATATACATTTAAACAAAGTTGTCATCTATGAATTGAATAGACATTGAAACGACTACTAGACGTTTGCTCAGTAGAAAGATGAGTAGTTTAGATTTGAGTTTAGATTTACAATACAATAGTCATTCATGTGACTAAATCTGCATATAGCATATAAGCCTGCAATCATCAAATAATTCCCTCCGTGATGAGGACAAAAGAAGAACTACAGTATCCAAAGGTAATTATAACTACCAGCCCAGTAGATCACACCAGGGCCGGATCTAGAGGGGGACAGGGGTGGGCGGAGCCCACCCAAATGTGCGTCCTGCCCACGCAATGAAAGGTAGGCCAATATCAATGATTTTCAACCAGTGGTCCGGGGGCCACCAGTGGTCGAAAGAGGTCCAGGTGGTCCCTAACTAAATGGTGGAAAGTTGGGTTAACCAGATGTAACTCTTAAGAGTGTAAAAATGGACCCTTGCAGGTCCATTTGGTTTCATTTTTACACTCTCAAGAGTTAAAATATTCATCATCTAAATTAGCCTAAGTCTGCACAACTAGAGAATGTAGAAGATTAAGGTCATTTTGATCTGTATGTTTTTTTTTATGTTTTTTTTTGTTTTTTTGTTTTTTTGTTTTTTTCTCCAAAAAAATCCAGCCTGAAATTTTGGACAAAAGCAAAAGAAATCTTATAGTTTGGGAGTCTGTGGGGCGAAAATGTCAAATCAAATGGTCCTCTGTAGCTCAAATGCTGAACAAAAAGATTGAAAACCACTGCTTCATATGAAAAACTTTGAAGTTGCCCATATACCCTGCCATTCTTCCAGCCCACCCTTAGTAGGGCTGGCTAAATCCGGCCCTGGTTGGATCCCACACTGCTACCAAAGGTTACAGGAGCTCAGAGTGTTAGCTGGCACCCATGGAGGACAAATGAGCTGAGAATGGCACTATAATGGGAGTTTGACTGTAGATGAGGTGTTGATCTCTGCTGCACCATTGACAGCTGGTCATTCTTGGCGACCGCTGCTGTGTTTGATTATATTAAGGGTCCAGATAAAATTAACTGGACTGAGAGCAGGGATCTGATGCTGATGGGAATTACGTTTGTATGCACACACACGCACGTACTCACACAGAGAATATATACTGTATAGGCATGCATGCTATACTGTATATACAGTATATATAGCCACGTGGAAGTGACTGTTTCTAAATGGAAATATATGAAATATCAGTGCATCAATCTGCCCACAGTTTACATGATTGATTCTGTGACAGTACTTCAACCAGTCTATAGAGCTGCGCAGTCCCACCCATCTCCTGACATCGGACATCTGGAGCAACGTTCATATTCCTCAAAAATGATCTATGTTAAATACGATTACGTCACATACAAAGCCAACTCAGGTTGTGACAAATCATGACAACACACCCAATGTTTTAATTGGGACAATCAAATAATTTCTAAATAGAGAAACGGGAAAAAAAGAAAAAAAAAAGAAAAAAACTTCTTGCTAATTAGATATTGTATGATTGTCTCGAGATTTGTTGTTTTTATAGCTAATTTGAGGAAAATGAATGGGGAATCCATTTCTGGACCACAGGCGGGACTGCTCAGCTCTACCAGCTAATGAACCTAAGATGACATGGTTACTTGGTAGTCACAAAGAAGGGTAAAAGTAGATTGTTTCTTAGACATTTATATTTTTCCTACGTCCATTTAGGGATGAGTTTGAACCGTTCCCATCCAACATTCCTAAACGATGACCTGTGGATTGGAATTGAAGTGTTTCTAAACATAATGCAGTGACATGATTCATTTGGCACCTGCTGTGGAGTTCAGTGACATAAATGATACTCTATAGCAAAAATAGAATTGTCAATTGTCAAACTCACAGTGTTTGGTTTTCATCTATCATTGACAACACATTTCTCCAGCTCATAAACATTAAGTACAAACAACTCTTACTTGGGACCAGTGTTGCCAACTGGTCGCATTTGTCACTATATTTAGCTTTTTCCAGACCTCCCCGAAATTAGTGAAAACTCCTGGCGGAAAATCTAGTGCTTTTTGCCTGTTGAGTTGGGGTCAGGGGTGTAGTGGAGGGGGCGTCCCCCCACTTCTCACATCTAAAATATTTTTGGGTCTGAAAAAAATCATTACCATGGTGAAATACATCTTGATGACATCATCAAGATGTGTTTCACCATGTTAATGAGTTTCCTTTTTTTCCTCAGAAAAAAAAAGAAAATGGGTGGAATTCCCCTTTAAGAGGCGTCCCCCCACTTCTAAAACTACCACTACAACATTGGTTGGGGTGAAATTGATTGACAGGCAGAAAAAAAAACTAATTTTTCACCATTTTCCCTCCTATGACAGTGGTTTTCAACCAGTGGTTCCCAGGCTAAATGATGGACAGTTGGTTAACCAGGCAGGTGTAACTCTTTGAGAGCGTAAAAATGAATTCAAATGGACCCGCAAGGGTCCATTTGGCTCAAGAGTAAAATGTTTCACTTTCCAGCCGGGCTCATTCATTCCAATGTAAATATCATGGACTTTACACAATAAATAATGGTTCATTTTTTCCAAATCTCTTCTAAATCCATCAACAAGGCATTCCCTATGCAGTGGAGAAATGTGTGTGGCATAAGCATTTATTTTTTAAAAACAATGTTTTGTCATACAGGAAAGCTATTGGTGGAGAGGTTTATCTATCACATGTTATGCTTAGCTGTGATTGGACCATAGTAGTTTGGGGAGGGGGTTATCTAAAGGTCTATTGGACAATATCAGTTTGGGAGGGGCTTAGCTAAAGCTCCATTAGCCCAAGTCTACACAACTAGAGAATGTAGAATATTAATGGTCATTTTGATGGTCATTTGATCTATATGTTTATATACAGTGGTATATATAATATATACAGTATGCATTTTGTATTTTGGCAGTTGGCAACACTGCTTGGGTCAGAAAGGGAGAGTGAGAGCAGAGGAGCATGGGGGTCATTTGTCCAGACCAGTGTCCTTCAGATAAAATATGGGCCTTGTCGGCTAACTTTAGATGGCATCTGGACTTGTGTGTGCGGCGGCCTTGGCACAATGGCGCGGGTCAGCGAACGAGCCAGCATATTCCAAAGGTTAGGCAGCAAAAAAAGCATGCCAAAGGGGGACACGCGGCCCATGTGACCATTGATATGGCATGTGGATATGTGTTTACGATGGAATCTCTTAGCTTCTTCTGTGTGTATACACAATACAATGCCGTTATGTTTATTACTGCGCAGTCCTGAATCTGATATGAATTATAGTTCTCTGGATATGCATGGTGTTCTTTTGATTGTGCTTTTGAAGGCCGGATGGATGGATAACAATGTGGTTTCCATGCCAACGCCACTCACCGTGCACCATGACCTCGGCTGTGGATTCACCTCCACTTGTTATGACCTTGTAGTTGCCACAGTCCTCCTTCGTCACCTCGTTGATGATCAGATAATGTTTTGTACCGTCTTTCTTGAAGCGGTACTTGCATAACTCGTCTCTGGTCAGCTCCACGCCGTCCTTTTCCCTGCAGCACAGAAGTTTCATAATCAGGGGCGTTTTTTGCCATTAGGCAGACTAGGCAGTTGCCTGGGGCGCCATGAGGGGACGGGGCGACCACCACCAGACAGGCTTTAAAAGGATCCCAGGCTAATAAGCCTCATATGGATAAATACATTATACTTGTCCTCTATAACTAGAATTGAACATTTAAAACACATATAATGTTCTTTAGTTTAAAAATACTTCATATTTTTATCCCTTGGGGGTGCCATTGTACTGTGCCTGTCATAGGTATGACATCACAGCAGTTTTTCCCTGGAGCCCCCCTTACCAAAATGGACCCTTACGGGTCCATTTGGTAAGGGGGCTCCAGGGAAAATCTTGCCTGAGGCTCCAAATTGCTTAGAAACGCCACTGTTCATAATGTCAGCGCCGGAATTCGGAACTAACCTAAAGTGTTACTGACTGGCCTAGACGTGGTCCAGGTGGTCCCTGCCACGTATATAGGCTTTGGGCCTGACAGCATGTTGCGCGTTCGAGTCCCATTCATGACAACCTTTACTGCACGTATCTCCCCCCTTCTCTCCTTCACACTTTCTGACTGTCTTCATTAAATACCATCAGTAATTATTACACAGGGGGCAGCTGTAGCTCGGGTGTAGAATCACCGGATGGTAATTAACCACAAGGTTGCTGGTTCGATCCAGTTTCCCCCAGACTTAGTGTCAAAGCGTCCTTGAGCAATTAAGACACTGAACCACTAATTGCTCCTGATGTGCTAGTAGGTACCTTGCATGCATGGTTTCCACTGCCATCAGTGTATGAATGTGTGGGTGAATGACTGTACAAGCTATGTAAAGCGCCTTGGATAATGGCGCTATATACTGTAAATTCACCATTTATTAACTGCATACAATTTTAAGAGGGTCTGAGTTTCCCTTAACACATATCATGATGATGTATGGATGTCATTGAAGGGCCTTTAAAAACAGGCTGATTGTTCAGTCAAACCCAGCTGTGTTTGGAAGTCCACGGTTAATTTCTATTGGCTTTTATTGCTGTAGGCCTCATAATGGCATCACGCATTTTAGGAATTAATTTGCTTTGGTATAAAATACACGAAGTGTAAAATAAATGTTTTCAGTTCATTGTTGGATATGGACATGACACGGATGTGGTCTAAAAGTGTGACAAACTTATTTTTCATTTCACCCTGCTTTTAAAAGGTGCAATGAAACAGACGGCATTTTACTTTGAAGTTTCAGCCTGAAACTCTAGCTTTGATGTTTCTGAACCAATCAGAGTGTCGCGTCCCTCCAGGATATGGGACCTTGTGTTCTGTGCCTCCTGCAACCCTGTGCACATCATTTGTAAACAATACCACAGGATATGAGAGTAGCAAAGCCAGTGCATGGGGATTATTTATAACCTACACACAACATATATACTTATTTTAGTGATGTAATGATTAAGTTTAAACTGAGTAAGATTTAAACCTAATGATTGATGAGTGAGATTAAAAACATACAAACATAAAAACAGACTAGTAATCAAAAAATCAAAACCAGCTTGGAGGACCAGCATCCGAACGGTGAGCTCAATTTCTATTGGCTTTTATGAATGTGTCCCTTGAGTTGTCATCATGCAGTATGTTTCCATTTTGTACCTTCGATATGAAAAAAAAAAAAAAAAAAAAAAAAAAGAAAGTTTAAACTTTCCTATTTTTTGCAACCATTGTTGGGTATGCTCATATGATGATCATACGGATCCATGTTACTGTGTTTTCAAGTAACTTCAACTCTTGGTTTTCCTGTGTGTTCCTGCATAGTGACAGTAGCAAGAAACTTCATTTGTTACACTCGCAGGGGTTGACACTAAGGTCTCCGAGGCACTTGCCCAAGTCAGTTTCTACTTGCCTTCAGGTCATGGTCACTTGCCCCCCAAAAATATTTGTAAATTTTCCAGATGTAACTCTTGAGAACGTAAAAATGAAACCAAATGGACCCTTGCGGGTCCATTTGGTTTCATTTTTACACTCTCAAGAGTTAAAATTCATCATCTCAATTAGCCCAGGTCTACACAACTAGAGAATGTAGAAGATTAGGTAATTTTGATGTGAATGTTAATTTGCCTGTTTTGTTTCCCAAATCCAGCCTGGAATTGTGGATAGCTAGAAAGCAGGGAAAGACACAGAGGCAGAGTGCAATGACTGCCTTTAAGACAAATTTGTCTTGTGTTGTGTTATAGTGCACTAAATTGCACACTTGCCCGATCGGGCAACCAGGTAGCAGTCTTCACTTGCCTGACCATTTTTTTTTACTTGCCCCGGGCAAGCGGGCAAGTGTTAGTGTCAAGCCCTGGTTACACTCGTACTCATAAGTTTAAGGTCTCACCATTTGACAGTTCCTGATTCATCTGACACCTCACACACCAGCTCCACCCGTTCTCCCTTCATGGCCTGCTGGTCCTCCAGGTTCCTCACAATCTGTACGGGAGGTTCTGGTGGAGAATGTATTCATTAGTTGATACTTCACTGTATGACAATCATTATGACTCAGATGCAGGCATGCGTTCGTGCACACATTCTGACATTAAGAGATGGCCGTAAACAATGTTTATCTGTTGTCGATATGCATACATTTTGCATTAACTATGTTGGTATGTTGGTTATCTGTGGTCTACCAAGCTCTAGATTCTGGTGTAGATTCAAGCTGTAGACATTTACTTCTTGTATTGAAGGTGTATAGTTTCCATGGCACAGAGGAAATGAAAACAACAAAACTAAATAAGCCATTTTTAATATTACTTGATTCAGTAATTAGATAAGCCATTGATTTATCTATTATGGTTAAAATGGAGTTTTAAGTTATAGTGGGTTTTGTAGGGGGCGGGGCAGCTAGAATGAACATTATGTAATTACTGAATGGAGTAACTTGGAGTAAACTGTCTGGAGTGTTCACATGAGAATGAGTAGATGATAAAATCCCCCCCAAAAATATTTTTGAAAGTGAAACATTGGTATCATTATCCGCCAATATTTTCCATATGGGTGCATATATATACCGTACATATGTTGAATACATACCTGTGACTAAGAGCTCAGTGGTGGATTTCTCCTCTCCAATCACACAGGCGTAGCAGGCGTCATCTGCCAGGGAGCAGTTCTTTATGGTGAGGTAGCGCATGTTGCCAACACTCTCAAAAATATACCTGGAAAAGTGCGAGGGGAAAGTGTGCTGTGTGAAGTACAAACATAATATAATAATTTTCTGAGAGGGCAATGAAAAATTTTTTTTTTTTTTTTTTTTACACATACAGGACTGGGCAAACCTTTCCGCAAGCCTCGCACCCATGTACCAGCTGTAAAGTGTCTAACTATAACCATGGGTTGGACACTTTTCATTCATTCCCATGTAAATATAATGGACCTCACACATCAAATCCTGGTTCATTTTTGGAACCAGACCTTCAAAATCTCTGTCAACAAGGTCTGCTGTATGCGGTGGGAAGATGAAAAAAATCAATGTATATTGGTATCATAGCCTCGATCTCCAGGCTTACATTTGCGCTGCGAAGTGAAAGCCTGGAGACATGGTACCTCAGAGAGACTATCAAAAGGCGGGACATCAGAAGGCGGGGTTTGTTAACTTCCCTAGTTGGAAGTTTCAACTTTTCAGCCAATCGCGGCGCGGTGCTCCCGAAAATGTATACCCCCTGAAAACATTGTATTTCTCCCTTTGTGCTCGCAAAGCTGTAAAGGTTTAAAAGATGGAATTGTGTGCACTTTGTTGCTTTGTTCGTTTAAATCTTTTTTTTAATAAGAGTGAACAAGTCAAGACACTAGTGAGGACTGAACAGGGTCCGTACCCGGCGCCCTGCAGGGTGATTGGTGGAGAGGTTTGTCTAGCACATATTATGCTTAGCTGTGATTGGACCATAGCAGTTTGTGACTCAAAAGTTCTATTGGTACGAGGAGGAAGGAGATGCATTGGGGGTGAATGGTTGTTTCCAACAACAGTGTATTCTCAGTAGGACACCTACTTGCTAGTAATGTAATGAAATGACATGGAAGTGAGTCCGTCCACAGGTTGCAGGTCAGGTGGTGGTCAGGTAGATGAGGATGGAGAAGAGAACGGTCAGAGAGTACAGCAAAGAGGGGGAGAAAAGTGAGAAGATGACATTAGTTGTAATGGAGACCCAGATATAGTAAATAATGGATGGAAATGAAGTGAAGCCGCTGCCCCCTTTCCCCCCCAAATCCCAACCTCCCAGTTGGTTTAATCTCTTGTCCATTCTTCGTCCATTTTACTAAAGCATCTGGATCGGCCACCTCAACGGCCAGTTTGACCGTTTGGCCCTTCTGCACTTGGTAAGCAGGATCCATCTTCTTGGCAAAAGCTGTGTGTTGTGGACAGAAAGTACACTAATCAACAAGTCAGACTCCATCACAGACCGGGCTGTAACAATACATTTTAACAACAATACCATACATAAACGTAAATGAGTCGCAACAGTTAGTAAATGAGTCCCGACCGCAGCAGGTATCCTATCGGACGCAGCAGGTATCCTATCGGTCGAGGCAGGTATCCTATCTGTCGGTTGAGAAGGTGAGGTTTAGACCTAGGTTTTACCTATGGGGTATAACATGGTGAAACACATCTTGATGATCATCAAGATGTATTTCACCATGCTAATGATTTTTTTCAGACCTCCATTCATAGGAAACACAGAATGGGCGAACCTTTTTTTTTACCATGTCCACATAACCTCTCTAAGGTATATTAATGTGCATTTGCGTGCACCTGCGCAACACACACAGACACGCTATTAAAACAAGTACTGTATAGCACATTTAGAAAGATTGTTTACAATGCCTAATTGTATCCATAATAAAAGTAGATGACAAGACAAAAAACATAGGCCTACTTTTGCCCCCAAAATATTTTAGATGTGAGAAGTCCCCCCTCCACTACACCCCTGCTCTCACTGTGTTCGCATCATCATCCTAATCATCCTCATCATCGTCATTGAGCAGAGATGCAGCCCCAACCTGCACTCTTCTGCGTCTCCTTCTGCTTCATCTTCTTCAGTCTCTTGAGCATTCCTCTCAGGTCTGTGATGCCATACTGGAAGGCAATCTTCTCATAGTCTGAAGGTGGAGCCTTGGTGAGGATGGACCACACGTCTACATCCGGGTCGTTGCTCTGCTTTTCCGCTTTTCTGCAGACAAAGTAACACAGAGGCATAGATCAGTAGTACCAAATTAGCAGAGAATACCATATGCAATCAGGGGCAGATCCAGGCATGAGCATGAGGGGGGCAATGACCCCCTAAATGCCCTGACTTCCCCACCAAACATGATTGCATGGAAACAACCCAAATTTCAAATTAAAGTGCTTAAAATCATTTGAAACACTATGCTACTAACCAACTACAATTGTTATACCACTAAACAGCATTTCATCATTGAAACCAGCCTGTTGCTGGTTGCAACTTAAACAACAACTGATGTTGTTATTGATGCCCTTCTTGTCTAAAATAAGTCCTGCAAAAATGGTATGGGGGCGATGAAGTTGCCCCCATACGATTTTCTCCTGCCCCCGAAATTGGGAAATGTTACATCCGTTTCCCTGTTATGAGATAGATGTGTAACAAAGCATTTTTACTTTTTTCATTGCTAGATGGTGCTAACGATAGATTAGTTCAGGCCAACCTTCACTAACACTCTATTAGGTATGGATCCGATCATCATCATCATCCCCATCTTCAGAGTGTTTATAAACATTCATATTTTACAGTCACAGACTGCCCAGAGAAAAAAATGCTTCTCAGTTTAAGCTCAGAAGCACCCATGTTTATTTCTCATTTTAAGATCACCTAAAGATCACCTATGCCTCTTTATGGCTCCTAAGATCCATAAATGAGGCATTGGCTGCTACAGATGTATTTGAGAGATAAATGAGACAAAGCTGAAATCTTGCTATACAGTATGCGTGTGTGTATATATATATAAAAAGATTTCAGCTTTCTCTCATTTATCTCTCAAATACAGTTGTAACAGCCAATGGAAAGATTCAGCTTTGCCTCATTTATGGATTCTAGTATTCATCTTAGGAGCCATAAAGAGACATACATAGGTGATCTTTAGGTGATCTTAAAATGAGAAATAAAGGGGGGAGTCTCAAGAGACGCTTTTGAGCTTTTTTTTCCCTCTGGGAGTTGCTATTGAGCCACTAAACACGGTGGCTTTGTCCAACTACTGCCATCTGAACTGGATTAACCCCAAAACGGACTAGAAATGTCTCAACAACAGCTTTCCTTTTCTTCAATGCATTGTGGTTGAAGGGAAAACCAAAACAAAACGCGGCTCTGTGGCTCCACGTCAACATTAAAGGTGCAGTGATTGGTTCATTATGGCGATATGATATGATACGACTGAATGATTTGTGGATGTGGATAGTGCATGTTTTTTAAAATGTTATTGTAATGAATATACATAAGTAAACAGTGATCTGGCAGATAACATTTGAACACACAAGTGTTTTTCTTCTTAAAATTGCTAAAACTGGCCACGATCTGATACCGTTTATTTCCATTACAAACAATATAATACGATATTTGCTATTTGATATTTCAATACAGTTACTATATCGTCATCAAAGATGATTTTTGAACATGTCAACCAACCAGACAGCATAACCCCCATAACAATAAAATCAGCAGTCTCTTACCGGTTAGTAAAGCTGCTGCTCATTCAGAAGCAGAACCCAAGAGGTAAGCATGGCAAAACAAACCAGACCGATTAACACACACAAAACTCATCAGTCAGCACAATGGAAAGCTGGACATTTTAAATGAAATATTGTACGGTTATAACAGCAGAACAGCAATCTTGGCACACAAACTACTGTTAGCTCCACTATACTATAGGTCTAAAACGCAAAGACAGAGATTAGCCATGTGTTAATATTATACAGGATGATGTGGGATTGTAAATCCTTAGAAGCTATTTTCAGGGTATAGGCATACTTTAGCCTATACTTCACTTTTGATGAGATTGTGACTTTGCATTGCATGCAGTTTAAATATTGTGAATGGGAATGACAATTAAGTGTCATTAAAACAAAGCTGTATCATATGTATATGTAAGCAAGAAGATCTCAGAATCATGCTGTATATATGCCTGGTCTTTAACCAGCCAAAATTCTCATGTCACTCCCCTTCTTACTCCCCGCTCCCTCCTTCCATTGGCTCCTGGTTGCTGCACGCACAGAGTAACAAACTCTCACACCCGCCCCAGACTCTATCTCAGCCCATAGCGCTTGCAGTACATAGCTCATAGCTAGCTTTTAGACGGCATATTTGACTTAGATATGAGCTACCTTTATAGGATGTCAAATGTATATTAGCATCTATTTGGGCTTAAATTGTAAAACAAATTGTACATTCTGCTTAAATTGTAAATTGCAATTGTATTCAACTAATCTGTATGTATGTCTTGTATGATACATGTATTATTGGATGTGCTACAGCAGCTAGAACACCCCCCCCCCCCCCCCCCCCCCCCCCCCCCCCCCCCCCCCACCCCCCCCCCCCCCCCCCCCCCCCCCCCCCCATTTCCTGAATGGTTTAGACAAAGATGTTTGAGCCTCACAGTAACAACTTTCCCTCTGTTAACAGTGTTAAAGTAAATTACAGTATTAAAGTAAATTGCAAGAATTGTGACAAGTTGCTTTTTAACCCAAGGTTTCCTTAACATGATTCATATTTAGTTGGAATTTGTGCTGTTACTGGCTGTGACTGGTGTTCCAAAACCTCTAATTGGGAAACTGTTTTGTGGCTAAATTTGCAGACACAAATAAAGCGGGGGTGCCCAAAAGGTAGATGGTGATCTACCAGTAGATCACACATGTAAAATGAAACCAAATGGACCCTTACGGGTCCATTTGGTTTCATTTTACACTCTCAAGAGTTAAATTATATTTAGATATCTGAATTACGTAACTTTCAAGAGTCCACACAATTATAAAATGGAGAATAATTGTTATTTTGACCAATGTTTTGCCAGTTCTCTTTCGCAATTGTGGACAAAACGTGAAAGTTCTTAGTTTTTGGTGCAAGAAACTAGATACAACATCACAAACTGTCAACTCAAATTCATTCACTATAAGTGCATTATTCTTAAACACTACAACAGTAAGTAACACCATCACCACTATTTCAAAGCTCAAACTTTCTAGGGGGCCTTGAAATGAATTTTCAGTAATGGAGCATTTTTGATGTGTAGTAGATCGCTCATTTTGAAAGTAGCTCTCAAGTCAAAAAAGTGTGGGCACCCCTGCTGTAAAGCATGTGGTTACTCTGAGTTAGTATAGCAGAACAATCAATCCAATCTGTCAGTGCAAACCAGACTTGCTTACTCTCTGCAGACGAAAGAGGAGAGAAAGGAGAGACACATTTGAATGAATAAGAGCACATTGTAGACAAGTATAACATAATATTAAAATAACAATAATGTTGTATTGCTTATAACAGTGTAAAGTAATTTATTATGTCATCAACAGCTAATTGTGTGCTTAAAGTATATCGGTATATATATAAGCAATACAGCTCAGAATTTTATTGGATTTTTTTCTTCTTCTTTTTCTTCTTTATCTTTATTTGATCACTTCCTGAAAATATCTAGTATCTATGACAACCATAGGAGCCACAGTGGTCCTTTAAAAATCATAGTCCTCCACCAAATCCACATTGACTCCACCAGTCCTTTTTTTGCCTTAATCACTGGCAACTCAGCAAGGCTTTTCCTGATTGGCTAACAAGTAGTCCCGCTGGGACTATTTGTTAGCCAATGGCAAAGCTTAAAGGGAGGCCTCCTGCAGCCCCAGTAGAGGCATCAAAAAGACTAGATTTTTTGGGGGGAGATGATCTATATAAGGCAAGACTTCCTGAAAATAAATAAATAAATATAACAATAAAAAACAATATTATTTTCATCATAAAATTACACATAGAAACTTTCTAGCTAGTAGCTACTCACCTCTTCTTCAACAAGGCACTGAAGTCCAGCTCCCCTCCGTCATTATCTACGCTACTGTAGAGACATCAGCCACCAACATCACAACATCAATACATTATCAGCGTTACAGACATACTGTAGGACCCCTGGGGGTCCCTGGAACTGTCATTCAAGTGCAATAACAGCTCATCAGTTTGGACGGATGGATAGCTGGTTTCCCTACAGCAGCCAATCAGAGGAAACACAGTAGCAATCCTCCAAAATGTGAACAAAACAATGCATTCAAGGTTAATACTAGCTGCACCACCTGGTCCAGATCCCTGTGTGCCATGTCTGCTCCGATTGGATGGAAGATAAAGGCAAGGATCATATAGGTTTGGTTTTGTGGTGTGGGTTTATTTCTCCTGTCTCTGATCTCGTAGGCAATCAGGATTAGACTGTGATACGTGAAGTTAGAGCTAGTAGTGTTGTAGTTCTCCAGACGTTGTCTCGTCAATTTTTCATTGTGGTCTTGTCTCGGTCTCGCCCCTCTGCACTTCATTTGTCTCATGGTCCTCACCCTCAATTTGTCTTGGTCTTGTCACGATTTTGGAGTTAATGTCTTGGGTCTCAAGGAAATGTTCTATATCCATTGTGCGGACCGAGGAGCCCATTCATAAAGACAGCTGTCTTATACTGAGCGCAGCACTGGATAACGCGTATCACTAGCAGTCCGCAAACCGACAGTTAGTATTGTACAGTAACAACTAAAGCCTTTGTGTTATGTTGTACTACGTATTACTACAATCAAACAACGAACAATCAAAAATTTGCTTCTTGGCCTCAAACCTCTCTAGGTCTTGGGCTCAGCCTCAGTTTCGACCCCTCTATGCCTTTGGCTTGGTGTTGTTCTCGACCCCTCTAGGTGCTAGTCTCATCCTGATCTCGTCTTGACCAAGTCCGTGATGGTCTCAGTCTGGTTTTGGTCTCAACCCCCCTAGGTCTTGGTCTGGTCTTGGTCTCCATTTTGGCGGTCTTGACTACAACACTAACAGCTATAGTGCACATAACGGCTTCACTTCCACTGTGTTGAAGCCCCGTCAGAGGCCTATGTGTCTTAGCACATGAGGCAACTTTCAATATAATCAAACCAGGGCCAAAAGTCACTCTGCTGGGTAGTTGTTTGTGCAACCGGCTTTGCTGTTTTGACAGGGATCCAGTTGTATATCAGTGAGAGGTGATGGGTGACCTTAAACTAGACAAGTACTTTGTATAAATGTATGTATAACTGCATTTTATCCACACAGGACCACCGTTTGATGCTGAGTTTAGTCTCTCCTAATTTAGGAGAAATAACTGGCAAAATGTTGGTCAAAATAGCTATTCTTCTACATTTTCTAAATGTGTAGATTCTTGAAAATTAGGTCATTCAGATGGTTAAATATGATTTAACTCTTGAGAGTGTAAAATGAAACCAAACGGACCCGAAAGGGTCTGTTTGGTTACCAATGGTCCTTTCTATAGGAAGGAGGGACTCTATCATAGGAGGAAAAATGGTGAAAAATGAGGGTTTTATCTCTGGCAACAAATGGTGTCAACCAATTTCTCCCCAACTCACCAGCCAAAAAGCACTCCTACACTACATTCTTTACATCCTCTCTTGATCTATACTGTGGATCACTCCCTCAAACCTCAGCAGTATATGGAGACAACCTTATCCAAACTATATATGAGTTATGGTTGACCCAAAAGAAAAGAACTACAAGCCGTGAAGCTCCAGTCCTTATCCTGAGTTCTCTTGACATTCACAATCATATCTCATTGTTTGAATATGAGCCTCCACTGTTGCAACAAACACCCCATACTACCTGGAGGAAGGTCCACTTTTCTTCTTGTCAGCATCAGCACCCCTAATGAGTTTGCATGTCCACAGTTACTATTCTGTAATGTTTACATGCCCAACATGGAAGTATAGCACCACCAAACAGATCATTACTATTGATTAGGTATGTTTACACAGCAATTCATTTATTTAATTACTCCTTGAATCTGTCCTGATCAGCAAATTTTAAAAGGGGCATCCAGGTTCCATTCCAGTATGACTGTATTCCAGTCAAGGGCGGATCTAGGCATGGATTGGACAGGGGGAAATGCCCCCCTAAATGCCCTGACTGCCCCACCAAACATGATGGCATGCAAAACAACACAAGATATTTCAAATTAAAGTGCTTATATTTAAAATCATTTGAAACACTACTACTGCTACTAACTAACTACAGCTGTGTCACCGCTAAACCAACAGCATTTCATCATTGAAAACAGAAAACTCTCTGAGTCAGACCTTTAGCTTTATGCATGCTGCGTGTCTGTTGCAACTTCAACAACAACTGATGTTATTATTGATGCTTATACTTGCCTAATAAAAGTCCTGTAACTGAAAATGGTATGGGTGCGACTTCATCGCCCGTGGCGCGAAGCGACATGGGCTCCCACACCATTTTCTCCTGCCCCCCCAATTGGTAAATGCTACATCCACCCCTGATTCCAGTATAAATGGAATACATGTAAATGGAATAAATGTATTCCAGTATAAACGTATAAATGTCATACAAATCATCACCTGTACCGCCAAACATCCCGGGCAAAAAATCTCCCAAAACCCTAGAAATTCATAGAAAACTATATGCAGCCCAGTTCGTAGTGCAATTTGTAGAATAAAGACAGATATTTTTAAAACGATATATTTTTGGAAACCTATATATACAGTATATTATTTTAAAAATGGCTACTTTCAAAATATCTCACCTCTGAGATGACCTAAAATCGTTGGTGCAGTGGTTAAATCTACATTTTTGGGGTCAAGGAATCCAATGGAGCTGATTACAGTCTAATTGAGGCATGGATGGGTTGATATTTTGAGGTTTTACATGATATATCATGTAAAAATGCAAAATAATCACCTGTAAACCTGCTTCTTTTTTTTTAGATTTCTGTATTTGCTCCAGATGCTATAGTTGGCCGCCAGAAATAATATCTACCACCCAGTAGGAACATAACTTATTTGCCCATCCCTATACCTACTGTTTATCCGGCCCTGATTGAATGTCATACCATCCATCTAAAAGTATAATATTTGAAGACCCTCGCAAGAATATACTGGTTCTATTCAAAATTCAGTGTTTTTTTTTCTGTCTTTCCACAAAATGATAGAACATGCTTGATGGTGGTGGGACCTGGCTCAATAAGCCTGATCAATAAGGCGATCGTTATCATTAAAAATTAACCAGCTCCATCCCTAATGTTGTATGATAATGGGGGAGGGGTTAGGGGTTATGATGTACCAAAAATGGTGTATTTTCGATTAGGGCCTTTTGACTCAAAGGCTGTCAGCTTTCAGGAAGAAACCAAAAATACACAGGGAAGGGAAGATGTATTTGGATATTCTAACCACACCTTAGGGTCCATTAGATTAAACTCCAACACATACAAAGCAGAAAAACACCACAGAACTCCATCTTTAATACTCAGTGTGACCAATTAGGATACTATATTACAGTATGTTTTACTTTATTCCACAAATTAACATGCAGGTTAGGCTATAGATTCAATAAAGAATGACTTACGTGCGTCTAAACGCTGCTCTTATGTCAAATCCATCTGCATCCTTCGCAACCTCTGAAATGTAATGAAAGACATGACAATATGAAGTCATTATGATCAAATAATAGCATCAAACGATTTAAGTTTTGCTTGTACACTTAGAAACTCAATTTATGTTGAAAGTAAGGTGACTAACATAATTCTCGGAAAGTGACCTTATTGAGCAAAACGTCCCACCCAACAACATTACTTAATGTAGAATCTTCACCCTGGAGTATGTTCATTGTTCAAGTCTTTAGACTACAAGAAAAGTTCTATACAAATGGGGAAAATGGCCTCTATTCCTTCAGCCCACCATTGTTACTACATGACAGTTCTGAGTATGAATAATGCAGCCCTTCTCTTTTATGGTCTTCTATAGTCTTTTTTTTTTTTTTCTCAATGAAAATTAAGCGATTAAAAGAGGTCCATCACATCACAAAAGTTGTAGAACCAGCTAAGCCATTGTTTTTATTCATGTTTATTTAATATATCCACTGGGATCCTACTCACTGCATGTGGTAACCTAATTGTCATGATGCACGGCATACCTACCATGTACAGTCAATTCGAAGCTGCAGCTGTCAAACTTGTCCCTAGAGGTCACCTCACACCGGTATCCTCCAGCGAAATTAGCCTTGGCCTGAATGACCTGCATCTCAAAGGTGTAGGACTGCAAAACAGTAATGAGATCAACAAATTAAAAGTGTATTATTTATTCTATATTGTGGCTTTCTGTATGCCATGAGCTCTTATCTCCATTCAAACTATTGGTGTTTTTATGTAAATTAACAACGCATACTGCATTGCCAAGCAAAAGTAGCTAGCTCGAAACGCAGTTCTAAATGGAACAAAAAGTTATAAAGCTTTAAAGGTGCATTGGACTGGAAACGGTGTTTTTTTTTGGAACCCACCTAATCCAGTTCCTAGCATATACGCCTGTTCGCAATTTTGCGTCATGGGAATTTCTCACTTGAATTGAGTCAAGGGGTCCCTAGACATGAAAAATCACCGAGGTGCTTGTCCGTCATAGTGCCACGAAGGGCGTAATGGCCGAATCAAATATGGCCGCCATCGTATATGATGAAAATCCAACTTTTGTGTACATACACATGCAATACCTCTATCCTGACTAATTGGGGGGTGGGGAATTCATTTCTGATGTTGTTATGACCATTTTGGGTGGTTTTGACCTTTAAAGGTCATGGTCAAGGTCATTTTGCTATTCCAAAGACCATAACCAACCATTGTTAGGGGTAATAACAGGTGCAATGGGTCTATTTCAACTAATTCTGACATTAATTATTCATATCTGATACTGATATTTCTTGTTTTTTCATAAACCTTAGAAGGCCTACATGTGCATAAGACATGGTGCAATAGAGTCAGTGATAAACGACAGCCATTATGTCTGGCTCTGGGATGCTGATTGTAGAGGATGTGATCAGGTCACTCCAGTGGGAGATGTTCTGGCACTACAAGGACAAAGCTGCATATCCAGTGCTAACACAGGATATGATTTGCAGCAGAACACATCAAGGTGTTCTGCTGCAAATCTATGTTCCCCAGATCAGTTTGATGCACTGATAGGACAAGTAGAGAAATTTAATCAGGAACTTCTGGAGTTTGAGAAGGAATGTGAGGCCAAGTCAGAGCTCTGCCAATTATTTGGAGTTTGGCTTGAGTTGGTAGCTGTAATAAAAAAAAAAATGCTGTAGTCTCTGAATGCAAAGGTAACTGAAATTGACATGCGGTAATGTTGAGACTATGGCGATCTTTGCAAAATGTGAATGCATAAACTGCCTGCATCATGCTCATGGTATCTTGTGCAAATCAAGGTGCTAGAGTTTGGTCAGTGAGTTGTTCAGGATCGTCAAGGTGTTCTGTGCTGTAGGAGTGACATGAAGGTCAAGTAGACCATTCAGTGGGTGTCGAAGGGTCCTGGAGGTCACTAAGTAGTACGAGCCACACGCAACGCAAATGCTGTTGCAAAGTTTCAGCTTGTTTCATGAGATTGGGTTGATCACCAACGTCCTCAACCTTCTCACCATCGACCACCCCAAAAAACACACAGAATGCCATCTCCAGCATGCACTGTGCACCACTCTCTGCCTTAAATTCAGCAAGAATGTGGCGAAGCTGCTGGACTTCATGTTAGAGTAACAGAATCTATAGCCATTGTCAATGTGCCTGTAGCACTGCACAATCTGCTCACAAAGCAGGCTGTAGACAGAGGGGTCGGTCTGTGCCTGCTAAACTGTCTAGAAAATGGGGGGCATGTGTACTGCTCATACACACAGAAGACGTTAGTCGAGGAGACTAAGAAAATTACCTCAACCATACCAAAGAGGAAGCTACCTCACTTCAATGAACAATCACAGAAGGCCCAACAACCATTTTGAATAAGCATAGTTGATGGTGATCTTCAAGCTCATGTCAACAACTAAACTCTTGTCAGTGAGATTGAGCCTGCCCTGGACTTGATCTCACCCAATTGAGTGCAACATCTGCTCTTGCCACTCATGTTGTCATAGACCTCATGTCACCCCTCTACAAGTGATTCCTACATTGAGAGGTCTCCAAAGGAAGTGGAGGACATGTAACATACAGACTCAGCAGCAGCCATTGACATCATTGGCATGAACAGAGACTTACCCATTCCTCAGCAACTCAGAGTGGAATATCCAGAACTGTTAGTTCAGGATATGGTGTGCAGTCAAGCCTGTGGCAATACCATCAGTGTCGGCTCTGTCGTTCATGACAATGAGGTTCTCCCAGCAAAGGTGGCTGGTGGTGAGGACATCCCTGATCTCTTGAACTGAATTGGGGAAGCTGTCACCAAGCTAGTGTGGTGCATATGGAGTGGGCTATTCATGTTAAACAGTGCAAGAGACTAGAGAGTTCTTATAGTTTCCAAAGATACGGACACCTTTGCCTTACTGTTAAATTTCACATACAGTACTTCCAAGCACTGGGGGTGAAGGAAAACTGGCAGCAGTATGACAGTACGGAAACTCATGCTGCCACAGCATCAAGGAAAAGCTAGCCAAGACTGTGATCAAGTCACATATCTTGACTGGAAAGGACTGCATGAGCATGAGCAAGGTGGGGCGGCTGTTGCTCAGGAGGTAGAGCAGGTCGTCCAATGATCTGTGGATCAGCGGTTTGAATCCCGGCTCCTCCTGTGTACATGTTGACGTGTCCTTGGGCAAGACATTGAACCCCAAATTGCCTCCGATGAGTTGGTTGGTGTGAGCTTGCCACCATTGGTGTGTGAATGTGTGAAGTGAGGATGCTGGCGTTGACTATTTGCCGCTTCACCTCCCAATGTATGAATGAATGAAACATTGTAACGCACTTTGAGCACTTGGAAAAGCACTATAAAAATGCAATCCATTATAAGGTGGGCACCAAATATGCTGTCATAGCTTCTGATCCAGTACAATATCTGATAAACTTTGGTGAGACGGAAACCTTAACTGAACAAGACGCAGCATTGGCAGAGAAGTACATGGTACATGCGTGGACAGGGGCCAGGTCAAGTACAACATCTGAAACGTTTGATGACCTTTGATTGGAAAACTATTTCAGTGTCAGTACTGGAAGTGATGCTATCCCTCCCACAAGCATTTTGATCAGAGGTCACATCAAATGAGGTGCCTTTCTGGTGCATAGGGCTTGCAACCTGCTGCCAACATCCAAAGAACCAGAGGCAAAACTAGCACCAATGGAGCATGGATGGGAGGTGCACTTTGGTACACTTCTGCCATCAAAATACCTTACCACAAGCCCTTACCACAAGTCAGCACTCAGCTCACCATGTCCAATGTGCAGGCAAGTGTGACACACAATGATGAGGCTGTCGTGCTGCTGGACTTCCATGCATTACATTCTGCCATGGAAAAAATAATGTAATAATCAATCACACTAGTGTGCATGTCCACATATACAGTATCCACTTTGAGAGGAAATACTTGAATATGTTATTTGTATGTTACTTTGTCACTCTTATTTAATAATTTCAACACTCGCTTAAAGGTTAAAAGAGAAATATATGATTGCTATATGTATTGTGTATCTTTTGTTCTAAATAATAAAAATAAGTAAAAGTGTAGTAAAAGTGACAGTAGGGGATAAAATTGTTATTCAGTCATTGAAAAAATACAATTGACAGTTCAGTTAAAGGCCGGTCAGTCAGTCTTTGAGTAAATAAATGAATAAACAAAAATAAATAAATAAAAATGGGGAGGAGAAGACAGCTTCCACGTGGCCTCCCCCATAAGTAGCTTAAGAGTAGTGGTTGCATGCCCTTTAAGTAAAACAAATGTCTTCCCCACGTCCAACCCATCAAAATTATGCTTATCAATATCACCCAGGAGTCATACATGTCAGAATTATATGATTAGACCTACTGCACCAGTTTTTAATCATAACGATGGCCAAATCAGGTCTTCGGAATAGCAAAATGACCTTGACCGTGACCTTTAAAGGTCAAAAGAACCCAAAATGGTCATAACAACATCAGAAATGAATTCCCCACCCCCCAATTAGTCAGGATAGAGGTATTGCATGTGTATTTACACAAAAGTTGGATTTTCATCATATACGATGGCGGCCATATTTGATTCGGCCGTTACGCCCTTCGTGGCACTATGACGGACAAGCACCTCGGTGATTTTTCATGTCTAGGGACCCCTTGACTCAATTCAAGTGAGAAATTCCCATGACGCAAAATTGCGAACAGGCGTATATGCTAGGAACTGGATTAACCTGATTAGCTGGCACAGCGGAGCATGCATCCCTTCAGGTGATGGGATGGCATAGCGCGAGGGACGGCTTACACAGAACTATACTACACACAACGCATGGAATGTTTGTTCCCAACTAGTTGCTCAACTCTGCCACTTTACAGCTATGTGGCTTAGTTACCACAATGTGTGCTGTTAAATATAACATGATGGTTGAGTTTAAACCCAAAGGCATCTGTGTTTGCATTGTCAGGTATGGCCATAAATTGACCACAGATGTGGTCTAACATAAACTTATCCTAAAATTACCTTAGTGTTCCGATCGTACTGCTCCTTGATCTGCAGATGCTTCCCAGTTTTGCTGGCTAAGTCCATCCATTTGCCCTTCAACCACTTGCAGGTGGGTTTCTTCAGTAGTGATTCAGCATTCACTTTAGCCACAAAGGTAATATTTTCACCTGCACAAAACAACAACAATATCATACAGTATACCTCATATGCAATATTTGAATTTCAAAATATGATTCGAATTATTGTTTGAATCAGTAAATGCTGGATGATCATTTAAATTATGGATGGTTTCAAAACCAGCCATATTATTCTGATCGAAGCAACTGCACTTTTTATTTGTATTCATTTATTTTTCTTGTCAGACCCATGAATAGCACCAGAATACCAGAATGCAACTTAGAGTGACTCTACATTTTTTTTTCCAACTTCAGTATACCGGCAGTGACCACCAGTCAAAGTTACCCTAGTACAGCTTTAACAAATACATGTCACGTTGTTCTACAAGTATGTCTGTGTTTTTGATTTGCCACTTACCGACAGCAACTTCTCCATTCTGTGGCTTCTCAGTGAAGAGGCCGGTGAGGTCCTGTCTAGTGTCTGGAGGCTGTCCCTCTGAAAGTACAATTTACATTCAAAACAATCATTCAGAATTCATCCAGAAACATTCAGGAAAGGGGTCAACCTCGAAGAAACTCAGAAATATGTTAGCAACCACATTTCAAAAGCCAGCACTTGGGCCAACAGAAGGTATGCAGAAGGTGATGACGCATGATGTTAAATGTGAATTCACACAACTGGGATGGTTTACTAAGGATAGGACACTGATATTCAACACCCTTGAAAATCAGAAGCACTTCAATCATTTATAATAGTAATAATATCCATCTATCCCTCCTATTTCGCCTCCTTACTGGCTGACACCTTGTCACCTTCTCTCCTGCCCTCATTCTTAGGGTGACCACAACCAGGGACCATGTAAAGGTCAGCGTTTGTCTCCAGCCTCGGCCACATGTAGAAACTTGTGTCCCTGACTGAGCAAGACACTTCAACCCAATATGTTTTGAAAATAAACACTACCAGTAAGATGCTGTTTGTTTCCCATATACACACACACACACACACACACACACACACACACACACACACACACACACACACACACACACACACACACACACACACACACACACACACACACACACACACACACAGAAAAGCCCTTAGAAATCGCAGTAGGGGAAAAAATGCTAAAATAGGTGATTGTATCAAATTTGATGGTTAACACATTTTGGCCAAGTTGCCGTTATTGGTCCAAGTTTTGTTTTTGTTTTTATATAATTTTGTCTATATATTCAATTCAATACAATCTTTATTGCAGACTTAAGGGAATCCATATCACCTATAAAAAGTACAACAATATAATGAATCGAAAGGGAATAATGATTTACCATGTTCAGTTTCGAAAATAGACAAGTTTGCCAGTGTCCCCACATAGAGTAGGTTAAACGCTAGATCACATATTTTAGCATTTCCATCTCCTAGGTAGCCTGGCTCAGCCCTGAATCAGCACCTTTAACAATACTAGCTTATTTTTACCCTGTGATTGAAGGACTGGCTTCCCTCATACAGTAATAAAATATAGAGAGTGAACGGGAGCGATAGCCCCGCCCCCTTGCCGCTCATTTCAATACAAGTTGCTCAGTGGCGTTTTGAAGACTGCCGGAAGTCCCCATTGGAATAACATCGTAGGCTACTTCCGGACACCAAATTGTGGTGTCCACATGTGCGCCGCCATGACGCCTGTGACGTCATGAAGCCCCTTTAACTTCCATTATAGGGCTGCACTTCCACTTTTCGCCACTAGGGCCCGCAGCTTCAACGCTGGAGAGCTTCTCTGGGGATGTGGCTTCCCTGCCTTTGGGGACGTTTGTGCCGGTCGGAAATCCAATCCCAGCACCTGATTGGCCAACAGCCCTGTCACTCACTTCGTTCCCACCGTCGCCTGATTTCCCAATTTTCTTAGGGGTTCATAAGAACCAATCACCGTTAAGACTGCTTTGATAACGCCCATCCTAGAAACTGCTGTGGTAGAGATAGGAACTTCAGTCTGAATAATGAAGTGAAACGAAATGATAATTCAGACTGAGGTCAGGCTATCTCCTAGGATGTCCAAGCTGAAAATAATTCAATGGCTGCTGCCATCTCAGGGGAATTCAATAAAGCTGCCATGGATTAAGGCCAAGACTAAGGAAAAGTACTTGCACTGCATTGTACAGTGTTTTAGTTAATGTGATATCAGCACCCTCTACAGGAGCATACGCTCTTGAGGCAGTTGGGCCGTAGCCTTTGCTGGCTTTAGCCAGGCTAGATATTAATGAGTCTGGCCTTAGCCAGGCTAGATATTAATGAGTCTGGCTTTAGCCAGGCTAGATATTAATGAGTCTGGCTTTAGCCATGCTAGGTGGTCAGTGGCAGATGCCATGGTTGTGACACCACAGGAACTTCACAAAGATGCTATTTATGTACCTTCAAGAGAATCAGGAATCAAGCTGCAGGGGTTTAACTTTATTTGTCACTCATTCATAACCAGCAACAAAATGTTTCAAGTGCTTCAGGTGAAATTAAAATATTTAAAAATATTAAAACCTGAAATCTTATATATTTGGTATATGGCATCCCACAAATAGAAAATCCCTAATCACGTTTGTGACAGATAAGTTGGCTAGACAGCTTTGGTCATTTTCGCTTGTCTATTAAACTTAGAAGAGAAGTCAAATCTAAAACAATAGATAAATACAGAACATTAACGTGAAATAGCGTTGCTATATATGAAACCAATCAATGGCCATACTGAGGGAAAGATTAAATATACAAATTACATACTATAAATAGACACATACATAAATCTATTTATATAATATTTATACTACTATAAAATAACTCTATAAACTACTCTCTATCGTGTGATTTTTGGATTCCCTGTGGTCAAATCAGTTCTTTTGCCGTCTCTCCTTTTCCTTGTCTTCTTATTTTCTTTTGTCTTGTCTTTTTTCTCTTTCTTCTTCGTTGTTTTGTTTTGTCTTCTCTCCAGACACTTGTCGTGTGTCTGTGTGTGTGTGTGTGTGTGTGTGTGTGTGTGCGCGCGCGCCTGCGTGCGAGTGCGCTCTTGGGTGTGTGCGTGGATGTGTCTTTTCTCTGTTGTTCTTGAAGGGTTTTCTCCTACCCACTAGGGGCAGTGTAAGAAATACAGTTCCATCTTATGTTTTTTTTTCTCATTTTTTTTTAATTTATCTCCCCCCTCTGTGGGTATGCATATATATACAGTGAGGAAAATAATTATTTGATCCCCTGATGATTTTGTAAGTTTTCATGATTAGAAAGAAATGAGCACTCTGTCATTTTTATGGTACTTTTATTTAAACAAATAGAGACAGAATATGAACAAAAATGTCCATAAGAAAATAATATTTAAAGGTTATAAATTAATTTGCGTTCGAGCTCGTGAAATAAGTATTTGATCCCTAAGCACAACCTGACTTAGTACTTGGTGGAAAAACCCTTGTTGGCAAGCACGGAAGTCAGATGTTTCTTGTAGTTGGTCACCAAGTTTGTGCACATCTCAGGCGGGATTTTGGCCCACTCCTGTTTAGATATCCTCCCAAAATCCTCAAGGTTTCGAGGCTGTTGCTTGCCAACTCAAAACTCAATCTCCCTCCATAGATTTTCTTTAGGATTAAGGTCTGGAGACTGGCTAGGCCACTCCATGAGCTTAATGTGCTTCTTCAAGACCCATCTTTAGTGCTCTGGCTGAGGGAAGGAGGTTCTTGTCCAAGATGTTGCAGTGCATGTCTCCATCCATCGGCCACACAATGCAGTGAAGTTGCCCTGTACCCTTAGCAGAGGAACAGCCCCAAAGCATAATGTTTCCACCTCCATGCCTGACGATGGGGATGGTGTTGTTAATGATTTGAAGGCAGCTGGGACCACAGTCACCAAAAAAAAACATTGGTAACATAGTACACCATAACGGATTGAAATCCTGCAGTGCCCAGTCATGTCCCTCTGCTCAAGAAGGCGCATAGAGGCCTGTCTAAAGTTCACCAATGAACACCTAAATGATTCAGACCAGGCTGCGGGGAAGGTGATGTGGTCAGAAGAGACCAAAATTCAACTCTTTGGCATCCATTTGACTTGTCGTGTTTGGAGGGAGTGAAATGCTGAATACAAACCCAACAACACCATCCCCACCGTCAAGCATGGAGGTGGAGACATTATGCTTTGGGGCTGTTTCTCTGCTAAGGGTACAGGGCAACTTCACCGCATTGTGTGGCCAATGGATGTGGCCATGTCCCGCAGGATCTTGGACAAGAACCTCCTTCCCTCAGCCAGAGCACTGAAGATGGGTCGTGGCTGGGTCTTCCCGCTTGACAACGACCCAAAACATACAGCTAAGGCAACAAAGGAGTGGCTCACGAAGAAGCACATTAAGGTCATGGAGTGGCCTAGCCAGTCTCCAGACCTTAATCCTATAGAAAATCTATGGAGGGAGCTGAAGCTTCGAGTTGGCAAGCAACAGCCTCGAAACCTTCAGGATTTGGAGAGAAGATCTAACCAGGAGTGGGCCAAAATCCCTCCTGAGATGTGCGCAAACTTGGTGACCAACTACAAGAAACGTCTGACTTCCGTGCTTGCCAACAAGGGTTTTTCCACCAAGTACTAAGTCAGGTTGTGCTTAGGGATCAAATACTTATTTCACGAGCTCTAACGCAAATTAATTTATAACCTTTAAATATTATTTTCTTATGGACATTTTTGTTCATATTCTGTCTCTATTTGTTTAAATAAAAGTACCATAAAAATGACAGAGTGCTCATTTCTTTCTAATCATGAAAACTTACAAAATCATCAGGGGATCAAATAATTATTTTCCTCACTGTATATATATTTTTTTTTTTGTTGCCAGTCTGCTGATACCTTGGGATAGGCAAAATAAGCCATTGGCTTCAGCCTAAACCCTTTTGGTCATGAAAATTGTCTGATTTATGACTTATGATGTCATGAAATGTCCACTGTATGACCAAAATAAAACTGAACTGAATTAAACTTAGAAGTGAAGTCAAGGAATTTCAAAGTCAAACATCATAGTATGAACATCGTATTCCCTTATATAAGCAGTGTAATAGGCTACTGCATGCTCATACTGTATATTGAAGTAGGTTGATTGTTGGCAAAACAGCGTTGCATCTTTGCGATCAATTCAGGATTATGTTCATGTTTATGAAGAGCAGAATCAATATTGTAAGCTAATATTCAATCATTTTTACTTTAAATTCAATAATAGAAACACCAGTGTTGTGAGAGAGGCGGCCACAAAGAGTAACAGAGCCATGGCCATGTGGCTGACATTGAAACGTCCTTATCGTTGACATTGATAACTTGAGGCTATTTGGGCCGACTTCCCAGTTTTATGCTATTTACTGAGGCAATATTACATGAGAGGGTGTGTATTACCTACTGCCATTAATGGCACGCCTGTGTTACTGCAAGAACAAGCCAAAAGTGAGTTCTGCAAGCAGCGCAGAAGTGATATGCACACCCTTGGAAAACAGAAGCACTCCTTTAATTTCCAAGAATCAGTCAGTGTCTCCGTTCAC
The DNA here is from genome assembly GCA_039105355.1 of Benthosema pterotum. Lineage (NCBI taxonomy): Eukaryota > Metazoa > Chordata > Actinopteri > Myctophiformes > Myctophidae > Benthosema > Benthosema pterotum. Next base: position 45,470,640 of record CM076966.1, read on the forward strand.
TTCTGGGCACTGTGATTGACAGACAGCGCCCTGCACCCAGCACTTGGGCCTGCAGATTGGTATGCAGAAGACGCTTGATGTTAAATGTGAAATCACACAACTGGGATGGTTTGCTAGGGTAGGACACGGATATTCACACCCTTGAAAATCAGAAGCACTTCAATCATTTCTAATAGTAATAATATCCATCTATCCCTCCTATTTCGCCTCCTTACTGGCTGACACCTTGTCACCTTCTCTCCTGCCCTCATTCTTAGGGTGACCACAGCCAGGGACCATCTAAAGGTCAGCGTTTGTCTCCAGCCTTGGACGCATGTACATGAAACTTATGTCTCTGACTGAGCAAGACACTTCAACCCAATATGTGATTTTTCCCCGGACTTAGCCACTTCAAATGGTGGTGCGGGTCGGGATAGATTGATTCTGCCGTTCATGACTTTTCCAGTAGATTGAGTAGAATATAATGCAGAAGCAAAAAAAGAGAAAGAGAAACATGTTTCTATGAGCCATTGTTGCCAACTTGGCGAATTTGTCTCTGTATTCATTTTTTTTTTTCAGACCTCCCTAGCACCAAAATTGGTGAAAAACTCCTGGCAGAAAATCTAGTGCTTTTTTGCTGGTGAGTTTTTTTCACCATTTTTCCTCCTATGATAGAGTCCTCCTTCCTTCCTAGAAAGCACCTTGGTAACCAAATTCAAGTTCAATTATATTTAATTAATTCTGAATTACTTCCTTTTTTAAGAATCTACACATTTAGAAAAGTAGAAGAATTGCTATTTTGACCAACATTTTGCCAGTTATCTGTCCTAAATTAGTCAGAGAGACTAAATAAATGGTGGGCCCTGGTATGAAAATGTCTGAAAAACCACTGCTCTAGCACATTCTAGTGCATTTTGGAAGTGCCACTAGTGCATTTTGGAACCACGATGTACTGTATATTTCAAGCAAAGCTACAACAGAGCTGCTAAGTATGAATGGACACACCAGTTCAGTAGGCTGACCATTCCACAGGTTTGGTCCGGGTTCTCTTCCCCCTGGGTATTATTTAGCCAGGCCTTCCTGTTACAGTTAAGAATACACGTGTAACTTGCGTGAACGGAGCGGGCGCGGTGCTCGTTTGTCTGGCAGCAGTCGGTCCCTCAGGGTACTCTGATTGGCCGGTTTAGATGATAACATAATGTAACGTAAGCGAAAGCTTTATAGCCAATGTCATTAGTGTCAGCCCGCTCCGCTCATGCACGGGTAGGCCATGGCCTACTTGTGCGCAACCTGCACGTTTGCTGCAGTGCACTGAGTGCATGCTGATGTTGTTCACGGTAGTGGTCATTATCGTACATTTCATCAAACAATTAAAAAGCGGAGTTAGAAGTGCGCTTTGAGCTTGTAAATCTGCGATCTTTGATATGACAGTACATTGAATATGGCCTGCTGGAGTGGTGTGTGCCAATGAGAGAGCTTTACAGCAGAAACCCAACTATTTATGGGACTATAACTATTAGGGCATTTGGCCACTGATGCCTGTCGGTCACAATGTGGCACAGCCTGGACGGCAAGGGTGTCAATATATGTGGAATGATTAAAAAGTATGTTAAATGAGGGACTGTCCCATGTGAAGGGGACATCTGGGCTGCCTGGCAGCAGCACCACACGCATGTATGCTTACCTCAAAAATTTATTAAAGCTCACAAATTTGTGTCACGTCCACAACTTTTTGCGCTTGTAGATCTGCACCTGCTATATTTGGACCTGCCAGATGCATAATTAAATATTTATTTGGAAGAATGTCACATTAACCATAATCTAAAAGTTGAAACCAAATGAACCCACGGTGGCCGGTGCTATTCGTGTAATAAATGATCGGCTTTTGCTTTAATCTTGCTGCTCATACTGTTGGTGTAAATAGCCTAAAAGATATGGTTTATGGTGACTGGGGGCTGAGAGGGAGGGGGGGGGTCATAAAAAATGCTGGAGAAAGTTTTAAATGAATGTGTGTCATTTTGTTTACCAGGGCAGCATTGATTGGTTGTCAGGTATCAATATCCATTTAGACTGACATGTTCCATAATGGAGGACAGATTTATTTTAGAATTGTTTAAACATGACGTCATGGGCCACTGTGCTCCATAATAGGCTGGATAAGCCCAATGCGTACTGATACCGGGGACTCAACAAGTTTGTTATTAGGTGTTTTTCGTATTGAGTTTCGGGCTCCATCCCTACCCCTGTAAGCTCCTCTCTATTGGCACAAGTCTTTTCCTTGTTGAAATGATATGACTCATACAACTGCAAATCATCCAGTGCCTCAGTCACACATGCTGACAGCAGCTTAGCTCCACCCAGCTCCTCTCCAGTTTCACTGCTATGCCGATGACACACTGCTAGCTTCTCCATCATAACATCATCAATTCCACCCTCATCACCTGCCTCATAGATGAGGGGGTAAAAATCCATCCATACAAAACTACATTCTGTATTCTGTCTGTATTTGTCTTATTTGTCCCAAACATGCATACATATGAGCCTTAATATGATGTTTTTAGAAAAGAATAAAATTAAGATAAGCATCCTAAATCATAGCCACGTTGATAACGTTTCTAACAAAGCAAATACGTCAAGTTTTGAACGAGTTATAGGTATTTTTGTTTGAGCTGCCATAGAGCATATACTGTATTGAAGTACCCTGGTAAGATGGCTGCTGGTGAACGACGTCAGAGACTCCGCCTCGAGCCATCTAGCCTTTATATATAACTTAAAGGACAACCTTGTTTTTCAACCAAGGCTCATGTTTTAGGTTGTTATTAGAGAAAATAAAGGATGGGTGTTAATTGTTCTACATCCCTTGCTCTCTTTAGTTTTAGGGATTTTAGCTATGGGAGGGGGCATTCTAATATGGTCCTAAATAGATACAGTATTTGTTTACACATTTTTAAAGCAATTTATTTTCATTATCTACTACAATCCTAATATAACCCAATAAATTACATCTGGCCACAAATGATCTACTGAATGTGACAAACTGCAATATTGAGCCTCTGGGTCAGGAATACACAAATACAGTATGTAAAGTGAAGTGTGGTGTGCTGCCTCCTTCACATTCAGTACATCCTGTGGCCAGTTATAATTTCCTGGGGTTTATAGGACTGTAGTAGATAGTAGATACTAGATAACTAGAATGCAATTCTGAAATTGCAAAGTGTGGTTGCCCCGATGATGTTGTAATGGTGACGTGGTTGATTAATGGTCACTGATGAAGTAATGGTGAGTAATGGTGACATACTGTACATCAATCATTCCATTGGCTGAGCAAGGAAGCGCTGTATGGTGATGTAAAACATTCTTTTACCATGTCACAACCTTGCATTATCATCACAAGGTGAAAAGGTTTACAGAATAAATGTTACAGAGAAATCTGTAGCTAAAATCTCTAAAACTACGGAAAGCAAGGAATGTAAAACAATTAACACCCATCTTTTACTTTCCCGAATAACAACCTAAAACATGAACCTTGGTTTGGACTAAGGTTTGGACTATTCAAGAGGAAATGTTAAGAAAAAGAATAATTCAATAGTGCATTGTCAAATGGAATAATTCCAAGGACATTGTTTGTGATGAATGAATGAACTCCAACAGGCCAGATCAGGTTGTGGCCTCCTGGAACTATAATAGGCCAATGTGAAAAGGGTGATATTTATCATTATGCCTAATGGGAACTGAAGAAGGTACTTTGAACCAACGAAGGGTGCTAGCATGAGTGGGGCCTTAAGGGTAGGGGAAGTGATTTCACTTTTGTCAGATATCACCCAAAAAATATTTTTTTTTTCTGTTAAAATGCTCTATTATAAGGTGTGGAAACCACATATGGAGTTTCCCCCTCCCCCACGTTAGCAGAGGAGCTAATAAAAGTTCCCCAGGTCACCACAATTCTCCTCCAATCAGGAGAGAGCAGCAGGTTCACATAGTGTAGCTACTTTTGGGGGCCCCTAGTGCACCAGGCTGGTACTACACCATGAATTTCAAATCACTTCCCCTACCTTTAAGATGGGGAAGGGGGTGACGTAGCAGTTGACGTAACGTTAACCCTGACCGACCTGGGCCAGATCAGGTTGTGGCCTCCTGGTGGCCTAATTGTACGTGAGCGGAGCAGTGTCACTAGTGGCACTTCCAAAATGCACTAGAATGCGCTAGAGCAGTGTTTTTCAACCATTTTCATACCAGGGCCCACTGTCATTTTAGCCACCGGGGACCGTTTGATGTTGAGATTAGTCTCTCAGCCTAATTTAGGAGAAATAACTGACAAAATGTTACTCAAAGTAGCAATTCTTCTACATTTTCTAAATGTGTAGATTCTTGAAAATGAGGTAATTCAGATGGTTAAATATGATTTAACTCTTGAGAGCGCGAAATGAAACCAAACGGACCCAAAAAGGTCCGTTTGGTTTCATTTCGCGCTCTCAAGAGTTACAGATCTAAAAGGGTCCATTTGGTTACCAATGGTGCTTTCTAGGAACGAAGGAGGACTCTATCATAGGAGGAAAAATTGTGAAAAATGAGGGTTTTATCTCTGTCAACCGCCTGTCAACCAACTCACCAGCAAAAAAGCACTAGATTTTCCGCTGGGAGTTTTTCACTAATTTTGGCGCTATAGGGGTTTGGAAAAGAGCTAAATATAGTGATAAATGCGCCAAGTTGGCAACACTGGGACAGATGGACGGACAGGGGGTAAAACATACTCTCCACCATACTGGTGGAGACAACAATGAATTCATTCATTCATGCATGCATGAATTCATTCATGAATTCATTCATTCATGCATGCATGCATGAATTCATTCATGAATGCATGCATGCATGCATGCATGAATGAATGAATGAATGAATGAATGAATGAATGAATGAATGAATGAATGAATTGATTAGAAGGCCAGTCACCTACCATCAGATGGAGGACCATCGCTGCCTGGAGCAAGGCTTTGTTTGCGTTCTCCTGGAGCAAGGCTTTGTTTGCGTTCTCCTGGAGCAATGCTTTGCTTGCGTTCTGCTGCAGCCGGGGCAGGGGTCACTGGGGCAGGGGTCTCTCCTCCTTCCCCTGTAGCTGGGGCAGGGGCAGGGGTCTCCTCTGCCGCTGGTGGTGGTGCGGGTTTGGCCGTCTTCTTAAGGGCCACTGTATACCCGGCAACATGGAGGCAAACAGGCACAAATAAGAGACACACAATGGCAAAATCTTCTATAAGTCCGTTGGCATGACACAGAATGTTTGAGCTCTGAGGCAGTTATTTAAAGGTAGGCCTATAGTAAGTGATTTCACTTCATTCAAAAATAAATATTGATATTTTTCTTTTGTTCTTTTTTGTAGTAACCATATAAGGAGGTCCCTCCCATACGCGTAGTTTGACTTTGAACGCAGGGGGTGCGAAATGTCGGATGGTACACGCACTGCGCGCGCACACGCACGGACACAAGCCAGCTGCATAGGCTATAATTTCTAGAACTAGCCTACGGTTCATGTTTTTGTCAACATCAACACAACAACAGTCCAACCACAGCTGCGCAGCCTTAATCATGGGAAAGTGACAGATAAAGAGGTAATATAGAAAGACCACGACCAGGTGACAAGTAGGCCTACTGCCCCACAATTCCAGGCTGGATTTGGGAAACCAAACAGTCCAACATACCGATCAAAATGACCATTATTAATCTTCTACATTCTCCAGATATGTAGACTTGGGATAATTCACATGATGATTGGACCCTTAAGGGTCCATTTGGTTTCATTTCTACGCTTCCAAGAGTTACATCTGGTAACTTTTCATCTTGTTAACCAACTTAGCTGGGGGGCCACCTGGAACCCCCTCAAGGACCGGACCACTATGGTCCCCATACCACAGGTTGGAAACCACAGGCTGCACTAGACCACTTTAAACTTCACTTAACCAATTAAAAAGTAATTGTCACTGAATACTCACAATACGGCGATTGTCACTCAACAGATCAGGGTCTTATGTGCATCCGATCGCATATTTATCCAGTTTGGAGCCCAGTTTTTCAGTCACTCACTCACTCCTGTGTTACGCAACCAGTCCACGTATTTGCTGTCATTCTGGAAGTGTCGGCAAACAAAGCAAAAAAATAATAAAATAAAAGACCGCGTCCTTTGAGACAGAATATTCCATCCACGTGCTTACTGTAGCAATAAGTGGAAGACGAGCGCTTCTTGTTTTCGCCAAGATCATGATTATAATCCACACATCCACTGATGATGATGATGATGATGGGCCCGGACAAGGTGGCTGTCCTGTCGCTGTGGCTGCTCCCACGGGAGCGGCAGCTGCTCTGTTAGAAGCCCCGGCGCCGGGGCTCTTCTGGGGCGCCAGCAGCAGCCGCGGCCGCGGTGCCGACGGCGCTGCTCGGTGACGGGTGCTGCTGCTGTCGTGGCGCTTGTATGGAGGCCACTGTAGTTGCTGTTCTGTTGTTGTAGAACAAGGACATTTGCCGATATCCATATTTACTTTTAAGTTGCCACTTTGCCAGTCACTACACAGGTAGCCCGGTGGGTTGGTGTGGCGCGCGTTTGGGTTGTGTCCTGCTGACCTGACCAACTCATTCACTTCCGTCGCACTCGCAAGTAGGTCATGACGAAAAAAAAACACTATATAATAGGCTATACTCTAAAATGATTGTATTGTAAAACAACAAAATTCAATTCAGATTTATTTCAAACATGGATTTTATTTCATTAGGCCTACATAAAAAAAAGAAATCCCACATAAAAAACGATTACACCCCTGGCCACTAGGGGGGGGGATGCACCCCCTGCTCCCCCATTAAATCCGCCTATGGTCCCTCCCTGTCCCCAGTGTGCCCCTGGGGTCAAAAAGCCTTTCGTCCAATCTGGATGAGAGGAGGCCTTCCTCCAATCAGGATGAGAGGAGGCCTTCCTCCAATCAGGATGAGAGGAGGCCTTCCTCCAATCAGGATGAGAGGAGGGCTTCCTCCAATCAGGATGAGAGGAGGGCTTCCTCCAATCAGGATCAAGTACAGGGTGGGCCTTGGTAGAGTGTGCGCATGTGCACATCTTGTTACCGGGACATGCTGGACAACAAGCGTGTCTGTGACTGAACGAACGGTCCTGGATTTGTCAGCAATACGCTTGTTTGCGTGTTTCGTTTGAATTCAACAGGTTATATCGTTAAGTATAAATTGTTGTGTCAGAGCTCAGATATTCTTTGCCGTATTAACATGCCGCCATCTGTTATCACCCAAACATTTCTGCTTTATCGTCTTTAAATGGCCGAACAAGTTTCCATGCAGCTCAGTGTGCTATCAGCTGCTTCTTATGCCTATTCTGAGCCACACAGTCAAGTGGCTCAGTGGTTACTCATGAGGAAATAATCTGCTGCTGTATAGGGAGGGGGTTATAGGGTCACCTTGCTCAAGAGCAAGGCTGCTGCTGCTGCTGGTTATGATTATGAGCCACAGGCGGCCATTTATCACTTTTGGACCCACCAAGACTAACAGTAGCCTATCTGCTGCATCTCTTTGCCTGCAGATTTAGCTTCACCATATCAAATGAAAGGGACATGTATTGCATCAGTGCGCTCGTGGTCACTTTCATCCGGACCGAGTTTCAGGCACACATGACGTCGCCAACAGGCTTCATCTTATAAGTGACCAAAACAAAGATCCAATGTTGGGGAACAAAGGGAGGTCATATACTCCCTACTGCGACTAACGGTAGTGCTGCTGTGGGCCGCCAAAAACGAGCACTTCGATTAGAATTTTATAGCTTTGGATTTAGATCAGGAGTTATTGGCGCTCCAAGATTTTTCTACCCATCAGTTTTCTTATTATGGGACCGGGGGACGACGTTGGATGACGGACCTGCCGATTTACGGCAAGGCTGCCGCAAACCAGGCGAGATCATACAGCAGCCTTTGGAGCTCCGATTTGCATGGATTAATCTCCGTCTTTTTGCTTACACTCTGTCTCTGAGGGACTGCGCCACTCTTTATTGGGACTTAATTAAATAGAGTTCTCCGTTTATGCAGCTTAAAGTGTTAACGACATTTAGAAGATTAAGAACAATATGTGGTTTTAGTTTAGTCTAGATTCTAGGGACCCTATTTTGATTGTTTGGAGCTACTAAAATAGCTACTACCCGCATTAGAATAAAGACAACCTGCAGCAATGCAAACTGCATTGGCACAGCAGCAACAACAGCTGCTGCAACTGCAACTGACCTCATGGTGAAATGTAGAAAATGGGCCGGAGCATCTGTGACAAGAATGAAGGACATTATGAATCATGTCACAGGAATCAAGGTAGATTGATGGCCAAAGTATCAGGTCTTAAATCTTAAGTCAAAACTTGGAGGTGTGGCAAAGCTTTTTGGCTGTTCTGAGTAGCCAAACAGCTTTGCCACACCTCCAAGTTTTGACTTAAGAGCTAAGACTGCAGCAGTACTTGCAAGACAATCAAAATAGGGCCCTAGCAGTGAGCCCAGTGCATCTGATGACATCAGAGACCCTGGCCTCACTGCTAACATCTAAAATATCTAAAAGTAAAACCACTTATTATTACACACATGAAGCCAACCAGGAAAGTGTCCTAAATCTTCTAAATGTCTGTAATATTTATTTATTTATTTATTTGCAAAAAAAGAAAAAAAAAGTGAAATATGCCTTTAAACACATACCGGTATCACACACGTATGTACGTAGCATCATTTCGCAAGTATTGCATGCATTGTTCCAACAAATAAGTGCTCAGTAAATTGTGATTGTGAAACTCGCCATCTACCTATAGCAGTGGAGCGTGTGTTCACAAAAAACGCATGCTCAGACAAAACTAGTTTAGGTTTGTTGTGCTTTTATGGGTCCTGTGTGTTACCAGTGGTCACCAGTGGTCCTTGAGAGGGTTCCAGGTGGTCCCCAGGCTAAATGATGGAAAGTTGGTTAACCAGATGTACCCGCAAGGGTCCATTTGGTTTCATTTTCACACTCTCAAGAGTGATAATATTCATCTGAATTAGCACTATTTAATTAAGAGGTCTACACTGTTTTGTTTGCAAAATTCAGCCTGGAATTGTTAATCCAACAAATAAGTGCTCAATAAATTGTGATTGTGAAACCTGCAAGGGTCCATTTGGTTTAATTTTTACGCTCTCAAAGACTTAAAATATCTGGTTAACCAACTTTCCCCTCTCAAGGACCACTGGTGGTCCCTGGAGCACTGATGAAAACCACTGATATTACCTTTCATTGGGTGGGCAGGGTGCAGGATGCACATTTGGGTGGGCCCTGCCCCCACTGCCCCCCCTCTAGATCCGGCCCTGAACAAAACTAGTTGAGGTTTGTTGTGCTTTTAGGTCCTGTGTGTTAGATGCTGACCAGCGGTGCTCTTCTTATCACACAGTGAGTGAGCAGAGGGGCCTCAGGCGTTACATCTGTAGGATCAAAGCCTCCCACCTTCCTTTGATATGACCTTCAGGTCAAACTTGACCTTTGAACCCCCGGCAATCACAGCATAGCTACCGGCGTCCTCTGCGGTGGCCGCTTGTATGGTCAGAGAGTGCTTGTTTCCGTCGGCCGCGATCACGTACTTGTCACCACCGCTGGCAATGTCGGCCGCGTTGCACTGCCATTTCACTTTGACGCCGGGTTTCTTTGTCTCTGCCTCAAACACCACATTACTGCCCTCTTCTGCCTCCTGAGTCTTTGGTTTCTTGGCAAATGCTGAGACTAAAATTTGAAGAGGGATTGTTCACAATATACAAAGCAATCCTTTAAAACAGGGGCATTCAACCTTTTTCATCCCAGCTAGGGCCCACCATTTATTCAGCATTTGGCCCCACAGACCTGCACCCAAACTAAAGATTTCCTTTGCTTTTGTCGATGACCATTATTCTTGTAGTTGTGTAGATCAGGACTAATTCACATGATGAAGATTTTAACTCTTGAGAGTGTAAAAATGGACCCGGTAGGGTCCATTTGGTTTCATTTTTACACTCTCAAGAGTTACATTTGGTTAAAACAACTTAGCTGGGGACCACCTCGAACCCTCTCAAGGACCACTGGTGGTCCCCGGACCACCAGTTGAAAACCCTTGCTTTGGTTTTGTCATATGAACCTGACAGAGGGACTCTTGACTTTTAACATGGCAATGCGGTATGTATGGCACCCTAAATGTAAAAGGAAAAACAAAGTGAAACACAGCGAATATAGTGAACCTAGCCTCAAAAATAATTGGTAAAAGACAGAAACAATTAAGTGGTATCTATGAGGAAGTAAATAGGAAAAAAAAAAGCTATTAAGATAGCATACAATCCTTCCCATCCGCTCTGCAGGGAGTTTGAACTATACTGCCCTCTTGCAGACAGTACAAAGTAAACCAAACCGTAACTTCTTAAAAAAAAAAAAAAAAAAAAAAAAAACTCTTTTATTCCTAATGCCATTAAAGGGGAATTACACCCATTTTCAACATTTTTTCTGAGAGCGTCCAACTTTCTCTTAAAAAAAAGAAGCATCTAAATAAAGCCATTAACATGGTGAAAATAGATCTTGATGATGTCATCAAGATGTTTCACCATGTTAGTGGTTTTCTTCAGACCTCCATTTCTTGGGAACGCAGAATGGAGGAACTTTTTTTTATCATGTCCATCCACCCAGCATCTCTAAGGTATATTAATGACATAATAAAATGGGTGGAGTTCCCCTTTAATGCACTGACTACCATGTCTCGTTGGACCTGTCTGCACTGGATCTGGCACTGTTGCCCTGTGGTTTTTCCCATTCCCAACTGTCTCAAGTGTTGTTGCTGTATATGAGACTGGATTATTGTCCACATTGTGAACAACTAACTAACTAACTAACTAACTAACTAACTAACTAACTAACTAACTAACTAACTAACTAACTAACTAACTAACTAACTAACTAACTAACTAACTAACTACTAACTAACTAACCCTTTTAGTTGCCAAGTACAGTAGGTACACCCATTCCCATTGAGAGGTTTTCCATCACTCTTTGATCTTGCCACGACAGGACTATAAGGTTCATATAGGAAGCGCGCTGCATAAACACCCATTAAGAGGGTTCAGCGCTGCTGCTACACAATACTGTTTGGAAGGTCACCCCATAGAGAGCAGTAGGTCTACTTCCACATTCACTGAGCACAACAGTAAACACATTCCAAATCAACTGTTGTTTTGGCAATACATCATTGAAGATTGTAATGTTACACTTCTTCATGCCATATCCTTTTACAACAGAAACCTACAGAAGGGTTATAACTCTCCCTCTCAATAGTGGCTCTATAATTGTGGAAATACAGTATAATTAAACATACTATATATTATTACATATACTGTTGAAAATAGTTAATTAATGGGATTAAATTAATTCTGCTGATTAATCTGATTAAAAATTTTAACGCAATTAACTCATGTGCACACTGACTCAACCCACTGAGCATTTTCTCATTCAACGAAATGTGTAGAGCATGTTTTTACAGAGACATACAGTATATCCTGTGTGTCTCCCTGTAACCAGAACTAGAGTATAGCTGGAGGATCTACAAGCATTGAGGGCTTGTAGATCTCGTATTTTGATACATATTTTAAAGATAAATGGTTATTTTTTTCACAGATTCGGTTTCAAAAACATGCATATTTTGGACATAGTTTGAATGGTGATTAATCATGATTAAATTAATTTTGAAGCTGTGATTAATTTGATTAAAAATTTTAATCATTCAACAGCCCTAATTATTACATATATACTGTATTCAAGTTTTTGATAAATTCCTGCATTTTCTTCTCCCTTTCAATAATCTAATAGACGGGTTTTCAACAGGTGGTCCGGGGACCACCAGTGGTCCTTGAGAGGGTTCCAGGTGGTCCCCAGGCTAAATGATGGAAAGTTGGTTAACCAGATGTAACTCTTGAGAATGTAAAAATGAAACCAAATGGACCCTTGCGGGTCCAATTGGTTTCATTTTCAGACTCTCAAGAGCTATAATATTCATCTGAATTAGCACTATTTAATTAAGAAGTCTACACTGTTTTGTTTGCAAAATCCAGCCTGGAATTGTGAACAAAACAAAAAGAATTCTTTAGTTTTAGGTCTTTGGGGCTAAAATGTCATCAAATGGTGGTCCGTGGCTCAAATGCTGAATAAATGGTGGTGCCTGCCGTCAAAAAGGTTGAAAACCCCTGATCTAATATAAAAATGCCACCAGTTATATGACATCATTATACATATTCAGTAATGTACAGTAGTACATACTGAGCACATATAACTACACGTGAGAGAGAGATTTAATCAGGATTAATTGTGTCACCTACAACTAATTGGTCCAGGGACCTGTTTCCGGTATGGTAAAGCCCTCTAAGCAGGAGGTTGAATTAGTTATAGCTCCACAGGGCACCGCAGGAGTTCACATGAAGCGCACGAATTCCACATGATGCAAGATGACCTTATGAGTCTAAATATAGAATACATATGTGCCATACTGTACTAATAAATGATCCCAGCAGCCCCTGCAACGGTGTCCCAGGTATTATATTAGAGGGATTAGTTCGACTCTATTTTTGCGACTCTGGAACCAGAAGGAATGAGATGCCTGCGGCCCTGCAGACTTTCCGTTGTTGTGACAGCTCTCGTCATGCTCTGCTCGCCTCGCGGCCGTTCAAACACGCAGACCATGGCTCCTGTTCTCAGCATCTGTTCTCGTTTGAACTGCGAGAGCCATCAACTCCCACCAGAGCAACCGCTTCATATCAACAATGTGGAGTGCTTTAGAGAAGGTGTGAGGACCCACTGGCCTCATATAAACTCCAGTCCAGCATCTCTGGCCAGACAATATTTATATTTTATGATGCTACATTGTAGGGTGATCCGGCGGTTAACAAAGCCTGGGTATGAAGATGTCAATCTAAAATCATTATCTTTCAAATAAAATGAATACAATTCAAAATGTATATTTTCCGCATAAAATATATGAATTCATACAGTATTTTAACAGACCTTTTCATCAATTATTTGTACTTTCATGTTATTTGAATTCATTTATACCTATTCGATTAAATATCCAATCTTCAATTCAATATATACACATTTATGGGGTTTTTTTGGTCTGCTTTTTGCTTTAATCAAGGTTCTATATTTTATTCAAATCTAGGCTACTGAAAAGTCACTAAGGGCCCTATATTGATCGTCTTAAGTATCAGGTCTTATGACTTAAGTCATAAGAACTGATACTTAAGACGATCAAAATATGGTCTTAAATATTTTTATGTGAAAGCTCACACATAAAGTGAATCTACTGTAGGTGATGAAATAATATAATCTGTAAGTCTCTCTGCTGAGAACCTGGTCTTGAGTCTCCCACTGCTGCTAACACAGTCAGAAAGTTCAGCAAATCCAGAATGCTAAAGCACTTAGTTAGCACACAGGTTGACCGGTTGGCGCTGCATTCTGTCAGCTGATATGTAAAGCTTCTCGCTAAACAGAGGCAATGCATTCTCATTGAGAGAAAATAAACGGTGTAAAGTCATTTGTCAAATGGGAATCCCGTCAGGAATTTTTGGATCAGCGGTAACACCATGACTGATGCTTATTCTGTGAAGGCTGTGATGTGGTGAGCATAGCAGTGACATCTAGCCTTGTCTTGTCTCCCATAACTCTTACTAAACAGCTGTGAGATCCCCTATAGGTTACACGGCTATACACTAAGTTAGACAATCAGATATTCAAACTCCAACAGGATCCTATTGTACTTAATGAGCCTGGAAATCACCGGACATTTTGTAAAACAATGAATGACCCCGGCTGGGATGTTGTTATTCTCTAGATGACACTATTGGATACTTGGGATGTCCAACTAATCCAGGAAGATTAGAAAGCCATGAACTAGCTGGAGTGGAACTTTCATGTTCCAAACACAAACTGAAAACAAACAACCCATGTCAAGTTATTACATGTTGCTTACACGTGTTGCTTCTTGTAAAATTCAGATGTTAGGTCGATTAAATGAAGTCATGGCTGTTTTTATGCCATGTGTAGGTAAAACAGGCAGTATCGATGCCGGTATATTACTTTGTAAATGCGACTCTCAGCAGTTTCTAAGAGTTGCAGTTAGAATAAAAAGTAAATGCTTCATGGCTGTCAAAATATCTGGGTCACGTGACTTGATATAGCACATGACACATAGTATACAGGTGACAGGAGACAGTGAGGTATTTCAAAATAAAAAAAATAATAATATGGTGCATATAAAGTATGTATGTCTGACAACTTTTACTCTTAAAAGAAATGATGCAAAATCCTGCACAGATAACATGTAAGTGTCTACCTTAAAACTAAAACTAAGTACTGGACACTTCTAACATCAACACTAAACTATAATAATAATACATTTGGGACTATTGGGGAAAATGTTACTACTGTTTTTCTTTTAATCAGCTGAATGTAATCATCATTATGAACCTACCTCCTTTAAATTCTGGCTCAGGCATCCTTATGATTCTGTAGTCTCCTCCACGAACGTATAACTGACTGGTATCAGTCTTCTGTGTATCTCATGGTCCTGCCTTTAATAGAAACCCCCCCCTCACTTCACAAACCGCACCCTCCCCCTGTGACAGTGTCTAGACCCAATCCCCTTGTCTGAACAAAAGCAAAGTGCGGTATAGCAGACCCCATGCAGACCCCATGCAGACCCCATTCACCGGCCTCAGGCAGGGCCATATTTCAACCATCCTTTCTTCCGACACCTCTTCAGCATGACAGGCCTTGAGAGGGAGGGGCACGGCGCGGAAGGCAGGGGTTAAAATAGAAGAGAATCCAGAGATACACGTGTGTGTGCGCGTGTGTGTGTGTGCGTGCGGTGTGCGTGCATGCATTGAGAGCCTTGGACTTCCAGGAACCAATATTATTATTATTATTTATTTATTTTCAGGTACGGCAGTGTATCAACACTTCAGCTAATACTAAGATATTAGCTTTCCATGTCCCATTGTTGTTGTCTAGGATTTAAATTGATGCTGTCTGTCTGTCTGTCTGTCTGTCTGTCTGTCTGTCTGTCTGTCTGTCTGTCTGTCTGTCTGTCTGTCTGTCTGTCTGTCTGTCTGTCTGTCTGTCTGTCAATGAGTGTTTATTACTGAGACAAGGGTGTGGCAGATGTTTGTCTTCAATATGCAACCGTCACAGTACTGGGAATATTATTTGAGGCCAATGTTAGATCTCTGCGTCTGTATCGTTGTAGAGCAGGGGTTTTCAACCTTTTTGACACCAGGGACCACCAGTTATTCAGCATTTGAGCCATGGACCACCATTTGATGCCATCTTAGCCCCAAAGACCTAAAACTAAAGAATTATTTTGTTTTTGTTCACAATTCCAGGCTGGATTTTGCCAACAGTTTTTGCCAAACAGTGTAGACTTAAATTAAATTTGAATTAAATAATGCTAATTCAGATAATGAATATTTTTACACTCTATATAATGAATATTTTTACACTCTTGAGAGTGTAAAACTGTCAGTTTTACACTCTCAAGAGTTACATCTGGTTAACCAACTTTCCATCATTTAGCCTGGGGACCACCTGGAATCCTCTCAAGGACCACTGGTGGTCCCCGGACCACCTGTTGAAAACCCCTGTTGTAGAGCACAGCTAGGGGTCAGCAACCTTTTGGACAATGAAGTGCCATGTGTTCATTTTTTCATGATGTTGAGTGAGTGTGCCATGTCAACATTATGTTGAATTCTGAGAATGTGTACACCTAGGTATCTCCCCAGTCTCATAGTTCAGTTTGAAGAATTGTGGGCAGAATTTGCATGAATTCGAGAGAGACTAATTTATGATGATTTGGGAAAGGTCCTCTCTCTCATACGTATAATACCAGTGTGCCTCATGTGTCTCATGCCAGTGTGCCAGCTAGTGATCACCCTTCACTGTGCCAATGTTGGCACCCATGCCTAAGGTTACCTACCCCTGGTGTCTATTATTGGCCTCTTCCATTATAATGCTTTGTTGTGCGTCGCTCAGCAATATTACATTCAGGTAATTGACAACCACGAAATAATCAAAGAGAATAACTCACCAATTTGTCATAAAAAGTTTCTCTTATACTGTTGCTGAGTGGTGCTAGCCCCTCCCTGCACACTGCACAGCTTGGTGTGTTTGTGTACCAATTCTGTAGTGATTCTACTGGCTTAGAACTGTGATGTATCATGCTGTATGAAGATATAGAGCGACCCTCACGTGTCACAGGTGTGAAGGACTGGTGGCCATATTTGGTGGCGTGACGTACCTCGATCACGGACAGACAGACTTACTGACAGACAGACTGACCTATGGTCACACCTGACAGAAGGACTGGGGGAATACCATATTTAGACAAGAGTGGTGACATCATAATGCAATGTTCCTCCAGTAGTATGAGTTCATCAGTATAATGTCATATCCGTATCAGGGGAAAAAATACAGACAGAGATATTTTGTTTTTGTTTTTTTTAATCTTATGAGTTTACAAAATCTGCATCCCAGTTAGTACATCCAGTGCATACAGTACATACAGTGCCAAAATTAGCTTTTAAATACATAATAAAGAAAATGATAGTACAATAAAAAAAAGACCGTTATAAATGCTTCTGTTTGTGCTGGTCCAAATACAATATAATTCACTTTGACTGTCTCCGTCACAGAGCTGTGTCAGCACACAACAATATTTACACCCTAGTGGGCAGAGCTCTCATGTGCCCCCCATCCCCTCCTGTGTGTGTGTGTGTGTGTGTGTGTGTGTGTGTGTGTGTGTGTGTGTGTGTGTGTGTGTGTGTGTGTGTGTGTGTGTGTGTGTGTGTGTGCGTGTGCGTGTGTGTGTGTGTGCATGAATGTGTAGGCATGCATGTGGGCAGGTGGCCTGGTAGTTTCTCAGTAATCCTAAGTCGACATCAGAGGATGTCCCCAGTGTTTATACATGCAGTATCACCATGGCGTAGGGGAGTAAATCCAAAATAAAGGCCCAAATAAAAACTGGGTGACTGTATTGCATAGTCACTTCCAGGGGCGTTTTTGCCATTAAGCCTCAGACTACGCAGATGCCTAGGGCGCCATGAGGGGACTAATATTGATAAATACATTATATTTGTCCTTTATAACTAGAATTGAACATTTAAAACACATAATATGTTCTTTAGTCTAAAAATAGTTAATTGTATCCCTTGGGGGGCGCCATTTCACAGGAGATTTACCCCCCTTAAGGGGGGCTCCAGGGAACATTTTGCCTAGGGCTCCAAATTGCTTAGAAACGCCACTGGTCACTTCCATCTCACATAGGCTATTAAAAAGGGGTGCTGCAGGGGTTTGGGTATAAATATACAAAAACTGCGACGATGAGCCTGTGGATTAATAATAGTTCTTCATAAAAATAAAATAATCATCAACACTGGGAAAATCTATGTATATTTCCAACAGAAAAGAATAAAGTCCCCGGAGTCACTATAAATATCCTCGACCTATTAAAAGCTTCACTATGTACATTTTTAAACAGCTACATTCAGTAGAGAGTTTTGTGAGCATGTGTGCATTTAATGCTGGTTTCTGGTTCCTTTAAATATTGCTGTGTTTAAATCAGTTATACTGTATAATGAGAATGAAAGTTAGTCAAACACAGTACAGCAGTATATGCAAAACTATGCATATGCATGAGAATGCAAATTAGATTTATGAGATGAGATGTCTGAGGCCATCTAGTGGTTATAGCCTACTATATATGTTTTGGAAGATTCTGTTGACCTTCATTTACTAATGAAGGTGTGCTGGTAAATGACTGTAGGACTATGGCAGTCTCAAACTGGTACATTATGTTAAACACGCTATTATTATGCTCAAACCATTATTGTGCAGTAGTTATGTATGTGGGAAAACATGTGTGTATTATGAAATGCATAATGCGATAATATTTAGCCCACTTCTTTAAAGGGACATACAGTGTCCTACCTCCGTTCAGTCGATTCAAATACTGTCGCAAGAACAATATTATTATGCTATTTACAAGATCAACAAACATGGAATAAACAAAATCTCAGTGGTCCCTGAGAGGGTTCCAGGTGGGTCCCCCAGGTAAGTTGGTCAACCAGATGAAAAGTTGGTTGACCAGATGTAACTCTTGAGAGCGTAAAAATGAAACCAAATGGACCCTTGAGGGTCCATTTGGTTTCATTTTTACACTCTCTAGAGTTAAAATATTCATCATGTGAATTAGGCCAAGTCTACACAACTAGAGAATGTAATTATTTGTGATTAATGGTCATTTGTATGTTTGCGTTGTTTCCAAAAATCCAGCCTGGTATTGTGGACAAAAGCAAGAGATCTTTAGTCTTGGGGTCTTTGGGGCTAAAATGTCCTCAAATGGTGGCTTGTGACTATAATGCTGAATAAATAGTGGGCCGGGCCCTGGTATCAAAAAGGTTGAAAACCACTGCGATACAGTCTAGATCTGCCTTATTATTAGACGTATTGTTTCCGTCCCAGCACCTCACCACTGAACTGGTAGGTGAGCTTCTTCTTGATCTTCTTCACCTCTCCGGTCTTGCCGTAGTTGCGCAGAGCGCGCGCCATCTTCTGATAAGTCATTTTCTTGCGGTTGCCCTTTTGGAGCCCCCATCGGTTGGCCAGGGCCTCTTTGTGTTTGGACGAGAACTGGAAGATACCTTTGTCGATGTCCACCCACCAGATGCTATCCTTCATGTCGCCGTCTCTCAGCAGGTTCAGCAGGAACTGATAGAGTCGGATCTTCTTTTTATTGCCTGTTGTGGTTAAAAAAAAATGGTGTCCAATGTTAGTGACTGCAGGTTCAGGTACACAGTTGTTCCTTAGTTAGTTCAAGGGACACTTCACCCTTTTTGCAAAAACATAGAGGTTTGTGTTAATGACCTTTAGAAGATTCACTTCACTTGTGGTCTCTGTGCGTAATGTGGTTTTAGATATTTTAGTTCACAACACTTCCCAACACCCCTGGGGGTGTTGTGAAGGTCTTTATGTGGGAATACTCGAGTCCAACTCATAGATCTCTACAAGAGGCAGATGTTTAAGAAAGCTTAATTCCTCCCTCCTGGAGACACCGACACATCCACTTGGGTCAGAGTTTGAACTGTTGCCCTCAGATGGTCTGAGGGAGTCTACAACAAAGACTAATCGCTGCACAACAAATAGCACTTTATGCTTCTTTGCACTTTTGCCACTGTTGCACTTTGCTGTTGAGACAGAATGAATGAATGTGGCAGAATGAATGCTTAGTTAAAGGAGAATTCTAGAACAAAAACACCCTCCCAATTAATTGACCCCTGTTGCCATGGGCCCTCACCTGCACTATAGCTCCACAGACTTCAATGTTAAAGGGGAATTCCACCCATTTTCAAAAAATCCTGAGAGGATGCAAATGTGAACCAAATGGACCTGCTAGGGTCCATTTGGTTCCATTTGTACCCTCTCAGGAAAAGGGTTCCTTTTTAGACTACATCGACAACTACGGTGTGCTATAACGGTAGGTTACCATGGCAACAAGGGTCAATTAAGGGGGGTGTGTGTTTTGGTCTAGAATTCCCCTTTAAGCCTTAGGTTTTTAAGCGGTTATACCAACCTAGCTCTCCAACGGTGGCAGAATGGATGCGCTCCCTCAGACACTCCTCATCAGACACCTCCAGCGGGGGGCTGCGTCCTCCGTGCTCCTCGTCGTCAGAGCTCCGCTGACCCGGAGACTGGTGTGTGTAGATTGGACGGTAGAATGGAACCTTCAACACACAGAAGGAAAAAAACAACATGGTTGTTAGGGGTGGATTTAGGCCTGGCTATGGAGGGGCAATGCCCCCCTAAATGCCCTGACTCCCCCACCAAACACGATGGCATGCAAAACAACCCAAGATATTTCAGTGCTTATATTTCAAAGTATTTGAAACACTACTACTGCTACTATAGCTAACTACAATCGTCTCACCACTACTACACCAACATCATTTCATCATTGAAAACAGAAAACATAAAGCTAGAGGTCTGACAGAAAACTCTGTCAGACATCAACAACAACAACTGATGTTGTTATTGATGCTTAATTGCCTAATAAAAGCCCTGTATCCGGAAATGGTATGGATGCAGCTTCATGCGAAGCGACACGGGCGCTGAAGCCGCCCCCATACCATTTTCTGCTGCCCTCCCAATTAGGAAATGTTACATCTGCCACTGATGATTGTTATTGATTCATGAAATGATTCTGTTTGTGCTTTACACCATGCACCAACGTGATAAAATATTTACTTAATTCAGTCTTAAAGCTGCCCCGAGAAAGAGTGTGTAAAACAGAACACATGCGAGATGCCCTTGACATCAGCAGGGCCTAATGAACAATAGACACTGAAGGCTATAGCTTGTGCCTATTTTTGGGGTGATTTCTTTTTTTTTTTTAAATGGTTCAAATAGCCGATCATGTTTTAGGTTGTTAATAGAGAAAGTAAAAGATGGGTGTTAATTGTTTTACATTCCTTGCTTTCTTTAGTTTTAGGGATTTTAGCTATGGGAGGGGGCATTCAAACATGGCCCTGAATAAATATTTGTTCATAAAATGTTAAAGAGATTTCTTTTTTATTATCTACTACAGACTTAATTACATCTGGCCACAAATTATCTATTGAATGTGACGAACACGCACAAATGGAGTGTGTAACGTGCAGTGCGTTGTGCTGCCTCCTTCACATTCAGTGGATCCTGTGAACTTCTGTAGCCAGATACTAGCTAAAATCCCTAAAACTAAAGAAAGCAAGGATTTTAGAATATTTTACTTTCTCTAATAACAGCCTAAAACACTAACGTTGGTTGAAAAGTTGATCTTTAAATCTGTTATTAGTTAAAAAAAAATGGCAAGTGAGTTAAGCGCAAGATAAGGCCCTAAATGACCTGATGCTTTGTCTGTGTGCACGGCGCACGCACACACACACACACACACACACACACACACACACACACACACACACACACACACACACACACACACACACACACACACACACACACACACACACACACACACACACACACACACACACACACAGCACATGCCATATACTGTAAATAACCAGCAACCTCCTATAAGTAGACATTATTTCACCAGTGCATGTGATGAGAGAAAGAAGCCATTGGTCCTGAAATGACTAACCCTATCTCTAACCCTCGCCCCTCAACATGCAACATGCAGTGTGGACACAGGGACACATCAGGGCTCTACAGTATATTTCGGGGCCTTACTGGTGTTTCTATCACATGGGGATAAACCCCCATGTTAGGGTCCGACGGTGACGGGTGGTGTGGCGTGAGGTTGGGATTGTGCATAGGATGCTGCTGCTCTTGCTGCAGTTCTGCCAAAAAGCTCTTTGCGAGTTTTTCAAATTCTACGCGGAAGGAATCCTCGTACAGTAGGGGGCTCTCTTCTCCGTGCGCCTCGTCGTCCAGTGATTGGTGTGGTGGGGAAATGGGTCGGGAAAATTGCACCTTTGAAACACATTGAGATTTTGATTTGGCATTACTCTGTTGGGTGATCCGCATTCCTGAGGTTCGTTAGTTATACCAGGTTTATGTACTGTCTCTAAAGCTGTCAGGAGGACGTGCATGTAAAACGGATTAGATAAATTAGTGCAAGAATATCGCAAAAGGAATTCACTAGGCTGGCTAAAGCCAGAGCAAATCAGCTGTTGGTCTGGAATAGTCAATCGTATGCCCATTTCCTACTCCAGAGAACTGGGGTGGCCAATGAGGATGCATTATTCAAATGATTGGCCACCCCATTGGCCACCCCAGTTCTCTGGAGTAGCTATTCCAGACCAATCTGCTGACAGATTTTTTTATTTATTTTTTTGCCAAAAGCTGATTCAGTCTGGCGTTAGCCAGGCTATCCCTCAAGAAAAGAAACTATATATATATGCCAATATATGCATATATGTTTCATTTTTGCAATAACCAGATACATATATGTGCATATGTGGGGATATATAGGACGTATTTGTGTCTTATATATAATCACATATGTTGTGCGTTCATGTAGGTGGCCAATTTCATGTGGCATATATTGAAACATACGTAGATATATTTTCTTTTCATGTGGGTGTGAATTCACATACTGTGACAATTATATTTGGACGCCTCTTTTGTCAATGCTAAACATTACGTTTGAAGGGTAGTAGGTGGGGTGGGGTGAGGGGACATGGGGTTAATGGGGGTTTCACATGCGAACTGCTCGGAGGTTTGGGAGGTATGGGGTGAGGTTTGTGGGTTGTGGGCAGCATGCTGGTGTTGGGGGTGGTATAGGTAGGGGGCTTTCATGTATGTAACAACTGCTTGGAAGACGCATGCGGGAGATTATCAGGTTAAAACAGCCTGTATATTGGGGTCTTACTGGTTGCTGTAGGACATGGGGGTAGACCCCGAGGTTGGGATCCAACAGGTTCTCCATGTCGTGTCGTATGAGGTTGGGGTTGTGCAGAGACGGAACGCTCTGCAGCTCTGTGAAGTGGCTCTCTGGGGCGAGGGTCTCAAACTGGTGGCCATGGTGAGGGTGGTACTCCCAGTGATCTGGACACAGGAGGAGGAGGAGAAAGGCATAGCATGTTAGGCTTCTCACATCTCAAATGTCATATTACACAGTCTTTTGTTTAAAGGACCACTTCACCACTTTTCAACGTTTATTCATATAATAGGTCCTCACTAATGTACATGATAAAATACCAGTATTTTTTTCTACTCTGTTGGGAAGTTCAGAAACGTCTTCCAATGACGTCTTCCAATCATCAATGGTGGAATCCAAGCTAATATGATGATGTCCTTGGAAGAAGTTTTAGTGGAAAATAGTGGTATTTTATCATGTACATTAGTGAGGACCTATTATATGAAGATAGATCAAAAAGTGGTGAAGTGGTCCTTTAACGGTGCAATATGTTGTTCCAAATCTGAGCAACAATGCAGCTTAGTAGAACACATGAGTCATGAGACAAATTATTTCATGGGACATCATTTCATGAGAACATTCCAGAAAACTACTGGAATTCAGTTCAGCTTTTCAGATGTTTAACCTGAAACAATAACAAAAGCACTATAGGGACCAGTGACTAGTGTGTTGAAGCCAACTAAAGTGAAAATAAAGCATCAGCCTGAAGCTCTTTCCTGTTTACTGTATGTCAACGTTAGTATCGTTTTCGGTATCCGTCCATGTCTTAATGTTTTCGCCTGAATTGTAAAATTCTCTATCATCATTGCTTCCACAAGATTCAAAACAATTGAAGAGAGCTGCACATAAATGTTATTCATATGAGCAGGCGGCAGGCGCGTCGCAGCAAATTTTGGGCCCTCTGAAAATTTTGATCACAGGGCCCCCACTGTGCAGCTTAGCGGTATAAATACAAATAAAACCATATTAATCTGAGCCTTTTGGGGCCCATCTGGCTTTGGGCTTTCCCCTAAAACGTTCTCCCCCATCGACGACTGTGCACATTAGTAGTATATGAGTACATCAATGAATATGGCTATAAGCTTGTATTGTTCCTAAATCTAAAACCTGTTTACACCATAAAATGATCAGTGTTGTATGGATTTGTAACTTAGGGGGTGAACAAATGTATCCAAATTGGTCCATTTGGATACATACAGTATATTTGTTACTTTTTTTCCTGCGATGAGTGGAAGATGACATTCTTTTTCAATAAGGCGACCAACACAACAACAACAACACAAATTGCATTTTGGAAACCTATCCAAAGCAGCCAGTGGATTACAAAAGAAAGTAAAGTACCGCTCCTGTATTAACAAAACCCCAAGGGCCGAAAGTTGCTCTATGTCTGTAGTTTTCAGCGGCAGACAGAAATGGCATCTGTTTCCTGTACTCCATACAGCGCTGTGTGGTAGAATCCAGCTGCACCCAGACTATACTACACTACACAGGCTGTTTCTGTACAATTTGCAATACAGAAAGATACAGCCGTGTCACATAATACAATTACCTGTTAATCATTTTTTATTGAGTGTTTATTTATTTATGCACATTAGTTAAGTACAGAGGTATTATTGAGGTAAGTTAATTTTCCACATCTGTCCAAAATACAATAATTCATAGAGATAAATGTTACTGTAAATGATGTACAGTATGTTGAGTAAAGTGAATCTCACCTGTCTGAATATCTCCATCGAGGACATATGGATTATATGAATATTCTATTTGCTGCCTGTAGATTTCATTGTCATACATTTCTTCTGTTGGCTGCAAGGAGAAAATAAGGATGGAATCACTATTTACATCATGACAGTATCAGCATTATTGTATAATAAAACAGTATAATTAGTACAGATTATACTCTGACTGCTGTTATAGTTATGTCATGTTTATATTGTTTATCAGCCAACTGTGCTGATCTATAAGTTTTGTCACCATTTTATCACCAGTGACATACAGTAGATTCATGGATTATTGTATAAAACCACATTTACTGAAATGGACAAGCTAGATCATCAACTTTTTTAACAATAACTTTTTGAAATGATTTATTTCTGAAACATACTGGCATTTTTTGAATGATATTTTTTACT
>CM076966.1:45500259-45555259 GCA_039105355.1 Benthosema pterotum
AACTATTTGCAAACATACCTAATGGTTGCAAGGGGTTGCATTGCTGTGGACAGGCCTTAAAACGGTTCTGTTGCAAGGAGTTGCATTGCTGTGGACAGGCCTTAAAACGGCTCTGTTGCAAGGTGGAGTTGCATTGCTGTGGACCGATCTTACAAAGGTTCTGTTGCAAGCAGTTGCATTGCTGTGCACTGGCCAGTTTACATGACACTTTCAAATGGACATCCCAATTGGGAATATATTTTTCAAGACATATTAGATTCTTTCAAACATTTTCAGAGATTTCCAAAACAGCTGATCGCAACCCCTCCTCCTTTGCGCTGGTAGTCCTGAGGCTACAATGACACAAATGACCGCCCCATTCAGTCCATGGCCCAAATCTGT
The DNA here is from genome assembly GCA_039105355.1 of Benthosema pterotum. NCBI lineage: Eukaryota > Metazoa > Chordata > Actinopteri > Myctophiformes > Myctophidae > Benthosema > Benthosema pterotum. The sequence continues at coordinate 45,500,641 of CM076966.1, forward strand.
GAGTATGATGTTATAAAAATAAATAGTGCATTTATACTGTATAAGTGCATTCATCCAAGGCACTTCACATAGTGCATAACATTCACCCATTCACCCACACATTCATACACCGATTGTGCCAGAAACCATGCAAAGCCACAACACACATCAATATGGAGTTTAGTGGCTTGCCCAAGTACACTTCAACATGTAGACAGGAGGTGCCGGGATTCGAACCGCCGTCCCACAGATCACTGGACTACCTGTCTGCTGAGTCCCAGTCACCTTATCTACACAGTAACTGTAACGTAACTGCTGTGCTGCCTCATGGCGACTGCAGAATGGTCTTATCTTATCTGTCCCAGTGTGCTGGTATACCTGCTGGTCCCTTCGTTATCTATTGTGTCATTATCAGTATAATTATGTTAGAATTAGTATCTTGTTGCTATCCGTGTATTCAACCTATCAATCTATCTATCTAAATGCAAGTTACAACACCCTAATGCAGGGCTGCCCAAATGGTAGATTGTGATCTACCAGTAGATCTCACAGGCCATGCAGGTAGAGCACATGACAGTCCCCTAAAATGTACAGATTTGTTAACTCTTGAGAGCGTTAAAATGAAACCAAATGGACACTCACAAGAGATGAATTAGATTTAAACATCTGAATTATGTAATTTTCAAGAGTCCACACAATTAGAAAATGGAGAATAATTGTTATTTTGACCAACGTTTTGCCAGTTCTCTTTCGCAATTGTGGACAAAAACGTGAAAGTTCTTAGTTTTGGGTGCAAGACACTAAACTCAACATCACAAACTGTCAACTCAAACCTCAAATACTGTTTTCAAACGTCAGTAATAGCATATACAGCAAAACCTTCCATTTCTCTCCCTCTATTTTTCATTATAAATGCATTATTCTTAAACACTATAATAGCAAGTAAGACCATCACCACTATTTCAGAGCTCAAACTTTCTAGGGGGCTTTTAAATGGATTTTCAGTAATGGAACAATCACATTTTTGATGTTGAGCTGCTCATTTTGAAAGTAGCTCTCAAGTCAAAAAAGTTTGGGAACCCCTGCCCTAATGCAACCAAATGCAATAATTATTAATTTTAATTGTTTGTTTGTTTTTTAGTTGCATTCTTTCAAAACCATTTTACTACTCCCAGTCTTGCACTATCCATGCTGTGCGTGTGTGTGCGTTTTCCAACTAATATGCATACAACATGCATGCATTTGTTAGGTGAGGAATAACTCCCACAGTACCATTGAGAACTTCAGCGTCCAAAAATCTCCAACAGTGACTGCAGTGCATTGTGTTTTAAACACTAGACCTCAAGAAACTCACAAGAATACTTTCACTTCTCTTTTAATGAATGGTTGAACAGAGAAAACTTTAACACGGTATGAATAAGTACTAATGAATGCAGTGAACGTTTAAACACATGGATATCACATATCACAATATCCACTTTTGCAAGTGGATATTGTAAATATAGTATGTGACAAGAACGCAAACCCACAATAATACATCAGAGTTAGCTTAATTCTGACAGTGTAGAAACAGAACAATCCATGTTTAGACATGAATTCATCGATTTAATTGAATTAAGACTTTATAATTTTTATAATTTTCATTGCATGGATCTACACTTAGATCCGCAACATTTATTTTCTTTTAACACATTCATAAGACCTTTCAGATGCCAGGTTTTCTGTTTGAGGCTTAGAGGCTTATCAATTCCACATGCACGCCTGTATACACACGCAGACAATGACCATCTATTTAAAAAGAGGAACTATGAAATTCTCTTTTAGATTCAGTTCTTTTTTTTCTGTTGCTTATTCTAATCTAGATGAGTGCGTTTGTCACTGTGCGTTCATATCCATGGTGAGCTGAAGAGTGTTTTTCCTGTCTAGAATATTTCTATAATAATATATTTTAATCGGTTCCTTCTGTATTTGAAGACTGTCATTTGTCTCAACACACAATGACACAAATAATATCGGACTAGATTTTCCTGATCCTGTATATTGACAGAGTCAATTATTTAAGTATGAAATACATATTCTGTACATAATGTATCGTGACTGTTACAGTAGCAGATTACAGTATGTGTATTACGTGCATTGTCATGTCTATGATTTGGAGAGAATATAACCATATTATATCTACAAGCTTACATCCATATTAGACAGGTCCAATCCAAATACTGTGTACAGTAGTCTGCATGCTGTTGGCAAATGATTTAGCATCTAATATCCATATTCCTAGTAGTTTCAGGGCCGTTGGGGGTGATCCGGTTGTGGTCAAAGAACATAGCTTTGGGCCCTGTCTGGAGCCTGGGCAGTGGGCAGAGGCTTTTGTGATGGTTCTATACAACTGCTTATCCGACAGACATGACACCAGGCTATAGACCTGCGCAGTGATGTCACCGCCCCTGTTCCTGAAGTGGATTCCCCATTCATTTTTCTCATAGACTTTTCAAAAATAATTTATATAAAGACGATTCCGTCACGGACAAAGCCAACTCGGGTTGTGACGAATCATGATGACACATCTTTTGGGACGATCTAATTTCTATGATGAAAAACGAAACAAAAAGTGTTGTATCCTGCCGTTTTCTACTTCTTGCTTATTAGATATTGCATGATAGTATTGTGTGTGTAGTCGTGGTTTGTCACGACCCGAGTTGGTTTTGTCCGCGGCACAATCGTGTTTTTATTAAGCATTTTCGAAAAGTCTATCAATTCTGGAACAGGGGCGGTGACGTCACTGCGCAGGTCTATAGGCCCGGATGGAACATTTTCCAATTGAAAGGGGGGGGGGTCGGCTTCATCACTCATGACGCTTCGCACCATGGGCAAGGAAGCCGTCCCCCATACCATTTTCGGTATTTTGGGGATTTTTATTACGGCAACTAAGGATCATCACCAATAACATAGGTTGTTGTTGAAGTTGCAACAGGCACGCAGCATGCATAAAGCTTGCTGCAGAGAGTTTTCTGTTTTCAATGATGAAATGCTGTTGGTTTAGTGGTGACACAGCTGTAGTTAGTTAGCTAGCGTGGTGTTTCAAAACCTTCAAGCACTAAGCACTTCAATTTGAAATCTCTTTGAAATTTAGGTTGTTTTGCATGCCATCATGTTTGGTGGCATGCAAAACAACCCCCATGCCCATGCCTAGATCCGGACCTGCACCGGACACTGTACTTCTTGTGGTGATGTGGAATGTCAAATACATAACTATGACCTGACTGATATTCTTCACAGAGGACCAAAGCAGGTGTGGTGCCCTGTGTGAAATCGGTCAGATGCAGGGTTTTGGAGATTGGACGCGCCCTCACATCTGTGTTGCACCGTTGGTCCGACCGACGTGTGGAAATCTCTCTGCCGGTCCTCTCTGGCCTTAAAAAACACAAACACTGTATGGGAGACACAAGCAGACACAGACAGATAGGCCTACACATGGTACACTGAAAACGGGTACGGCATGCAGGTAGCATTGCATTAACACAGGGGTTTTCAATCTTTTTGATCCCAGGGCCACTTTATTCCGTACTTGAGCCACAGAGGACCAACATTTGAGGACATTTTAGCCCCACAGACCCCAAAACTAAAGATTTCTTTTTGCATTTGTCCACAATTTCAGGCTGGATTTGGGAAACAAAACAGTCAAAGATACAGATCAAAATGACCATTAATCTTCTTTATTACATGGCAATCAGAAGCCAGCGTTCTGGTCATGTGAGCAGTAACATATTACACTATAATTCACCGCTCCACTCTACTGTATATTAGACCGCTGCATAATCAAGGTCCCCAAAGTGCAAACAGCTGTGTTCATATCAATCCGCTTTGCGCTTCCGCATTTACTTCCAGCACGCCATTAGCGGTCCATTTGGTTAGCTACTATTTGGATGTTTACATGCCATTGCCATTCAGGTAATGGATATTATAACTCAAGAGAGTTTCATGTCTATGTTGCGGGTCCAATTGGTTTCTTGTTTATGCTCTCGAAGAGTTACATGTGGTTAACTAACTCTCCGTCATTTAGCCTGGGGACCACCTGGTTGAAAACCACTGAGGTAAAGGCATGTAATAAGCGGGATAACACCCTTTGAACCGGTGATTTGTTTCCTAATAACTGACCGAGGCGCAGCCTAGCCGTTCAGTTATATTCATTCATTCACTTGTAATGCTTCCCACTTATACAGTATATGTCATAAAACACAATACTGGAGGTACTACTGAACACACTCCATTGGTCAATGGTGAATCACATAGGTCCCTTAAAAAACAAAAACAAACGTTTCTTTTAGTTTTAGTCCACTTAGATTTACATTTGATTCATATTAAATTATATATGGCCTATGTGTACCGGTATGCTTTATTTCTCTTCATGCATTCCTTTTTAATATAGTTACATGACAACTAACTAGCCTTAGTACTTAGGAAACATAACGGAAGTGATATATTTATTTCTCACAGCGGCTGGTGGTTCTAGCCTTTATGCAGCGATGACTTGCTTGTGTGTATTTTGGTTAAGTATGACTAGGGTGTGACTGAGCACTTCACTGTAGGCTCCATGTCTAAATGCAGACAAAAGATGCATATCTCTGGTTGCTAAAACTCTTACGTACTGTTTAACTGACACGTCTTACTTCAACAACTATAGGAATAAGACATTCTGCTTAGAGGTGTCATTGTTCTCATCAGTACATTTCTATATCTGTAGGACAGGCTACACCTCTTACATCTTATACTTCTCCACTTCCAGTTATCCAACACATACAGTATGTCCTCCATAGGTGTGCAAACTGTGCATATAGGGCTTTTTTCCTTCTGTTTTCATGATTCATGATGCATTCATGATGCATGTAATAATGGTTATTTCCACTTACTTTATAAATAGTTAAGCACAAACCCCTGAGACTCTGTACTTTGACCACTTTTATCCAAATTCTCAAAAAAATGGCTTATATAAGCTCACAATACTTTGCAAAACAAGACACGTTTATGATCTTGCAGTAGATCTGCAAGCTCTTTTGCCATGCAGATCTACTTTGATTTGGTTAATGTTCCCCCCAGAATATGGATAGTGGAATTTAAGTGATTATAGGGGAACTCCACCCATTTTCAACATTTTACTACTTGGAGATGTGTGGAAATTATTTTAAAAACGAGTCACCCATTCATTCTGTATCTCCTAAAAATGGAGGTTTGGAGAGGGGGAAAAAACATTAACATGGTGAAACACATCTATTGAAACAAATCTTGATGATGTCATTAAAATGCGTTTCACCATGTTGGTGACAGAATTTTTCAACAGGTGGTCTGGGGAACACCAGTGGTCCGTGAGAGGGTTCCAGGTGGTCCCCCTAAATGATAGAAAGTTGGTTAACCAGATGTAACTCTTTGAGAGCGTAAAAATGAAACCAAATGGACCCTTGCGGGTCCATTTGGTTTCATGTTTACACTCTCAAGAGTTAAAATATTCATAATGTGAATTTGCCCAAGATTACACAACTAGAGAATGTAGAAGATTAATGGTCATTTTGTTCTGTATGTTTGACTGTTCTGTTTACCGATCAAATCCAGCCTGGAATTGTGGACAAAAGCAAAAGAAATCTTTAGTTTTGGGGTCTGTGGTGCTAAAATGTCATCAAATGGTTTTACGTTGCTCAAATGCTGAATAAATTGTGGGCCCTAGGGTGTCAGAAAGGTTGAAACCCACTGTTTTAAAACGTTTTTGAAAAATGGGTAGAATTCCCCTTTTTAAGTGAGGTTTTTGGCGTAGTCGATTTATGTTGAAATTCAGTTGTTTACTTGCTGACATGCAACACGCTGCGGAATGTCCCCAGTCTTGTGTCTCAGACGCCCCGCTGGGTCACGAGATTGCGCCCACACAGACCTGTGAGCGGGGAATGACACGCATGACCACTGACTGTGGAAAACAGGATACAGAGACGCATCGCAACAGGAAATGTTGCACTCATCATCCTCTGCAGAACAGTTTGACCAGAATGACAGCAGGTTGATGTCCTCACTGCAGTGCAGTCAGTCAGTCTCCTCCTGGCAGTATTTATCTTTCGTAATCAGCTTCGGTTCAACCATACGGCTACAAGAAGAGGCTTGAGAAATACAGTGGAGAAAAAAAGCTGCTTTCCACCAGAGCCCCGTGCATGCATAGCCCCCAGCTTTTAACAGTGTAAAAAATGATTCATGCTACGTACTAGGCTCAAAAACAGTTCAGTTTGGTGGAAGTTGCATCTATAGCAGACCAAATATGTAAGAATACTGTACATCATATAGTTCCATCAAGTTAATTGTTTGTACCGGTATTAGGTTTTGGTCAAGTAATGCCACTGCCACTTAAAAACATATATATACAAAGCATAGACCAATACTGAAAGTACCTATTAGCTTTAAAATGTTGCTATGTAGATGAACTATTCTATAATGCCATGGGTTTTCAACCAGTGGTCTGGGGACCACCAGTGGTCCTTGAGAAACCAGATGTAACTCTTTTTACTCTCTCAAGAGTTAAAACATTCATCATCTGAATCAGCACCACTTAAGATTGTCTACACAATTAGATAGTGTAGAAGATTAATGGTAGTTTTGATCTCTATGTTTGCCTGATTTGTTTGCGAAATACAGACTGGAATTGTGGACAAAAACAAAAAAAATCTTTAGTTTTGGGTCTGTGGGGCTAAAATGTCCTCAAATGGTGGGCCCTGGGATCAAAGTGCACTTATGCTATAAGTGCACAGCAGCTCAGTATACTGTAGCTATAGTTTACACTCCCATTAATCATAAGACAGCAGTGTGACAATACCACAGTTTCACTCTTGTGTTCTATCAATCTCTGTATAAAGGAGGACCGACTGTATAAGCAAAGCCAGGAAACGCCCCGATCAGAAACAGAGTAGCCTCAGTCTTACCGTTGCCTTAGTCGCATCCAGCAGCATATTGTGCATCGTTCTGATTTGACATATATCCAGAGGAGAGCTGCTGCTTCGTGGAAGCAAATTGCCAAAGATATGGCTCAAAAAAGACGGCTTTCTATATATCACTGAATTAACAGGGGAACTAAAAACTTCCTTAATTCGACCAATTTAGGTTGGTACCATAAGAGCTTTCTTCTTCTCCTTATTCTTCTTCTCCTTATTTACTTCTTCTTCTTCCTAAATAAAACAAGAAGATGAAGATCGGACATGCTTTATAACCCCCACAGTATGACCCCCTTGTAACGCATACCAAGCATCTGCTAAATGCCTATATTGTTAATTGTAACAGTAATCAGTTTAGTTCATAATAACTGATAATCGTTGGCTTTGAGTGTAAGGCCTGTGTCACACATGAGAGGCATATACTGTTTCTAAGGCATACAAACGGCCTCTAGATGAGTATGATTTTCATTATTTTTATCCTAGCACCAGGTTAGGGTATAAATCATCGCTGCGTTCTGTGAATCTGTTCTGTCACTGGCTAACAGATTCATGGGACAGTGAGAGACGTACAAGTATTCACTTCTGTAAAGCCAGAAGCAGCAAATCATAGTGGAGGTAAAAATGGAAAGGATATACTGTATATCCTGGTACAAAGAAGGGAATGGCGGTGGGTGTGGACAGGGGGACTTGTATGCATGCTAACTAAAGAGAATTAAAGAGATCAATCCAACATTGAATGAGAGACAGTGAGTGTTTTTTGAGCATATTTTGATTTAGCCTTAGGCCTAGATTTTTGTCGCCACTAAACCCTCTTGTTTTAGTTCGCATACTTAAAAAGAAAGAAAAAGGTAAGATAAAAATGTGTCTTCATTCTATTAGTCTTATTTTATGATTGAGTCTTCGTCCTAGTCTTTTCAAAATGATTTGATGATTTCTACTCTTAGTCGACTAAATATCAAAAACCTTAGTCGATTTCCCACTTGGTGGGGCAGGAGGAAATGGTATGGGTGCGGATTCATCGCCTGTGACGCTTCGCGCTATGGGAGATGAAGCTGCCTACCATTTTCAGTTACTGGACTTTTATTAGACAATTAAGCATCAATAATAACATCAGTTGTTGAAGTTGCAACAGACACGCAGCATGCATAAAGCTAAAGGTCTGACTCAGAGAGTTTTCTGTTTTCAATGATGGAATGCTGTTGGTTTAGTGGTGCGACACTTCTAGTTAGGTATAGTAGCAGATTTAGTGTTTCACATAATTTTAATTATAAGCACTTTAATTTGAAATATCTTTGAAATGTGGATTGTTTTGCATGCCATCATGTTTGGTGGGGCAGTCAGGGCATTTAGGGGACATTGCTCCCCCATGCCCATGCCTAGATCCGCCCCTAACCCCCAGCCATTGAAGCCAACGGTCGCGACCATTGGTAATATAGCGTTCGCGGCCAGTGGTTTCGGGACAGTTGGAAAATAACATGAATAACATCAGTCACGACCACTGGTCGTTGGATCCAGCGGTCAGGGTCACAAAGTGATTTCTCCCCTCCTGCGTTGAAGGGCAAATGAATGCTCTCTGCTTCAAATGTATTGTGGAAAACAAATAAACAAACCAATGGAATCTATGAGGAATAGTTTATGTGGACACTAGTAGTAGTCAAAAGACAAAGCCGTTGCTTCCTTCCTGTCAGTCAGCAGAGGTTTCAGTGGCCATCGTCTCTTTCACAATGTCACAGAGCGTCCCCCCACCCACCCTACGGCCCCCCCTGACTCGCATGCTAGGGAACATCCAGGCCTCTCACTTCTTATTCCCCATTCCTCATTTTCTCTCTAATACGACTCCATCCGGGGCTCCACAAGATGGGCCATCAGACGGGGCTCAGGGTATAAATAGATGCTGAATCACATGCACATTGACACTGACACACACAGATCACACACACACACACACATACACAGCAGGGCCAGATCTAGAGGGGGGGCGGGCAGAGCCCATCCAAACGTGCATCCTGCGCACCCAATGAAAGGTAATATCATTTGGTTTTCATCCTGTGAATTAGCCCAAGTCTACACAACTAGAGAATGTAGAAGATTAATGGTCATTTTGTTTCCCATATCCAACCTGGAATTGTGGACAAAAGCAAAAGAAACCTTTAGTTTGGGGCCTGTGGGGCTAATATGTCCTCAAATGGTGGTCCTCTGTGGCTGAAATGCTGAATAAATAGTGGGCCCTGGTGTCAAAAAGGTTGATGAAAACCACTGCTTCATATGAAAAGCTTTGGAGTTGCCCACCGTGCCATTCTTCCAGCCCACCCTAGTAGGGCTGGATAAATCCGGCCCTGACACACACACACACACACACACACACACACACACACACACACACACACACACACACACACACACACACACACACACACACACACACACACACACACACACACACACACACACACACACACTTGGCCCTTACCCTAGCAACCAGCCTAGTTCCTCATTCGACAGTGTTGCTCAAGTCAGACAGGGATGACTCAGACAGCTGGACATGATGTCCATCATGTCGTCCACCGTGTCGTTCACCACGTTATCTGCTATCTTCACATTTAAACTCGGAAACACCAAGTCACCGCCACAGGGCATTATCGCCTTTTAACATTTGTATTGCTTAACATGCTGCGGCAGTTCGGTATCTTTGCACAGAGTGACATGTCATTTTATTTATTTTACTTTCAGTTAGAAGTTAGAACCTTTTCTTTCTTATACCTTTATTATGATTATTTGTAAGCCTGGATCCTTTCATCCATTTTGGACTGAGGCTGAATCCAAAAATAAATGTTCATGTTGTTTGTTCATGTTTTTAATCTCAGTGCTGCTCAACTACTGCACTATTTCATAAACAGAACTCCAAAATGACGAATTTGTAGTTCCAGAGACCTTCTTGGAGTTGAAAATGTTGTTCCTGGAACTAATTAATGTTGTCCTTGGAACTAAAAATGTTGTCTCTGAAATTTTGTCTTTTTGTCATTTTGTCTCTGGAAGTATGTCTTCCTTCTAAAATCTGGTCCCTGTACATTTTTCACAATATTTAAAGAACAGTTCTACAAGCTCATAGCACGCCGGCATCCCATGAGCTGATGAGCAGATGTGGCAAATGCAAGGCAAAGGTTTCTTCCTTGGCCTCTATCCACGGAGTGTAATTAGTGCCTCTATAGACACGCCTGATTCATTTTTAAGTGTCTTTCTTTGTCTACCCATTGGGAATGTGTGTGCATAATTTCACAGAAACTGAGGCCTATAGTGGTTCTAAATCAGACCAGCCTTGCATATACTGCTACCACAACCACATCTCACATAAGGTAGCCTTAGCTTACCCCACCTAGTGGTCAGGCAATACAATCAGAAAACATGATAAGGCATTATGAAGCACAGTACAGTAGCCCCTATACCAGGGGTGGGCAGTTATTTTTCCCAAGGGGCCAAATGAGATACATAAAATATTGTGGAGGGCCAAGACTAAAGGCTGAACTAAAGTCTGCGTAGTATCAATTTCATTTCAAGATAAAAGTAAGAGTGAGACCAACCATTTTGACACCAGGTGACCCCTATTCATTCAGTATTTGACCCACGTATCACCATATAATGACATTTTAGCCCCACAGACCCAAAACTAAAGATTTCTTTTACTTTTGTCCACAATTCCAGGCTGGATTTCACAAACAAAACAGGCAAACATAGATCAAAAATGACCATTCTTTTACATTCTCTGGCTAGTTCAGATGGTCCATTTAGTTTCATGTTTACACTCTCAAAGAGTTACATCTGATTAACCAACTTTCCATATTTAACTGGAACTGTCTCAAGGACCTCTGGTGGTCCCCGGACCACTGGTTGAAAACCACGGTAACCTTTCACGGGCCGGTCAGAATCAGCCAAAGGGCCACATTCGGCCCCGAGCCGTATAATGCCCAGGTATGCCCTATACTCTGCCTTTCTGGTAAAGGTGTCTGAGTATAGATTTTTGTTAATTGTCGTGTGGTGTCATTGTCGTGTCAAAGACAAACACAACACCTCACTACTGGGTTTTCACACTTGGCTTACAAACCCTGTCTCACGCCTTGAAACAATAGGAATGATTGACCTTAGCTGCATATCAATGGTGATTTGATTGTGTCCAGTCAACCTGATAACTAGTCTACTCACTCTACTGTAGGTGTTTGCCAATCAGATATGTTGTCTAGAGAAGTCAAACTAATTGCATAATATAGATTGACTTCAATCATTGATGAGTCAAGGATTTATTATAAGTCGATTATTTTCAGAGATGATGTTTGCAAATAAAAAAACAGGCCTCTGTGGCCTTCACCAGACCAGGACTACTGTATATCCCCAAGGCTGCAGCCATCTTGCCAGCAAGACACGAAATAGTGTGACTTCCCCATGACTGCTCATTTATCCAAATATCAAGTCCAAAAATCAAGAGTCAAATCTTAGACTTGTATTGGCTCTGGTCCAGAGCTCCACTGCTTCTGAGTCTGACTTGCATTGGAGCTCTGCTCTTCTCCATGCAATCGGCCATTACTCCACGCGACCAGCCTCTCTACTGGCGTGGATATATAAAGAACCTTTTACCTACTCAGTCACCAAAATAAACACGTCTTGTGTCATTAGAAAGCCTACTTACCTAGCACTCTGAGCCCCCACCACACGGATAAAATGGACTTTTTGGCCAGAACGTGATCGTTTTTCACCGGAAAAACAACCAGCATTTGCACCCTCTACCGATATTGCCAATAGAAAACTTCCATAGGAAATATATTTTCCTTTTGTGAAAAACTATCGCGTTCTGGCCAAAAAGTCCATTTCATCCGTGTGGTGGGCTCAGAGTGCCAACACTAAGGTAAAGTCCATTTTATCCGTGTGGTGGGGGGCTCAGAGTGCCAACACTAAGGTAAAGTCCATTTTATCCATGTGGTGGGGGGCGCAGAGTGCCAACACTAAGGTAAGTAGGCTTTCTAATGACACAAGACATGTTTATTTTGGTGAGTAGGTAAAACGTTTTTTATATATCCACTCCAGAAGAGAGGCTGGTCGGGTGGAGTAATGGCCGATTGCACGGAGAACTGCAGAGCTCCAATGCAAGTCAGACTCGCTGACACAGGGGTTAAACTAAGGTCTCCGAGGCACTTGCCCACCGGGCAAGTGCAAGTCAGGTTCTACTTGCCCTCAGGTCATGGTCACTTGCCCCCCAAAAATATATTGTAAATTTTGCATTTAAGTTTACTTCTTACTTCGGTGCTTTAAACCAGGGGTTTTCAGCAGGTGGCCCAGGGACCACCAGTGGTCTCTGAGAGGGTTCCAGGTAGTCCCCAGTTAAGTTGGTTAAACAGATGTAACTCTTGAGAACGTAAAAATGAAACCAAATGGACCCTTGCGGGTCCATTTGGTTTCATTTTTACACTCTCAAGAGTTAAAATTAATCATCTTAATTAGCCCAGGTCTACACAACGAGGGAATGTAGAAGATTAATGGTCATTTTTATCTGTATGTTAATTTCCCTGTTTTGTTTCCCAAATCCAGCCTGGAATTGTGGATAGCTAGAAAGCAGGGAAAGACACTGATCGGGCAACCAGGTAGCAGTCTTCACTTGCCCCACTATTTTTTTTTAACTTGCCCCGGGCAAGCGGGCAAGTGTTAGTGTCAAGCAAGGCCTGTGTCACTCTGTGGAGCTCTGTACCAGAGCTAGACTTATATTAAATAATGTCAAACAATTAACTTAACAAAGTAAACAAAAAAGTACACCATGAAATGATCAATATAGGCAAATTTCCAATTCAGGAACTGCAGACCCTATACAGGTACACACTTTTTGTTTAGGCTATTTCTTACAGTATTACACTGTATACAACAATTACTTTAGGCATTGACTGAGTGACTGACTGATTGGATTTTTCAGTAACATAACAGCTTGGAGATTTGCAGTAGGCTACAATTCAAGCACAACTCCATGATAACTGTGAGTGGACAACACCAATACAGCATTACACTTGTTTAGCACCAAGAAGCACCAAGAAAATGCACGCACAATTATAAATAGTGTTGGGACATGTGCACTACGTAACTTAATATATTACATAATATATTACCAAAATGCAGTAACTTGTAATATAAATATATTACTGAAACAAAACAATCTAATATATTATACTTTTCTTTCTGCATTACTGCATTACTTTCAATATTACTTTCTGTAAATCTGTCTCGTTGAAAATGTTCTTGTGAAATTATCTTGACAACTGCAGAAGTTAAATAATTACTTATTTTCTATCATTTGTCATCAAATTATTCATTCAGCAGTGACATTTTTTCAAGTTGAAGTTCATATGGATTTGGCCAGATAGCCAAGTGCACTTGCTTTATTGTAGGTATGCCACTGGCCTATGCAATATTTGATTAATAGTGACACTAAATATTTAATGATATATTTTGTAAAAAGTTTTTTCAAAGTAATATGTAATAGTAATATTAATATATTACACTTGCTCAGACAGTAATATTGTAATATAATATATTGCTTTAAAATGAAGGTAATAATTAATAAGTAATATATTAACAAGGTACAGTAATATTCCCAACACTGATTATAAATACTAATAGGCCTACATTGAATAAAACCTTTCCTAGAAGCAGGAGCCAACTAACTGGGGCGTGATCTCGACGCTGTTCTCCCTCCCTAATAAAGTCGCATCATCACTAGGCTTTCCGCAGCACTTTGTGGAAAGCCTGCTTTCCTTTTACTTTGCTTTTCCTTTTACTGCTCACTGATCCGGCCTAGAGACCGCCTACTGTATCCGGTATTATTTACACTCACACATCCATGCCGTTTCCGTGTCCGCTCTAGAGCGGATCTGCAGCTTGGTAAGATCATTGATCCCAGAGAGTAGTCTTCAGGAGTCTGCTCCTGCTCAGAGCCATACAGTATAGACAGAGTTGTGACAACTCCGTTCACTTCATGGGGCCAGTCCAATGGCGGCTCTTCTACATAGACTTCTATTGAAAATGGAGACAGCAAATAGGGACACGTCCCGGAAGTATGCAGAAATGCATTGGACTCAGGCAACAGCAGCCCAGCTTTAATGATCTAAAATCCCTTTATTTTATATTGTTTAAATCGTAGTAGTACTACATAAACATACAGAGACTTTACTTGTTACTGTACTTTAAAACAGTGGTTCTCTCGCGCACACACCCCTAAAATATCAAATAATATATAGTTTTATTTGGTTGAAAACAATTGCATTTATTTTCCAACTCCAGTTTGTCCCTATTCGGGCTGCACGAAGAGCAGCTCGAGCGCTCAGATTCTGACCCCTCAGTGTCGCAACACCGATCCCACAGGCCAGGCTCGGTCTGGTCCTCCTGCTTTTTCCCTCTCCAATGCTGGACCGTGATACGTGGCTGTTTGGTGAGTGCGACGTGCAGAAAGTGAAGTGCTGTCTGGACGCCTGGCTGCTGCTCTGCTGCTGGAGAGACGGAGACCAAACCCTGGACTGGATGGCAGGGACACAGCGGTGGTGCAAAGACTGCCCGAATCTGAAGGTAAATAGGAAAAACACATCTGCCACATCATGTATGCGCAAGTAGTTGATTAATCATCCACGTGTTTCTTAATAATAAACACATCCACACTCCCTGGCTGGTATGGTTTGTGGTGCTGGGCTATCTATCTGCGTGTGCTGTGATTTGCCTGTGTGATGGTTTCTACAGTAGCTAATCTTAGCCTGTCTGTATCTCTGTCTACATGACTCTATGATGTCATTAGCTAACTTTTGATAATGTGATCGAGTATGGATTAGTTCAGTTATTCGCCGCCACACTTTGAATGCTGATATTTGCCTTTTAAAAATCAGACAGGCACAAAGTTTCGTGGTATTCGAACTGTGGTCCATTTTCTTTCACCCATGATGTTTCTACCTACTGTAGATTTGACTTATGGTGTGTAGAAGATACTGTGTGTGCATACAGTTAAATTGTGCTTCGAAAATGTTACTTATCGTGTGGTAGGAATTAACCGTTATTTGCTTAAAAGTGCCTGACATGGCTAGCTTATAAATGCATGGAATGTTGAATGGGACAACTGGCAGCAGTACCAGGAAAAGTGTTGAATTTCACCTAACTCTCACCTACTTTCACCTAACTCTCCCACATGCAAATTACGTTTAACAAGTAAACAATTGCCATAACAAGTAATCACTTTAGGATTTAAGCTTCAAAGTCAAATCCCAGATTGTTACTTTAGTTGACTATTTTAATATGCAACCGGTGGCTGTCAGCAGTAGCCCTGCCCAATGCCCATGACATGATGAAAAGAGAAAGCTCTCTGTTCTCATTGGGTTAAGGACAGGTCACAGCAAAAAGCAAAAGAAAAAAAAAAAAAAAAAAAAACTCAAAACTTCACACTTGCCTTGATTACACATTACATTGAATGAATGGGAACATAAATAAATGGGGATAACATTAGCTAACAAGGATATAAGCTTGTTGATTGATTGAAATTTTCACTGTTTTTGAACGCTACAGTGAAGCACAATACAAGTGATTTAGGCATACTAATGATTAGTCTGATTAAAGTTCATGGAAAGTATTAAAATGTGCCTCCGCCAAACCAGCTAACTCCACCTGTTGATCCATCCTTGTTATAGGCCTATCATAGATCAGCACTATTGAACATCATTTATTTCTGTTTGTTATAAAGAATTGAATCAATGAAAAGTATTAAAGGCACTATAAGCAACATCTGTAGGCCTATCTGTGAACAGATTTAGCTTTGGTGTCTGTGGAGCTAAAATGTCATCAAATGGTGCTCCTCCTTTGGCTCAAATTCTGAATAAATGGTGGGGCCTGGTATAAAAAGGCTGAAAACCACTGGTATAGGGAATGCATGAGTGCGCCAGGTGGAGCGTTTTTGATGGTTCCATGTGGAAGCACCTTAAGAGCCGCATGAAACCAGCTGAAGAGCCGCATGTGGCTCGCGAGCCTCAGGTTGGCCACCCCTGATGTAGAAGATTAATGGTCATTTTGGTCTGTATGTTAATTTTGCCTGTTTTGTTTCCCAAATCCAGCCTGGAATTGTGGATAGCTAGAAACCAGGGAAAGACACAGAGGCAGAGTGCAATGACTGCCTTCAAGACAAATTTATCTTGTGTTGTGTTATAGTGCACTAAGTCAAGCACTTGCCCAATCAGGCAACCAGGTGGCAGTCTTCACTTGCCCCACCATTTTTTTTTTACTTGCCCCGGGCAAGCGGGCAAGTGTTAGTGTCAAGCCCTGCCTCCAATCTATTGGCTCATTGTGAAACTGCTGGAGACTGCTGCGCTGTGATTGGCTAAAGCGGCGCCTCAGCCCCACAACCCCTTCGCCCTCACACACTAGGGCTGCCTTGTCATGAGTCAGACGAAAAAGGATTTGTTGACGACAACAAAAGGTCTGGACAGTCTGCAGGGCAAAGCAAGTGTCTGTCTGTAGGGAAACGGCTGCAGCATCAAGGTAGAAGCAACTTGGACAGGGAAAAAGGCAAAAAAAAAATATATAGCTATATACCGGTAGGCGAATATATTTAGATTTTTGGCAAAAAAGTTGCCTATAATACCTTAAAAAAAAAAGAAAAAAAAAAAAAGAAGTGCTTTGACAACAAATCTATTTCTCTTGAAATGAATGTTTTTCTTTCTTTTTCATTTGCTGAAAAAAGTTGAGTGTTTTTCTTCCGGACAGCAGAGCTATGTAGGCCTGTATTAAAGGGGAAGTCCACCCATTTTCAACATTCTAATATGTCATTAGTATACCCTATAGGTGCTTGTTGGACATGATAAAAAGTTCCCCCATTCTGTGTTCCCAAGAAATGGAGGTCTGAAGAAAACCACTAACATGGTGATGACATCATCAAGATGTATTTTCACCATGTTAATGGATTTCTTTAGATGCTTCTTTTTTCTGAGAGCGTACAAATAGAACCAAATGAACCCGTTAGGGTTCATTTGGTTGCATTTGTACGCTCTCAGAAAAAAAATTGAAAATGGGTGGCATTCCCCTTTAAAAAAATACTTCTGCATTATTCGACTGACCTGAACAAGGCCTGCAATTTGTAGCCTATTCAAGGCTTTGTTTTCACTAACATTTTTTGCCCTGTCCCATTTTTTGCAGCATCACCCGTGTTGGACGAAAGTGCTCTTCGGACCGTGGAACGGATGAGATCAGGAGGCTGTGGTCGGCCCAGCTGGGCTCTAGCTGCTGCTGCATCGTCGTCGTCGTTTGTTGCGGTTGTCCTGCTGGTGGTGACCACTTCTTGCACGGGGGCATCAGGCGCTCAGAAGATCTCCCAGACCGCCATGGCTCACGCCACAGACACGGCCGCCGGAGGACACGGCGGCATGTTGGGCTTCCAGGCGGCGGCAGACCTGCTTAGCGGTGAACCGGCAGACGTGTGGCTGTGCTCCCTGGTCGGGTCGCTCATTATAGGACTCAGTGGGATCTTCCCCCTGCTCATCATCCCCATTGAAGCTGGAGCAGCCCTGAAAACTGAAGGTAAGGTGTCAAGTAGGGCAGGGGTTTTCAACCTTTTTGACACCAGGGACCACCATTTATTCAGCATTTGAGCCACACGGACCACCATTTGATGACGTTTTAGCCCCCAAGCACCTAAAACTAAAGAATTCTTTTGGTTTTGTTCACAATTCCAGGCTGGATTTTGCAAACAAAACAGTGTAGACATCTTAATTAAGTGGTGCCAATTCAGATGATGAATGTTTTAACTCTTGATAGTGTAAGAATGAAACCAAATGGACCCGCAAGGGTCCATTTGGTTTCATTTTTACATTCTCAAGAGTTACATCTGGTTAATCAGCTTTCCATCATTTATCCTGGGGACCACCTGGAATCCTCTCAAGGACCACTGGTGGTCCCCGAACCACCGGTTGAAAACCCCTGAAGTAGGGGATTCACCTCACGATACCATACAATGTCGATATTTAGGGTTCTGAATCGATTTATATTGCGGTTCTTAACTATGTTGCGATTCGATTGGACATAAAAATGAATATATCATTTTTTTCCCCCCACAAACAACTGTGCTTTTTATTATTTACTAGAACATCTTAAAGGGGATTTTTTTCTGAGAAAAGAAAATGATGATGATGCAATCAAGTTGTGTTTCTCCACAAGTTCAATCAACTAGAACATTTTAAAGCAATTTTAAACAATATAGAAAACAAAGTTCAATCGTACACATCAGTGCAGCCTGATAACGTCAGTCAGTCTTTTTGGACCTGGTGATTCGATATTGATATCATGGTATTAAGAATTGCAATATACTGTATTGGCATATTGATTTTTTTGCCCACCCCTAATGTCATGGGGAAAATATTTATCTTAAAGGTACTATAGAAAACAACTTTAGTTTTTCTTTTCTTTTTTTATTATGAATTTGTTTATTTATTTTCAGAGAACTATTAAATACGGGTGCAATAACAAGATGAAAACAATAGTTTCTCTTCATTAACCCAGGTAGCATAAAGATGATAAAGTATTACATTTTCACCTTAGCCCAAAACCAAAAAGGAAGGAAAGAGACGAGAAAAAAAAAAGATAAATAATAATAATAAAAAAACAACTTATTTTTTTTTTCAATCAAGGTCCATGTTTTAGGTTGTTATTAGAGAAAGTAAAAGTTGGATGTTAATTGTTTTACATTCCTTGCTTGGGGGCATTTGAACATTGCCTATTAATATAACATATTTTTAAAGCAATTTCTTTTTTTTTTTATTATTATCTACTACAGGCATAATAAACCCCACAAAATTACATTTGGCCACAAATGATCTACTGAATGTATTTAGGACCATGTTCGAATGCCCCCTCCTATAGCTAAAATCCTGACAACTAATGAAAGCAAGGAATGTAAAACGTCTTTTACTTTACCTAATAACAACCTAAAACATGAACCATGGTTGAAAAAAAAAACCAAAACAAAACAAACAAAACCTAAAGTTGTCCTATACGACCTCCTGAGCTCCTTCAGCTCATCCTCCCAACACACACTATAATGTATTGTGAGTCTACAGTATCTCTGCTGTCAGGGTCTCCAGGTGGTGTGATTAAAAACCTGAGACATGCCCTGTGTCTGTGGATCTCTAGACTTTTTTTGTAGCATGAGTTTTTATCCTGCTATAGCAAACACAGATGAAGAGCAGCCAGTGAGTCGGATGAGTCACCGTCTTGTGTGTTGTCCGACTTGGATGGAAAAAAATATTCCAGAGCCACCTATGCCCTAAGACGGGAGTGGAAAGAATTCATACATCCAGCCATCTGGAAGGAAGTAACTGTATTTTTAACCTGGACACCCCCCCTCCACTTTTCAACATGTATGCTGGTTGCTCCAGAAATTAGAATATGGATCACCTTGAACTTGTCATGTTGTGGACCAGGGCATGGTCTAACTCTAAAACATACCTGGGCACCATGCGGCCCCGGGGCCAAATGCGGCCCTTTGGCTGACTCTAACCGGCCTGTGAAAGGGTACCGTGGTTTTCAACCAGTGGTGCTTGAGAGAGTTCCAGTTAAATATAGAAAGTTGGCTAGCCAGATGTAACTCTTTGAGAGTCATTTTTTGATCGATGTTTGCCTGTTTTGTTAAATCCAGCCTGGAATTGTGGACAAAAGCAAAAATAAATCTTTCGTTTTGTGGGTCTGTGGGGCTGAAATGTTCTAAAATGGTGGTCTGTGGCTCACATGCCAAATAAATTGAGGGCCCTGGTGTCAAAATGGTTGGTCTTACTCTTACTTTTATCTTGAAACTAAATTAATATTACGCAGACTTTAGTTCAGCCTTTAGTCTTGGCCCTCCACAATATTTTATGTATCTTATTTGGCCCCTTGGGAAAAATAATTGCCCACCCCTGGGACCAAAGCGCTAGGAGGTACTCTATAGCTCAGCAAGCTGACCGCTGATATGACAGCCACACTGCCAGACTACGTTAACAGGCCTGGCCGGCTGCCATCTACTTGAGGATGCACCTGCCTGCTACCCAATTGGGTGTTGGGCAGTAGGGAGAAGACATTTGTAAACTACTGTTTACCCCCCATCATTTGGAGCCACGACAACCTGGAAGGATTGATTTTCACTTCTAGGCCTCCACGGACCTGGAAATACTACCAGGTGTTTCAGTTTTTGCGCAGCATAGACAAAAAATAAAGTCTAGTGTTGAAGCTAGGTGCTGCATAGCCTGGCCCAGAGCCTTATAGTGGTGGGAGAGTTAGGATATTCCCATTCACTCCTATGCGCTCGCGCTGCTGGAGGAGCATGGAGGAGCCCTGCGAGTCCACTCTCAAGCCGGAGGTCGATGAAATTAATGGGATTTAATAGGGACCAGCAAAGAAGGCACGATAACATCATGTATTAATGGCGGTGACGTCGTAAACAAATTATTATTGCAGGCAAATTAAAGAATGCTTACCGGAGGTTGATTTCGGATAATTTGTCACATGATTTGCAAATGATATATAATTATATTGACGCATTGCAAGAGCTGAATACTAGTGTCTCCATTCACAAACTGAGACTGTAGTGTGGAAGTAGGAGTAGCAGTAGGACTATGCAGAAATGCTTTAAACTCAGGCATTTAATGACTTTAAATCCATTTTATTTTAGTCGTTCTTTAACAATAGTACAACATAAACATTACAGAGACGTTAGTCGAGACTGAACAATACTTTTAAGCAGTTGTCGTTTTGCATACGTACCTAAAATAGCTGTTATTTGCGCCATTCTCGTTGAATACAATGTATTTCTAACTGCAGCTAGGACTCAGAGAGGCTCTCTATAGTCACGTAACGAACCACGTGACCGGGCTGCTCCGCTCTGCTTCCGGGTACACGAATATCCTAACTCTCCCACTATAAGGCTCTGGCCTGGCCTAACCTGAAATGATTTTGACAGCAGATGAGCTGTTCCGATTTGATCTCATCAACATGTCGCCATCCCTGGCCCCTCCCCCTACCGTCCCTCCGCTGTTCTATGTCACAGGCCACGCCCATCCCGAAAGGTTGACCCCCCCCCTTCTAGGCCACCGCGGCTAAGAAATTAGTCCAGGCTTTTCCGTTTTTGTACAACGCGGATGAAAATGAAAGCCTGGGTGTCGAGGCTAGGTGCTGCATAACAACCATTTTGCCATCATTGTCTGTGAACTACATGTATTTCATAGAGCCCAATGGATGGCACATTTTCGGTTCCAATCCTGAATTTTGGAGAATCCTTTTTTGAGGGTTGATAGCCCCTAATATGTGCAGCTTTTAGTTTGTGTGTAAACACAAGCTTTGTCCTAAGATAAGCGTTAAATCCCTCTGATTGTGAATGTTTGTGTAAATGTGCTGTATACATTACACACATTTACACAATAATCTAGTAACGTCTTAATCACATGACTAGATTATGTCGTACTGATTTGTGTGATTTTTGAACAAAATCTGCAGGAGACAAAACAACGTTTAGTAAAAAATCAGCCTAGTGGTGACGCTATTGTGGGAAAATGTGAGCAATTGGTTCTACTCTGCCCTCCAGGGAGTGTGCATGCACAATTTCACAGTGATCGTTCCAACAGCGCTGGACATTTGCTGTTAATGGACAGATGGACACTGCTTCGGCCTGTCTTCTTCAAAACATAATTTCTATTATATTTTTTGTAAAAAATATAAGAGAAAAAAAGGCAAAATCATAATGGCAAATGGAACAACGCATGTATGACGAGATGCAGTGGTCAGGCAGCTCTACCGTAATCCCAGTGTAGGAAATGAATAATGTACTGTATACTGAATATGAATACTATTGGCTGATTACAAGGACAACAAATCCCCCCCCCCCCCCAAAAAAAAAAAAAGAAAAATCCCAAAATGGGATGACCTACTGTCCTACTATAATTTAAGCTGCTCACCATAATCCCTAAACTTCATGACATATCAGTAATAGCAGTGGCTTGGGGGTGAATTGAGCACACACACACACCGATCACCAGTTCTGCATCCTGAAATATTCTGTTCTGGCCTCCAGTCTCCCAACAACTGCAACTGGATTTGCTTTTGTTAAAAGGATCCCTGCCTAATTAGACGAATATGCCTTAAAACACTATACTTGCATTCTTTTTTTTTAATAATTTTGTTTAATTCATAAATAGAGAATATTTCACTAAATAGACTGCTCCTGTCGCAGGTTGATGATGTCACATTAGAATGTGTAAGGACACATGCTCGTGTGACATCATCAAACTGCGACAGGAGCACTCCCTGTTGAGTGAAAGATTCTATATTTATGGATGAACTAAGATACTAATTTGTTTATTTTAGTTATCTATGGCAAGTATAACGTTTTAAGCCATATTTGTCTTATTAGCCAGGGATCCTTTGAAGAAAGCAAAAGCCAGAGTGTATTTTTCTGGTGATGAATTCTTATTATTCTGCGCCATCCAGACTTCCGTTTTTCTCATTTGGGACGGAGACACTTGCTATGCATTGAGGTTAACCTGAGCACTGGTCTCTGGAGCAGCTCCACCCACTGTAATACAGCCTTCCACTGCTTTATTTCAGGCCATGGCTTTTCTAGGGCAGCCGTAACCCTGAGGTTAGTCAGTTACTGTACCAACGGAAAGCACAAACAGACCTTTAATGATACCTTTCTATATGAAGATATTAAACTCTGGCGTTCTGGTGGAAGGAGGCCTCTTAAAATGTAGCGCATTTTCATTTCATGAATCTCATTGATTTGAAGGGCGGCAATTCCACCCATTTTCAACATTTTACTATGTCATTGATGTACCTTCGAGGTGTTGGGTAAACAATCTAAACATGATAAAAAAGTTCCCTCATTCTGTGTTCCCAAGAAATGAAGAAGACTGAAGTCTGAAGAAAACCACTAACATGGTAAAACGTCTTGATGGCATCATAAAGATGTATTTTCACCATGTTAATGGATTTCTTTAGAGCGTGCAAATGGAATTTGGTTGCATTTGTACACTCTCAGAAAAATGTTGAAAATGGGTGGAATTCCCCTTTAAATATATGATTATTGGCTGGATGTATGGGGGGGCAAGGGGAGGGGAGGGGGCGACCACCAGATATGCTTTAAAAGGATACCAGGCTAATAAGCCTAATATGGATAAATACATTATACTTGTCCTCTATAACTAGAATTGAACATTTAAAACACATGTTATTTAGTTCATCATAGTTCATCATCCCTTGGGGAGCGCCATTTTACAGGAGATTTTCCCTGGATACTCTAGGGAAAATCTTGCCTAGGACTCCAAATTGCTTAGAAACACCACTGGTACAGTACCCAGGACACTGACTGGGGTTTGACTACCTTAAATCAATCCCACTTTTAATCATGATCTTAAAGGGGAATTCCACCCATTTTCAACATTTTACGATGTCATTAATGTACCTATAGAGAAGCAGTGTGGACATGATAAAAAGTCCCCCCCCATTCTGTGTTTCCTTGAAATGGAGGTCTGGAAAAAAATCATTAACATGGTGAACTACACCTTGATGACATCATCTGATATCATCTTGATGATAATTCTTTGAGAGCCCTTTTTTTCTACAGTGTACACATGGAACCAAATGGACCCGCTTACGGTCCATTTGGTTCACATTTGTACGCTCTCAGAAAAATATTGAAAATGGGCGGAATTCCCCGTTTTTGTTGAAGTTGAAAAGGGAAGATCAAACACCACAATTAGTATTGTTTTCCAACTTTCCATGTTAACTGAAGTGAATACAGCAGGTTGACACTCTGCTTTGTTATGTTTTCTCAGCTGGATGCCAGAAGTTGAAGCAGCTCCTGAGCTTTGCTATTGGAGGTCTGCTGGGTGATGTGTTCCTCCACCTCCTCCCTGAGGCCTGGGCTCTGTCTGGAAGCTCAGGTGAGACATCCAACACCACTGTTCACACACCTTCTGTTGCAATTAGCCCTTCACCAAGTCCCACCCCAATCCGTCCCCGTCCAATAGGCACTCTGGCAGCGACGGGACAGGACAAGGAAGCGTGGTTGCCGCGCTACCTGCCACACTGATACAACATTGCTCTATTTTTCCATGCGTTGCTGCGCGGCTCTATCCGGGTCCATGGCCGTGGCTCGGGGGCAATGCCCCCCTAAATGCCCAGACTGCCCCACCAAACATGATGGCATGCAAAACAACCCGAGATATTTCAAAATAAAGTGCTTATTTAAAATGACTTGAAACACTACCACTGCTACTAACTAACTACAGCCGTGTCACCACTAAACCAACAGCATTTCATCATTGAAAACAGAAAACTCTGAGTCAGACCTTTAGCTTTATGCATGCTGCATGTCTGTTGCAACTTCAACAAAAACTGATGTTATTATTGATGCTTAGTTGAGTAATATAAGTCCTGTGACCTTAAATGGTATGGGTGCGACTTCATCGCCCGTGGCGCGAAGCGATGAAACCGCTCCCCCCCCCCCCCCCCCCCCCCCCCCCCCCCTTAAGGCTTTGTAGGCTATGTGAGTGAATCACGGCGCCGTGTTTAATTTAATATTCCATAACACCAGACGAGGAGAAGCCGCGATGATCGCGATTATTTACTCCATAAAGGAGTAAATGGCAGAGGTTGTTTTAATGGTCAAAAGAAAAAGACACGTGTAACAAGCTGTTACTCACTCTTGCAGCCTGAGCCCAGCCAGCCCAGCGTTGTATGCGCCCCCCAACACCACACACACACACACACACACACACACATACACACACACACACACACACACACACACACACACACACACACACACACACACACACACACACACGCCTAATAAAAGTAATTTGTTATTTGACTTAAACGTAAATTTGCAAATAACCATATATTTGCAACGTGTGCTTTCGCACAAGTAGGCCATGGCCTACCTTGACACCTTCAGGAGATAATACTCAAGGCAATACAATAAAGATCACCATTACGTCTTCACCTAAAGCAGCCAAGCACTTAACATGCGCTCGCCCTGCTCTGCTCTGATCAATAGTCTGTACATTGAAAGACTATAGGATTCCAGATCAATAACGATCTAAATTATAATTTTAACCTTTGCATAAGAATGCAAATGTCGTTGAGGTCAGAGTAATGTGCTATAGGCTAAGGTGGAGTCTGAAGTCAGTCTGACATGCAGAAACCTTGTATGTCCCAAACCTTGTATGTCCCAAACTTTTCAACCTTTTTGATACCAGGGCCCACTATTTATTCAGAATTTGACCCACGGACCATTGACATTTTAGCTCCACAGACTCCAAAACTAAATATTTCTTTTGCTTTTGTCCACAATTCCAGGATGGATTTGGGAAACAAAACAGTAAAAATGTACAGATCAAAATGACCATTAATCTTCTACATTCTCTAGTTGTTTAGACTTGGGCCAATTGACATGATGAATATATTATGAATATTTTAACTCTTAGTGTAAACCAGGGTTATTATAGTTATGGATTTTTCATTTTAATTTAGTTTTAGTTAGTTTTTTTTTACTCATCCTTTTTTAATTTAGTTAGTTTTAATTAGTTTTTAGGGTGCACATTTGCTAGTTTTTATTTAGTTGTTATTTTTGTAAAAAGTTTTAGTTTTAGTTAGTTCCAGTTTAGTTTCAGTTTTTTTCATACCATAGTTTTTTGTACTTTGTTTTATGTGTAACCAAGTGTGTGTGAAAATCCAATAGCCTGTAAGGATGACTCAGCCAATAGAGTGGTGTTCCGCTGTTGGTATGGAATGTGATTGAATGAGTCGAGTGACTACTACTAGGCTACTGGGTCTGTACGGGTATCCTATAGCAACGACCCAAATGAACAAAATGAAAGGATTATATTGGTGAACGACCGACTGACCGAACGGTTCACGGATAACTAATGATAACTGAGTATGAATTCAGTTAGTTTTAGTTAGTTTTGTGAACACACAATGCAGTTATAGTTTAGTTATCGTTTTTTAGTTAGTTTTTAGTTAGTTTTAGTTAGTTAGTTTTAGTTAGCTATAAAAACCCTGGTGTAAACATCATGTTTACGCTCTCAGAGTTACATCTGGTTAACTAACATCATGTAGCCTAGGGACCGCCTGGAACTCACTCAAGGACCACTGATTGAAAACCACTGCAATAGGTCTTCTGAACAAGATAATAATAAATCTGTTTCTGTGTGAGCGATGCTAATAATATTTCATGTCAAGGACCCCCAGAAGTAAAGATTTGAGTTAATGAAGTTCGCACCATGTTATCACAATTTTAAAAGTCCCTATATAACTAAAATAAACAAATAAAAACACCAATGGCATCTTATTTCATCATAAATGGAGAATATTTCACTCAACAGGAACTGCTCCTGGCGCAGGATGATGTCACGTGTGATCTAGCTCTATAGAATATATGAATGAACATGCTTTTGTGACATCATCAACCTGCGACCGGAGCACCTCCTTTTGAGTTAAAGATTCTCTATTTATTAAAGAAATAAAGCACTGAAGGCATTTTTATTTGCATGTTTTGGTTATAGAAGGCAAGTATAGTGTTTTAAGGCATATTTGTCTTATTAGCCACGGATCCTTTTAAATCAAAGTAGGGCTCTCACAAATATGGAAGTTTGCTTTCTGCCTGACGGTAACGTTATGCATGTTGTCTGTGCTCCATCATATTCCTCCTGCTCCAGCGGCCAGGGACCACCAGCAGTACCTGAACCAGGGCCTGTGGGTCATCCTGGGCCTACTGTCCTTCTTACTGCTGGAGAAGATGTTCCCTGACCAGGACCCCGTACCATCTCCAGTGCCAATCTCCAGTTTGAATCGCACCGTAAGTTTTGTGATGGGGGCCCTAATTTCCATTCAATTCATTCTTATTCATCACAAGTTGTCCTAAATAATCCAGGGTTCATTTCATGAACCCTGTGCCCTCCTTACCTGGGGCACAGCTAGAGGGTCCTGGGTTTGATTCCTGCTAAGGACGCTGTGGGTGCTGGTGGCGGGTCTCCTCCTCTGTGTCATCAGTGCCCATATACTGTATGCGAAGGTGGCATACCCCCGTGTCCCCTAGGGTAGAGGTACTCTCACAAACCATGCAGTAATCCTGGGCTCTAGACTGCCCTGATAGAGGGGACAGTAACTGGTCTGGAATAATGTGTTCCTTCCACGGACAGGGAAACTTCCCCCTGTCAGTTGAAAAGAAGGCACCTTGGACTCCTCATGCATTGAAGGAAGCATGAGGCCAGTCCGCTGCCTCCCCAGTTTGGTAGTGCCCAGGATCACATTAGGTAATTGGCACTGGGTGTCTTGACCAAGAAGTGGACAATCTTCAAAGAAAAGTTCCAAGTAAAACATTTGTCGTCTGCTAGTGCTACCAGGAAGGGAATGACATTTTTTTTTTTTTTTTACATAGGTCTACTAATATAATATTATTTTCCAAACATATCTGTTAAAATGCTTTATGTGGAGATCATCTAAAAGCAACAGAGCAGTTACAACTCAATGGGTGTTGAGGCAGTTGTATTCCTGTCCATACATGGTTATGTAACAGACATGTGTGGTGCCATAAGACATTGTGAGGTGTCTGGAATAGCTGTTTTCACATGGCTCCTCTTGTTAAGCAGACAATGCCAGGTGTAGTCCTCCTTTGTACTGGTTTCATGGATCACTGATATCAGTAACATCAGGGGTTTTCTTTTTTTGCTCCCTGGGGTAGTGTGGATTTGAATGTCTTGCAAGGCGTGTGGGTGTGGATGTTCGCTCGATTGGTCTCTGCACAGAATCTTTCAGATCACCCTGTTATAGCGCCACCAGCAGGCCATTTTTGCCAACACATCTTTTGACGGTACTCCTACGGACTTTGCCCAAACATGAAACTGCACATGAAGTTAAAAGCACATTCCCACCAGGAATGTGCATGGAAGGCTCATGGTGGTGCTGTAATAGGTAGATTTTCACATCTTCTGTTTTCGTAGTGCCACCGGGAGGAGACTGACTTATGTGAAACACAATTTGATATTTTATGCAAATTGGTACAGATGATCTCTCTCTCTAGTCATTTGATCAAAAGGGACGTGTTTGATTTATCATATCAACATCTGAGGTTGGCATGGGTGGCCTACAAATGCCACGAATCAAGAAGTCATGAAGGCTCTGATTGCTCTGAAACTCTGCAAAAAAACATTTATATTATTAGCGTACTTTGTCCAAATAACATCCAAATTCTATTCCAAACATTAATCCATTTTGGCAGGAATGCCTTTTGGTACATTGATGTTGTAATATCAGATTTACAAGCTCATAGCGCACCACTGTCGGGATTCTAAATACATTTATTTGCGTAATCAGTTCTGAGGTTAAAAACGGGCTAATGGCCATCAATGACCTGACCTGGTTCTCAGGAACATGCTGTCTGGGTGTGCATTCCCTCATGAAAAAACACTATTGTTTTTACTATTGCGATTGAGTAGTGATTTTGTAGTGATTTGTGTAGTGCTATTATTGTAGTGATTTGTATTATTTACTGCTGTATCTCTAAACAGCCCCTATAGAAAATATTTATCTAGTGTTTTTTACTACTGAGTCACTAATAAATTACTTTTTGTAGAAACTAAAAGTATTCAGTAGTGAAAACACTGCATAAATATTTTGTATAGGGATTGTGTAGAGATACAGCAGTAAATGTGTAAGCATTGTGTATTAATTCAACAATAAATGTATAGTGACTATATAGTTCTTTCCAAAAAGCCATAGTGAGGCTGAAGTAATGAAGTAGCAGCCAGGTAGTGATTTGAATAGGAATTATGTAGTAATTATCAGTAGTGGTTAAGTAGTGAAACGGGCCATTTCTCTACCAAATACTACACAAATCACTACAAAATCACTACTTCAATAGTGTTTTTTTTATGAGGGTTTACCTTCATAAGCAAAATGAGCACAGTATCTGTTCCATACAAACCTTGGACAATACTGATGGCAGACGATAGGAGGCGCTGTAGCGGTTACACAGCCTGGATCTCATCCTTGTAGTTCCAAGACTGGCATCCATGTCTGTCTGGGTCTCACTCAGCCAATCAGCATGGCAGCTATTTATAGATCTGGGGTTAGGCTCTATGCTCAGCGCACACACACACACACACACACACACACACACACACACACACACGCACGCATGCACGCGCACCCCCACACACACACACACACACACACACACACACACACACACACACACACACACACACACACACACACACACACACACACACACACGTAGAACACACACACAAGAACATTTGTGGAATACTGATTGAATAGTTGATTGGCAGAAAATTAATCGGTACTGTAAGTGAAATCTGGACAGAGTACAGTCATTCATAAGTGCAATTAGCCTGGCTAAGGTCTGACCGAATCAGCTCTTGGTATTGGCAAAAAAAAATGCCTGTCAACAGATAGGTCAGGAATAAGCACATCCCCAGAGAGCCTCTTCAACGTTGAAGCAGTCGTCCCTAGTGGTTATAGTGTGAACTGCAGGCAGCCTGTAGGATCCATGACCAGGAAACTCCGTAACATTGGGTGCTCATTCATGTCCGCGTTCCTGGAGGAAACACTTCCGCATTTGGACACCAAATGCGTAAGCATTTGTGTGGAAGTAGACCTACTTCCGGCGGTCTTCCGGGTGCGTCAAAACGCCACTGAGCAACTTGTATTGAAATTAACGGCAACCGGGCGTGGCTATCGCTCCCATTAACCCTCCATATTTTATTACTCTAAGGCAGGGGTTTTTGACCTTTTTGACACCAGGGACCACCATTTATTCAGCATTTGAGCCACGGACCACCATTTGATGACATTTTAGCCCCACAGGCCTAAAACTATAAAGAATTCTTTTGGTTTTGTTCACAATTCCAGGCTGGATTTTCCAAACAAAACAGTGTAGACTTCTTAATTAAATAGTGCTAATTCAGATGATGAATATTTTAACTCTTGAGAGTGTGAAACGAAATGGACCCGCAAGGGGTTGACACTAAGGTCTCCGAGGCACTTGCCCATCGGGCAAATGCAAGTCAGGTTCTACTTGCCCTCAGGTCATGGTCACTTGCCCCCCCAAAATATATTGTGAATTTTGCATTTAAGTTTACTTCCTACTTGGGTGCTTTAAACCAAGTGTTTTCAACAGGTGGTCCGGGGACCACCAGTGATCCCTGAGAGGGTTCCAGGTGGTCCCCAGTTAAGTTTGTTAACCAGATGTAACTCTTGAGAACGTAAAAATGAAACCAAATGGACCCTTGCGGGTCCATTTGGTTTCATTTTTACGCTCTCAAGAGTTAAAATTCATCATCTTAATTAGTCCCAAGTCTACACAACTAGAGAATGTAGAAGATTAATGGTCATTTCGATGTGTATGTTAATTTGCCTGTTTTGTTTCCCAAATCCAGTCTGGAATTGTGGACAGCTAGAAAGCAGGGAAAGACACAGAGGCAGAGTGCAATGACTGCCTTCAAGACAAATTTATCATGTGTTGTGTTATAGTGCACTAAGTTGCACACTTGCCCGATCGGGCAACCAGGTAGCAGTCTTCACTTGCCCCACCATTTTTTTTACTTGCCCTGGGCAAGCGGGCACGTGTTAGTGTCAAGCCCTGCGCAAGGGTACATTTGGTTTCATTTTTACATTCTCAAGAGTTACAGTACATCTGGTTAAACAACTTTCCATCATTTAGCCTGGGGACCACCTGGAACCCTCTCAGGGACCACTGGTGGTCCCCAGACCACTTGTTGAAAACCACTGCTCTAAGGGAACAACTCAATTGTACACCCATTTCCTACTCCAGAGAACTGGGGTGGCCAATCAGGGCGCAGTATTCAAATATACTTGAATACTGACATGGCATTCCCTCTTTTAATAATTCATTCCCTCTTTAAGAGACATTATACACCGCCACGCAACGTTTTCAGTTTGTTCCAGTTTCTCCCCTTTTCCCCAGTGTTGCACTTAATTACCCGTAGTTCTATTTTAGTGTGACCTTGCAGATTACACAGAACAGAAAGGAACACATTACTTTCATGCTTCTCTAAATAGAAAATAAAGGCACAAGTTTCCCCAACACTGATCTAATTCACCTACTAAGTAAGTAAGTAAGCCGTGCCAAGCCGTGATATGCTGAGGCGTGGCTTCTGTACACCTACTGTACACCTACTGGACATGATGCTAGGACAGGGGTCGGCAACCCTAGATGTTGAAAGAGCCATTTTCGACCAAAAATTAAATTCAAAATCTGTCTGGAGACGCAAAAAATGTTTTTTTGAGAGTGTACAAATGTGAACCAAATGGACCCTGGCGGGTCCATTTGGTTCACATTTGTACACTCAGAAAAAAGGTCCTAAAAGAAAAATCCTAAAAGAAAACATGGTGAAACACAACTTGATGACGTCATCAAGCTGTGTTGTGCCATGTTAATGATTTTTTTCAGACCTCCTTTTCTAGGAAACACATCATTTTTATCATGTCCACACAACATCTCAAACATATATCAATGATACAGTAAGCTGTTGAAAATGGGTGGTTCAGATTAAAGCTTGATCTCTGATATGTGCTGGGCTTTTGTGGCATGGCCAACAAGCACTATGTGAACTGTCAGACAGTGATTGGCGTGTTGGGTGCTGTCAGTGACTGAAATGTTTATGTTGGCAGATCACCCCAATGTGGAGACAATAATGCTACTGCCAGGGAGCCACTAGGGCTGTGTTCTAGAGCCGCATGCGGCTCCTGAGCCACAGGTTGCTGACCCCTGTGCTAGGATGTGGCAGGGTGCCAAGCAGGGAAGCATTGGGTATCATTACTTGCGTGAGCGGTGCGGATGCAAGTTAAGCGACCGGTGGCGAGTGCTTCGTGGTCGGTGTCCCTCGGGGCATCCCGATTGGCCGGTCAAATAAGAGACCTTTAAAACTGAGTCATGAGTATCAGCCCGCACCGCTCACACACAAGTAGGCCACGGCCTACTTATGCAAGTATGCACTCTACCGAGTGCAGATCTTGTTTGTTTGTTTATTGTCTCCACCGAAGGTGGTGACTATAAAACGCCCTCTGTCCGTGCACGTAGCCCGTATGTGCCCTTGTTGTTGTTGTCTCCGCCATAGGTGAGTATAAAACGCCCTTTGTCCCTGCACGTAGCCCGTCCGTGCCCACGATCTGTCCGTCCTATGACGTCATGACGATGTCATAGTTGAGCTAGGAGGGCTTTGAGCTAGGAGACCCTTGAGGCTCCTGGGATGACGTCGAGCTAGGGGGGCCTGATCTAGGAGGACCCCTGAGCTAGGGTGAGCCTTGAGATGATGTCATAAAGAGTGAGATAGGGAAGCCCTGAGTTGGGAGGATTCGTTAGATGATGACAAGGTTAGGAGCCGGAGGTAGAATGATGTTTGACGTGACATCATAGAGAGTGACATAGGGAAGATGACATCATAGATAGTAGGATATACCTGCTTTGAGAACTCTAACCCTAACCCTTTTTAAGGATATTATCATGCCTGTTACCTTACCTGTTACCTATCCACTTCGTGCCTGGTGGCACATAAGGCCTTCACGGAGCACTTCCACTTCTCACGGTCGGCTGCTGCGGTCCTGACTTCAGCCCATGATTTCCATCCAGCTTCTCCTCTTTCTTTCTCCACGGTACGCCTCCAGGTGGTCTTTGGTCTTCCTCTTCTTCTTTTTCCTTCTGGTGCCCAAGTGATTGCTATGTTGCAGTCGTTGTTGTGGTCTTGCCGTAGTATGTGCCCAATCATTTTCCATCTGCGAAGTTTAACTTCCTCACTTAGCGGCTTCATTTCAGCTCTTTCCAACAGATCTTTTGTGCTGACGTGATCTTGCCATTTTATACGTAGTATTCTACGGAGGCATCGATTATGGAAAACATCTACTGCTTTGCTGTCTCCTTTGTTCATTTTCCATGTTTCACATCCATACAACAATACTGGCACTACTAGTGTCTTATACAGCTTCAGCTTAGTTCTTCTTGAGATGCTGTTTGAGCTCCAGGTCTTTTTAAGTCTGATAAATGAACCTCTTGCTTTTGATAGTCTATTCTTCAGGTCTTTCATACCGCCTCCCTCTTTACATACTGTGGCTCCTAGGTAAGTGAACTGCTCTACTTCTTCAATATCTTGCTCATTGATTGTGATGTTTTCCTGGTTTCTTGCATTTATCCTCATTGTTTTTGTCTTTTGTGTATTGATCTTGAGTCCTATTCTCTTGGCTTCTACGTCCATTTGGGTTGTTTTATCCTGCATGTGTTGTTTTGTAGACGAGAGTAATGCTACATCATCTGCGAAGTCCAAGTCGTCAAGTTTTGATGTCAGCTTCCATCTGATTCCATTCTCTCCATCTTTAACAGTTCTTCTCATTATCCAGTCCATCACAATTAAAAACAGGAACCCTGACATGTTGCACCCTTGCTTGACACCGGTTTTGATGTTAAACCACTCACATACTTCTCCTTGGTCTTCTACTGCGCATTGGAAATCTTCGTAAAACAGTTTCACCATTCTCACAATCTTCTCCGGTATGCCATACTTCTTCATGATGATCCACAGGCTTTCGTGGTGCACCGAGTCGAAAGCTTTTTCAAAGTCTACAAAGTTCATATATAGTGTTGCTTGCCACTCATTGACCTGTTCAATTATGTTTCGCAGTATAAAGACTTGCTCCGTTGTTCCTCTTCCTGTTCTGTAACCTGCCTGTTCTTTTCTCAGCTTACAGTCGATTCCATTTCTTATCCGATCTATGATAATCCTTCCCAGTATCTTTCCCACTACAGAAAGAAGGGTTATGCCTCTTGAGTTTTTGCATTCTTTGAGGTTGCCTTTCTTGGCTAGTTTAATGATCAACCCCCTCTTCCATTTTATGGGGATCTTCTCATGTCTCCATGTTTTCTCTAGCAGTTGGTGTACTTTCATTGCTGAAAACTCTATGTCTGCTTTTAATAGTTCAGCTGTTATGGAGTCGATTCCTGCCGCCTTACCGTTCTGCAGTCTTTTTATAGCTTCCTTCACTTCACTTAGCGTTGGTTCATTTACTGTGATCTCTTCCATTCCGTTGTTGAATTCACATTCATCCTCTTCAGTTATTGGGTTTTCGGGTTCTTCTCTGTTTAATACTTCTTTGAAGTGTTCTGTCCATCTTGACTTGACTGCCTCCCTTCCACTTATGAGGTTCTGCTTCTGGTTTCTGTAATACTGTGTTTTTCTGGGAGTGGGTTATCAGCCCACAGCCCAACCCCCAACCTGGAGGGCCAGTGGGATCACTCTTCGTCTGGTCTCTACCCTTCGACCTGTTCGGCGTGGGTGTACCCTGCCAGGAGTACCATACTCCTGCCGACATAGCTCTAGGGGTCATGGAGACGCGCAAACCACCCCACCACGATAAGGTGGTGATCCCGTCGGGATCACCATCAAGTCTTACGATTTTTTTAAATCCTGAAGACGAGTTAATGTTAAAAACACATTTATGTAGAGACTAAGATACGTTTATATATAGTCATGAGTATTGTCTCATTACACTCACAATAAACTACTTTGCAATGTGCACACGTTCAAACCTGAGCCCGGACGGTGGAGACCTGTGCCCCGTAGGGGCACAACTCTTGTTTATTTATGTATTTGGTATCTGTGTCCCACGATTCGATTCAGTATCGATTTTCTGGGTCATGATTCGATTAAGAAAACGATTTTTTGACTTTTTTCGAATCTCGATTCAAAAACACCCCCCCCCCCCTTCACTTCATGGGGTCAGGTGGGTCTTCTACATTGATTTCTTTGTGAACGGGACAGCGAATACACTGTTTCTCTCACACACAAACCAATCGCCCCACTCCTTTCCCCTCTGGACAGGCTTCACTAACGTAGGCAGGCTGCCAGTGTTGATATAACTATTTTGCACATATTGCAGAAAACAACAACACAGCACGCCATCACGGAAGTCAGAGCCAAGTGGTAGAAGAGAAGTAGAAGAGTTGCGACCTTGAGGGGCCGCCGTTGGACTGGCTCGATGAAGTGGACAGAGTTGTCGTAACTCTGTCTATACTCTATGGCTCTCTCGAAGGCGGCGCAGAAGGGGAAAAAATAAGTTAAAAAAAATCCCAAAATTCACATTTTGGGAAAATGTGAATTGATTCTGAATCGGGCGGAAGTAAAATCGCGATTTTAACTCTAATCGATTTTTTTTGACAGGCCTATTGTTAACATACACTGGGGCCCAGCCCTTAGCCCTTAGCATACAGCCTTATAGCAGGGATTTTAGTGACTGCTATCCTGAATGACCAAACCTTTGATGTTTCATATTCTTTCTTACAGAAAGCATCAACCTCTGCAGCGCACAAGAACGGAACCCACTCAGAGACACGGAACGGCTCCAAGCCGCAGCACTCCCCCCTGAAGGAAGGATCGGAGAAAATCAAGGTACAGTGGAGGCGCCAGCTGTCGAGGTGGCAGACAAATGAAACTCTAGCACGGGGAACTAAGTATTACTGGACACAAAGTCTGTTGCAAGAGAGCTCTGAGGAAGAAAGACCATCTGTTCCAAAAAATTAAAAAATAAACGGGAATAACTCTGGTGCATTTTGATTCTAGGGTCTTTAAAAGCACAGCGGGGGGAAATGTTAAGCAACCAACAGCATGTCGTGACTTAATTAGCAAGTAGAATTGGGTCAGACGTGTTAAAGGCTTCGACTCTTGTTATATAGCTGCTCGGAATCTGTGTTAGGTGAGAAATTCTGCCAGGTTTAGTTTTATTTCTTAAAATGAGTCTGATTCAGAATCAACAGTAGGTTATAAAATGTCATAGATGTAAAGGTAGAAGTCTAATATGTTGGCTCAAATCCAGGTGTTTACACCTGCTTGCAATATCCTAATCCATGTTCCCACTGGTCTATAAATATGATTTCGTATCACCATAACATCATAATAAATCACAAACCATACAGGTTTGTGATTTTTTTTATTATGATGTTATCGTGGTAACATTTGTTTGTTTAGCTTTTTGCAGCCAGCCCTACTAGCGTGGGCTGGAAGAATGGCAGGGTGGGCAACTCAAGTTTTTCATATGAAGCAGGGGTTTTCAACCTTTATGACAGCAGGGCCCACTATTTATTCAGCATTTGTGCCACGGACCACCATTTGATGACATTTTAGCTCCACGGACCCCAAAACTAAAGATTTTTTTTTGTTTTGTCCACAAATCCAGGCTGGATTTGCGAAACAAGACAGTCAAACATACAGACCAAAATGACCATTGATCTTCTCTAGTTCACATGATGAATAGTTTGGCCCTTGAGAGTGTAAAATGAAACCAAATGGACCTTTCCCAACTCTGGCCCCCTCTAGATCTGGCCCTGGTGAAATGTGTCCTCTGTGTTTACAAAGTTAAAATATTAGGAGCCATTAGTACGGTACTGGGGGAGCAGTTAGGGGTCACGTGTCTTGCTGAGGGACATTTCAAAGGTCACAGTTGGTCTGTTTCCTTGCTGGCTCTACCCATTCAGTAATGGCCACGTACCATCCTAAATATCTGGGAAATGATTTGGCTTTAGGCACCATCAAGACACGTAGCTGTTATTAGTAGGGATGTCCCGATGCCGCTTTTTTTCCATATCCGATCCTGTGTTAGCTGATACCGATACCAAATACCGATACCAGAGCAGAATATAATAATTATATACCGGTAATGATATATGAATTTCAACAACCAAGATTGGCAGACTCCTCACTCAAATGTACATTTGGGCAACTACAAAGCAAGTTCCACAAGCCCCAGCATCTTATTTAATTGCCACAGAGTAACCCTCTTACGCCTGTGTCAGATCGGTGGTTAGACCGGCATATTTGTCAATATATGATCCGATAATGGCAAATAATTACTGATACTTTTCCGATACCCATAAAGTATTTGCCGATACCAGTATGACAAAAGAAGGGCCGATCCCATACTTTCTCCAATACCGATACAGTATCGGCACATCCCTAGTTATTGTAATACTATATTGCCTACTGGAGTTATTCAAAATGCTGCAATCAGTACTTGTGTTTAAATAAATAAATACAAAGTTGTGCTTGACATATTTCATATGTTACAGACAAGTGGTTACTTAAACCTACTGGCAAACTGCATTGACAACTTCACCCATGGACTGGCTGTGGCTGGGAGCTTTATGGTCAGCAAAAAGGTAAGAACTCCAGGAACTAGAACCCTTTCCTGTATAGATATATTTCTAATATTTTTTTCATCCCATGATTTTGTAACAAATTTATTTTCACCCAATGCCAATTGTTAACGTGATCCTGGGCTCTACACACCCTGTGCCAACCTGGTAAGGCAGCGGACTGGCCTCATGCTTCCTTCAATGCATGAGGAGTCCAAGCTGCCTTCTCTTCACCTGACAGGGGGCGGGGAGAACATGTGAGGGTACCTACCCTAGGGGACACGGGGAGAACATGTGAGGGTACCTACCCTAGGGGACACGGGGAGAACATGTAAGGGTACCTACCCTAGGGGACACGATGAGAACATGTAAGGGTATCTACCCTATTGGTCACGGGGAGATGAACAACTTTTTTTGTCCATCACATAATGATGTGGTGAACCAGAAATGTAGGGCAGCTGCTTGCTGCCTTGCCGCATGATTAGCTATTCAAAGGCAACATGTTTGTGTGAAGGTCTCTGAAAATAATTGTGCCTGAGAAAAATGAGGTAGCTTGTAATGAACATCTAACTGCACAGCAGCACTATTAATGACTAAGGTTATGTTAGCCAACATTTTCTCTATTAAAAGAAGTAGTTCTGGTAGTTTTAATATACATAACATTTTTTAAAAAAAAATAACTAGCTGCCAGCAGTCACTCATTGTAGGATTACTACAAATGTAGGCACAAAATCTGTAGAAAACGAATGTGATCAATGTTACTTTGCTGAAATCAAATATGTCAATGCAGACTCTATACTCGTAACTTATGAAATTAAACATTTGACAAATTTAGGTGAGTTTAATGTAGTAGGTAGGGTATATCCCACAGTTCTGTGCACGCATCACACGACCCATACAGGAAACAATTCAAGGCACAAACGGGCTCATCGGGAGCAATTAGTGTTTCAGTGATCTTGCTCAAGGACACTTAGGGGAGGGAGCCGTCCTGGATCGAACTGGGAACCCTCTGTTTCCCACCCCTACAAGCTCACGGTGCTTCTCTATGCATGTTATTTTTTTTCATACCCTTGTGAGATAAAACTACAAAACAACGCTGGCATGGTTAATCGATTCCTTTAACACTTTTGATACTTTAATAGGGCAACTTTAATGGGTTTCTCTCGCGGAGATTTCTGATACAAACTAAAAAGTGTCATGGCTGCTGCATTTGAATGCTCCATTGACTCAAGAGGCCAATGGAAAGAGGGCATACTTCCGTTGCTTCCTGAGTCTAGATGGAGGGGGCGGGTACAATATTAAGAGACGGGAAGAATGTCTTCATTTCCAATGGTAGAACGTATGATCCATTCCTTAACTCCATGGACACTGAACTAAATACTGGACCCGATCATCAAAAGGCATTTCATATTCACAATATATACATAACTAAAACAGCTTCTATTGGCAAAACAAATCAGGAGAGATTCCACTTTGTTATCACTTATTCTCTAGCCCACCAACAAACTCTTGCGAGATTTGTTAGGAGACAGGAAGAGAGTCTCTTTGTAATCTGCAGTTTGACATGCAACAGATAGGGGGCTCTGAGAGAAGAAAACCATAAGGCCAGTATGCCTATCTTTGTACATAGAGTATCTTTGCCGCAGTGTCAGAGTCGTGACGTCATGGACCCAAGCCTCGGGTCCATCCATAGCTGTCTGTCCAGATCGCCTGATCGTTTTTTTGTTTGTTTGTTTGTTTGTTTTTTCATTTATTGATTTATTTTGTTTTTTATGCGGATAAAATAATTAAAACACAACACACAAGTCTTTCTTGGGAGGGAAGCTGCTCTGTTGCCAAAACTCTTCAAAGTCATCCTTGCTTCTATATCAGGGGTTTTCAACCTTTTTGACACCAGGGACCACCATTTATTCACCATTTGAGCCACAGACCACCATTTGATGAAATTTTAGCCCCACAGACCGCAAAACTAAAGCTTTCTTTTGTTTTTTTTTGTCCACAATTCCAGGCTGGATTTGGGAAACAAAACAGGCAAAACATACAGATGAAGTTTAACTCTTGAGAGTGTGGGTCCATTTGGTTTCATTTTTACACTCTCAAGAGTTACATCTCGTTAACCATTTTAGCTGGGGACCGCCTGGAACCCTCTCAAGGACCACTGGTGTTCCCCGGACCACTGGTTGAAAACCCTTGTTCTAGATTATTCTATCAACTAAAAAAAAGTAATCGATAAAATAATCCCGTTTCAACAAGTCTAGCAACAAGTGTGCTATACTTCATGTCGAGGGCAATGTGGATCAGTTTATAACACATCTAAAATATCTGTAGAGTGACCACAGAGGGACGCTGTATTAGTAAAGTGTGTATATACACGAGGCATGCATTCAGAATTGGCCCCTGATTATACCTGCCCTGTGAGTGTCATGTTTGGCACAGCAAGGTCTCTGGGAGCAGGGGCGGATTGGCCATCTGGAGTACAGGGAGTTTTCCCGGTGGCCTGCGCCACCTAGTGGCCTGGAAAGGTTTTTTTTTTTTTTTTAAGTCCAGGGCAGGCCAGGCAAACTAGTGTTTGCCATATTCCCGTTCACTCCGTGCGTCAGGGCGCTCGCGCTGCTGGAGGCAGTGTTGCCAACTGCCAAGATCCAAAATGCACTAGTGGCACTTCCAAAATGCACTAGAATGCGCTAGATGCTCGCCTGGAACATACAGATCAAAATGACCATTAATCTTCTACATTCTCTAGTTGTGTAGACTAAGTTGGGCTAATTCACATGATGAATATTTTAACTGTTGAGGGTGTAAAAATGAAACCAAATGGACCCGCAAGGGTCCATTTGGTTTCATTTTTACGCTCTCAAAGAGTTACATCTGGTTAAACAGCTGCCCCCAGGGTGGCCTGGCAAAGGCAAAATTGTCTCGGTGGGAAAATATGTGCCAATCCGCCCCTGGTGTATACACAAGGCATGCATTCAGAATTGGCCCCTGATTATACCTACCTTGTGAGTGTCATGTTTGGCACAGCAAGGTCTCTGGGAGTAGTACAAGATGCACCATACGAGGGCTGTGGGATTTCTGAACAGGTCATTGCTCATTCCAAAGTATAATAGTATAACGCAAGCATTATTATTATTATTATTAGATTAAAGCTTAGAACATAGTAATGCGCATTGTTGGAACTACAAAACGGTAAATAGGTCTGATCCACATTCACATGGAGTCATTACATTAAGTTACCGTAATTTCCGGATATAAGCTGCACCTGAATATAAGCCGCACCAGCTAAATTTGGTGCAAATTTAAATCCAGATTTTTTTTTCCCATGTATAAGCTGCACATGACTATAAGCCGCACCAGACAACAAGCTTCATGTTAGAGCAGTGGTTTTCAACCACTATTTGACAACATTTTCACCCCACAGAACCCAAAACTAAAGATTTCTTTGGTTTTGTCCACAATTCCAGGGTGGATTTTCGCAAACAAAACAGGCAAAACATCGAGATCAAATTGTCCATGACTTATTAATTAAGTGGTGCTAATTTAGATGGTGAATATCATAACTCCGGAGAGTGTAAAAATGAAACCAAATGGACCCGCAAGGGTGCATTTGGTTTCATTTTTTACGCTCTCAAAGAGTTACAACTGGTTAACCAACACCCCTGTTAAAAAAAAAAAAAAAAAAAAAGCACCTGTAAAAATCCATAGATTGACCACACCGTTGTATAAGCTGCAGGGTCAAAAGCATGTGAAAAAAGTAGCGGCTTATAGTCTGGAAATTACGGTATATCTAGTGTGCTCACCATGCTAGTGGTATGAGTGTGGTCCAGCTGGAGCAGCATAAGGCTAACAGCGTGAAGCACACAGCAGACTGCCAGGGAGGAGGAAGTTGCCTAGAATGTCTTAAACACACACGACTCCCATTTTCTATTTTCCGCTTACATCACATCATGCAATCTCACTTCAACTAACATGCACTGTGAAGCTGTGTTTTTTTATTTAAACTAGTAAGTGGAGAGGACCATATCTAGTGTATTAAATTGCAGTCTTGTGTTATACAATACACGGTTTGAACAAAGGCTGTCCCACATTAATTTCCTGACACATAATTCAATGCTAAAAACATAATGGATCTAAAGAACCAACCTCTTTTCTCTGAATACTCCATGACTTCTAACCATGTCTTGACACGGCCATGCATTCACATTGTTTCTTCTTAGTATTTTTTGTTTTATTGACTGCAAGTATTTTAGCTTATTATTCTTGATTTTTCTCTTTTTTTACTGTGATTTATTTACTTTTGATTACAGTGATTTTCTTTTTTCTTTTTGATTACAGTGATTTTCTTTTTTCTTTTTGATTAGGCTTAGGGATACTTTTTAATATGGCTTTCAGGTTGCATGTTATCCTTTTGGAATATGCTACAGTATAGAAATAAAGCTGAAATAATCATAATTATAATAATATTATTACATAATTGTTACAGGTTGGGATTCTCACCACCTTTGCCATATTGCTTCATGAAATTCCCCATGAGGTGAGATTACCTGCATATACCTATATATTTTTTTATTTGGCATTCACCTGTTTTCATCAGATGATAATTATGTACCTGCATAATTCTGATCATGTTCTAGTTGTGCTCAGTCACTGTTTCTCTGTTAAATAATGTGCTACAGGTGGGTGACTTTGCCATCCTGCTGCGCGCAGGGTTCGACCGGTGGAGTGCTGCGCGGATGCAGCTCTACACAGCGCTGGTAGGGCTGCTGGGAGCCAGCTGCGCTCTGTGTGCGCAGTCACCTGAAGGCACAGGTCAGATGGATGAATGAATGGATGAAAATTCTATTAACGCGTGTACTAAACGCGTTTTGGTGTTCAAAGCAGTATGTTACACTTAAGCTATTTTAGCTAGCTTGTAGCTCTGATATTTTTTGAAAAATTGTGAAAATGTGATGCAAATCTTTGAATATATTCTTTCGGAAGCAAATATTTTTAACTTAAATCTTTGCTTCTGGGGGGTCCCTAGAACAACGTGTTTTCAGATGGAGGTCCGCAGCCAAATATAGATAATTCTGGTGGTCCTTGGCATGAAATATGTTGAGCATCACTGACACAGGAACATATATTTTTCAGAGAAACTAGAATCTGTCAGAATCTAGCATCAGAAACTAGTCAGAAACTAGAATCCAGTGTCCAGTGAAACTACAATCAGGTGTCAAATAGAATATTTCTTAAGATTTATCATTTTCACTTAAAAAAAAAAAAAAAAAGAATCAGCTCTACAAGCTCATATCGCGCCACTCGGTGGCGCGATATGAGCTTGTAGATCTGATATTTTCAATAGCTAAAGTGTAACGTAATGCGTTGAACGAATAATGTGTTAACAGAATTTTGAGAATTACAGTGCAAGTCAAGCACAACTGCAACAAAACTGCTTGTACATTTACAGCACAATTCAAGTACAACTACAACATAGCTGTAAAACTGTGAATGGACACACTGGTTAAGACTTACTTGTTTGCAATGGACCTTGAGCTAAGCCCCTCCCAAACTATTATGCTATTGTCCAGGGGGTCGGCAACCCAAGATGTTGGAAGAGCCATTTTCAACCAAAAATTAAATTCAAAATCTGTCTGGAGCCGCAAAAAAATGTAAGCCTAATAAGCCGTTAACGGGGAATTCCACACATTTTCAATGTGTTTTTTTTTTTCTGAGAGTGTACAAATGTGAACCAAATGGACCCTGGCGGGTCCATTTGGTTCCATTTGTACACTCTCAGAAAAAAAGGTCCTAAAAGAAAAATCATTAACATGATGAAACACAACTAGATGATGTCATCAAGCTGTGTTTCCCCATGTTAATGTTTTTTTTTTCAGACCTCCTTTTCTAGTAAACATCATTTTTATCATTTCCACACAACATCTCAAAGATATATTAATGATATAGTAAACTGATGAAAATGAGTGTTTCAGATTAAAGCTTGATCTCTGATACGTGCTGGGCTTTTTGGCATGGCCAACAAGTGTTGCTTTAACTGGTGATGTAACTGTCAGACAGCACATTGCGTGTAGGATGCTGTCTGTGACTGAAAATAAATGTTTATATTATGTTGGCAGATCACCCCAGTGTGTATGTAATAATGCTACAGCCAGGGAGGGAGCCACTCGGGCTGTGTTCTAGAGCCGCATGCGGCTTCTGAGCCGCAGGTTGCTGACCCCTGCTATTGTCCAATACACCTTTTGATAACCCCCTCCCCAAACTACTATGGTCCAATCACAGCTAAGCCTAACATGTGATAGACAAACCTCTCCACCAATAGCTTTCATATATGATAAAACATTGTTTTAAAAAATAAATGCCACACACACATTTTCCACTGCATAGGGCATGCCTTGGTGATGGATTTGGAAAAATGAACCAGTATTTATTGTGTGAAGTCCATGATATTTCCACTGGAATGAATGAGTCTGGCAGGAAAGTGTCCTAGGGTGGACAAGAGGGCGGGGTTTAGCTAAAGGTCCATAGTGGCAAACAAGGTTCATTTCATAAAGACATTTAGAGACATAGAAAACATATACAGTAGTTCAGTAAATACAGAAGCAGCAAATCATAGTGGAAGTAACTAGTTAACTAGTTAAGGTTACACTTGTTTACAATAGTGGCTACCTTGCTCATTTCATCAAGACATTTAGAGACTAAATGGTGCATTTATATAGCGTCTTTAGCCAAGGCGCTTTACATAGATTGTGCATCACATTCACACACACATTCATATACAAATGGCGGCTGAAACCAAGGCACAACCAGCACATCAGGAGCAATTTGGGGTGAGGTCTTGCTCAGGGACACAACGACACTAACTCTGGGGAAGCCTTGATTCGAACCGGCAACCTGTTGCGGTTACATCCAGTGGAGGTAAAAAGGAAAATAAGAAAATACAAGTGGAAGGGGGTGGGGAATCATATTTTTTATTTTCACGTAGGCCAGTTTCTGATTGCAGCCATCCGTAGTTGCCCTTTGAGAGATGTTTTTGAAGGTGTCAAGGGATCTGCATGTCTTAATGACTGTTGGTAGGGCGTTCCACATTTTGGAAGCATAGGAGCGATCGTGTTATTATCATAAATTTGTCAAATCAAGCCATATTGCCCCGCCGATTGTTGGATTATGATCAGCGATGGACATACAGGCCGCACACGTGCACATATTATGCGACCCACCGATTTTGGTCATTTCTAGGTGAGTGGGCTGATCATGCTGAAAACATGATAATCCTCTAACAATAATGTCACGATCTCTGGGGATTAAATAAGTATGTCAAATACAGGTACATGTCACCGGGTGATGGAATTATGACTAGAAGTATGTCAAACACTGCTTTGGGTGTTAAAGTTAGAATAAAGAACCTGTATGAATCAGGTACTCCCGAAGCTAAATACTTGCCAGTGTTTTTGGTATTTATCATGTCCCAGGTCTGTAAAGTCATTTGCATTGAATATTTCACAGTGTTGACATGTCAATGTATTTGAATGGAAACTGAATTTCTGTTCTGCACTTATTTCAATCTTTCTCCAATCAGAAAGTGCGACAGCGTGGATCTTGCCGTTCACCGCTGGAGGTTTCCTGCACATAGCCCTGGTGAACGTCATGCCAGACCTGCTAGATGAGTCCAGTTGGAGGTATTTACAATCATTTTATTGTATCACACCATTCCGCTTGTGTTAGCGAGTTCCA
Source organism: Benthosema pterotum (assembly GCA_039105355.1). Lineage (NCBI taxonomy): Eukaryota > Metazoa > Chordata > Actinopteri > Myctophiformes > Myctophidae > Benthosema > Benthosema pterotum. Next base: position 45,545,551 of record CM076966.1, read on the forward strand.
TTTGTGTGGGTCACCAGCTTGACAAAACTGAACTTTTCATGAAATCCAAGGATGCTTAACACAACACAAAACGGCAACATTGACATGTATAGTTTTGCAATGCAAATAATTGGTATCAAGTTGTTTTTGTTGCAGATAATTACATTAATACTACATCAAATGTATTTTTGGCAGCTGCAGGCTGCCTAATAAACAGTCACAGGGAGTTTGGAGATGGAACGGTTGCCAAGAGACCAGATAGCCAATCAGATAGCCGGTACAAAAACCATCCCAAGGCTCAGAAGTCGGAGAACAATTCTGCAGAAATAATGCAGCAGCTGCCAATTAATTAACAATGTGTCAATTCTTGTTTTAATGGAAAAAAAATTAAAAAGTGGTTGCCATTGTCTTAGTTTAAGACAATGTCAATATATTTTAAAAAGTTACTATATTTTAAAAAGTTACTATATCGATTTCAAATCATTGAATTGTATCAAATTGTATCACCAGAATTACCCAAATATCGTCCATGTATCATACCGTCAACCATCTATCTTGATACATATCTAATCTTTGTTAAAATATATCGTTACACCCCTATTACGGACATCCCGGTTCACTTTTTAAATTTCCGATCGGATTCCGATACCACAGTTTGTGTTAACTGATACCAAATAACAGTATCACAAAATACATATAATAATGCAAAAAAAGAAAGTGTATATCTTATACATTTAATAATGCAAAAAAGAAAGTGTATATCTTATATGAAGTCAACTACCTGGGAATAGCAGACTCCTGGTTGCCAATACCACCAATACCCAGACCACTGGTCGAAAACCACTGCTCTACATGATTTGCCGATACCGATATGACCAACAAAAAAAGGCCCGATCTGATACTTTTTCAGATACCGATACAGTACATCCCTAATTGACATGTACATGTTTTGATAGTTTCACTGAGGTTTTCCTTTCTGTTCCTCCAGGCATTCCTTATCCCAGATCCTGCTCATCTGTTGTGGGGTGGCTGTTATGGCCTTCTTGTCTACCGTTGTAGACTGACCATGTGGCCAGACGCTGTCTTTAATCTCACCAGACCATACACACTAAAAAAAAAACTCCACGTTGCACAGGAAGAATCCCACAGCTCCACTAAGCCCCCTCGCATCTGCCTGTCCTTCCCTTTCCTGGATTACGTCTGGTGTCCCCAAACTGAAGCCCAGTGGGGCTGCATGTCCCCAAACTGCAGCCCAGTGAGGGGGAATGTCCCCAAACTGCAGCCCAGTGAGGGGGAATGTCCCCAAACTGCAGCCCAGTGAGGGGGAATGTCCCCAAACTGCAGCCCAGTGAGGGGGGTTGGGGACAGGGGTTTGGGGACAGGTCAGACCCCCATCATTACAACCACCTTGACAAGCCATCTAAAGGAAATAAAGAAGAGGCAATAAGAATGACACCTTAATAAGGACGGCTGTCTTTAATCATAATGCCAAAGTTTCTCTCAACAATGCTCTACAGTAGTGGTTTTCAACCTTTTTGACACCAGGGCCCACTATTTATTCAGCATTTGAGCACGGGGGACCACCATTTGATGTTGAGTTTAGTCGGTCGGACCCAAAATCAAGGACTTTCAAGTTTTGGTCCACAATTTAGGAGATATACTGTAACTTGCAAAATGTTGGTCAAGATGGCAATTATTGACATTTTCTAATTGTGTAGACTTGAAAATTAAGTAATTCAGATGTTTAAATATAACTTAACTCTTGAGAGTGTAAAATGGACCCTTAACGCTCTCAAGAGTTACAGATCTATAAGGGTCTGTTTGGTTACCAGGGGTCCATCATTTTGCTGGGGACCACCTGGAATCCTCTCAGGGACCACTGGTGGTCCCCGGACCACTGGTTGAAAACCACTGCTCTACAGTATGTTCAGTTCATGTGCGGAGCGGAAATGGGTATGAACAATTTAGAATATCAAGGGAATTAAGAATGCTACTTGGGATGTTTGTTACTGAACTGACATTTGACCAGACAATCATTTTGTTTTGCACATACGTATAATGTACCTGCTCAATACAAAAAGGGTGTTAAAATTAGTAGTTCTGCGTAGGCCTTTCAGAGTTCAAAATTAAGCTTTATTTTTTGCTTGTTTTTTTAACCGTTTGTACAGTACAGTATAGCACAATGTGTTGTGCATCTTTGTTGTGTTTGTGTGTGTTGTCTATTTATTTAAAATGATTGGACAAGCAACATAATAAGTCTTATGATTATCACCACTCCATTACACTAGCTGACATCAAAACAACAAGTGCCAAGAAGAAACCATATGCTTGCTGTCTGGTTTCTGGCCTGTTAACATTATGTAGTCTTATTTATTTAACCCGACTGGACAAGTAACATGAAATATAAGTTCAGTTGTCATCACCACTCCATTCATTACACTTTGCCTTGACAGCCGATACTACCGAAAACCAAGCCAGTATTTCCAGTGGGCTGCCTATTAAAAAGTTAAAAGTTGTGTGATGGAGCACCCCCACCCCCAACCCCCCGACTGCACCACGAGCGCGTCCGTTTTAACGCACATACTTGCGGTTGTTTTGGTCAACTTACTCGCCTCCTCTAATCCTAACCCTAAACATAACCTCCAGCACGTCACCATGCCGACACAGGGTTTAAACCAAGGCGGCCAACCGGCCACACTGATGGAGGACTTCCCGATCTGTCAGTCGGCTCCCAGACCAACATGCCCGGTCGATAAGAACGGCAAATAAGCAGCCTCCTAAGAATTATCACTTGATAACGGTTGAAGTGGGTGGCCTTGACATGAAATGAGTGCCAGAAAAACAATATGCTGCTTGCTGCAGTTTGCTACATTTATGAATGCTGTACGGTACAGCAAAGCTTGCCTCTTTTTCTTTCCGCTTTACTGCCCACAAGCAATACGACTGACGTTATCCAGAGATTGATTTGATCACCAAGACTGAGTGCCTAATATATATATACAGTATATAGCTCTGTTTAATAGAGCTGGGCAGTCCCGCCCCCTTGTGACGTCGCCCTTGTTGCAGAAAAGGATTCCCCATTCATTTTCCTCATAGACTTTATGAAAATGATCTATATAGAGACGATTACACCGCTGAAAAAGCCAACTCGGGTCTCAACAAATCATGACGACACACACAATGTTATGGGACAAACAAATAATTTCTAATAAAAAAACGAAAGAAAACGTCTTGTATTCTGATGTTTTTGTTTGTTTGTTTTTTCCCTCTTTTTGCTAATTAGATATTGTATGATAATATTGTGTGTGTTGTCATGATTTGTTAAGAGTCGAGTTGGCTTTGTAATCATCTTTATGTAGCTCATTTTTGAAAAGTTTATGAGGAAAATGAATTAGGAATCAATTTCTGGAACAAGGGTGATGTCACAACAGGGGCACGACTGCTCAACTCTATTGAACATGATTTAAGACATCCTATAGTATTTGATAGCAATAGTATTTATTTTTTCAAAAAAAGGAAATTATGAATGTGTTATTCATGTGTTATTATTTTTCTTACTGCTGCACACTAGTTTTACGAGTGCAACGTCCCATTGTTTTTTTGTTTGTTTGTTTGTTTTTTGCTCAAATAGTTGAAATAAAACAATGCATGATCATTTGTAAGATGGCTCGGAATTCAGAGCAGAAAATGTTTGAAATGGAAATGTCTTCATGCCAAGTTTGTGCAGTGTGTTATAGCCTGTAATCTGTAATGCATATTGTACATTACCACTCCTGTATACTCCTCGTATACTCCATATCTACAGTATTAGATCTGTCTCGATTGACACATTTTTTATATTTCTAGTTCTCTCAATCAGGCTGAATCCCAAAAGCTATCTCTGGTGTCTGGAAGAAAGCATCCAGCTCAAGTGACGTTAGGATGTTGTCAAATCGCTTTTTAATACATTCCATTGGTTTGATATTTCTCAACCAACACACAGACCTAGAGGGTGTTCAGTAGCCTTGATTTATTGATTTATTTAAGAATGGAGTCGGACAGTTTCTTCTGGACAGCAATGTTTTCATGTTCAGTCTGCAACTACTTTTAATACTTGTGTCACTGCGTTACCACAGAACTTTAACCTACTTCATTCCATTCTCCATTAAAGCGGTTAACATGTCTATCATTCTGTCTCTTATCCATCATGGGTGGGCAGACCTACCACAGATTAGTAGTCCATTAGTGGTGGCCAAAAAAACCAATACATCACAATTATTAATGCCATGATATTGATATCGAATCGCCAGGTTCAGAATGTTTTTTTTTTTTATATTTACTTAGGCCTATTCACTAATTTCTTCATCTCAGACTGACTGATGTTATCAGCCTGCATTGATGTGTATGATTGATTGATGGTTTAGAATCATTTTCAAACATTTTCAACATTTTACTGAACCTTAGAGATGCTGCGTGGGCATGATAACAAAAAAAAAAAAAACATTCTCCATATTCTGTGTTTCCTAAACTGGAGGTCTGAAAGAAATTTCTTTTAGGACCTTTTTTTCTGAGAGCGTACAAATGGAACCAATTGGACCCGTTAGGGTCCAAATGGACCCGGGTCCATTTGGTTCCATCTTGAAAATCTTGAATTCCGCTTTAAAATGTTCTAGTATAATAAAAGCACAGTTTTTTGTGGGGGAAAATGTGATGTATCACAATTATTAATTCCATGATATCAACATCGAATCGCTAAGGTTCAAAATATTTTTTTAATTATATTTATGTAGGCCTGTTCACTAATTTATTCATGTCAGACTGACTGACGTTTTTTTCTGAGAGCGTCCAAATGGAATCTTGAATTCCGCTTTAAAATGTTCTAGTATAATGAAAACAGTCTTTTGTGGGGGAAAATGCGATATATCAAATCGAAACACAGCATAATTAAGTATTAATTTAGTTTAAGCTCAGAAGCGTCTCTTGGGACACCCACGTTTATTTCTCATTTTAAGATCACCTAAAGATCACCTATGCCTCTTTATGGCTCCTAAGATGAATACTAGAATCCATACATGAGGCAAAGCTGAAGTGTCTCCTTTGGCTGCTAAAGCTGAAATAGCTTTGTCTCATTTATCTCTCAAATACATCTGTAGCAGCAAATGGAGACACTTCAGCTTTGCCTCATTTATGGATCCTAGTATTCATCTTAGGAGCCATAAAGAGGCATAGGTGTTCTTTAGGTGATCTTAAAATGAGAAATAAATGTGGGTGTCTCAAGAGACACTTAGCTTAAACTGAGGAGCATTTTTTTCCCCCTCTGGGATGGTGCCTGATGTTGGATGACTTGATTGATTGAACATTTTATTGACAGAAAAGTAATCGGTACAGAGTACAGTGAAACACAGCTAATGGGATCACCGAAAAGAAAAAGGTCCTTGCGGTCTTTTGTTTCCATTCAGTTCCTGTGAGCACCAACTAAGAACAAAGACAGTCATTAAACCGGCAGACAAAGGGAGATCAATTATCATAATGGATCATCAATGCATCAATACCTAATTGAGGGGGAAGGACAACTCAGCAACCCTAATCACTATAGAACAACCAATATATTATATATAATCAAACAGCCATAAAAACTAAAGAGGTAATAGACAAAAAAGTACATTAACTATAAACAAGCTAAATACCTAGTGGGAAGGAAAGTCCATGTGCACAAATCTTTTTATCTATTACCAAAGATTCATGAAGATTAGAAAGAACTCCACCCATTTTCAACATTTTTTCTACGAGCGTACAAATGGAACCAAATGAAGCCTAACGGGTTCATTTGTTTCCATTTGTACGCTCTCAGAAAAAAAAAGCGTCTAAAGAAATCCATTAACATGGTGAAAATACATCTTGAGGATGTCATCAAGATGTTTCACCATGTTAGTGGTTTTCTTCAGACCTCCATTTCTAGGAAACACAGGATGGGCCGGGGAACTTTTTTTATCATGTCCACCAACACCTCTAGGGTGTACTAATGACATAATTATTAGAATGTTGATAATTATGTCATTAGTAACATGGTGTAACACAAGTTGACCATAGAACCGTGATTGCGACAGCGTAAATCTGTCTATACTCAGGGCAGAGCCTTCCTGTTATCCTCTCACCCTAACCTCAGTAGCCTAACCCTAACCTTGAGGGAACATGGGCATGACCCCAGGTAGGACATTATCTTGGGAGGCACTCATGAACAGCATTTTCATATGGTATGTAGGCTATACAGTAGTCCATAGTGTGTGGTGTGCTGTACTGTAACTGGAGTTAATTAGGGATGGGCAAAAACATCGATATTCCAATATATCTCAATTGTTAATGCCATGATATCAATATCGAATCGCCAGGTTCCAAATCTTTTTTTTTCTTCATGTAGGCCTATTCATTAATTTGTTCATGTCAGAAAGACTGACTAGACGGCCGTTATCAGGCTGAACAGTTGTGTATTACTGCACTCTTTGTTATATGTATTGTTTAAAAGATGTTCTAGTTGATTGAACCTATTTTCATCATTTTACTGTACATTAGAGATGTGGACATGATAAAAGAACCCCCCCCCCCCCCCCATTCTGTCCTAAAATGGAGGTCTGAAAGAAATAATTAACATGGTGAAACACAGCTTGATGACATCATCAAGTCGTGTTTGTTAACATTTTTTTCTTTTAGGACCTCTTTTCTGGAGGTGGACCCAAATGGACCCTCGCAGGTCCAGTTGGTTCCATTTGTACGCCCTCAGAAAAAAATCTTGTAAATCGATTGGAATTCCCCTTTTATAATGTTCTAGTATGATAAAAGCACAGTCATTTGTGGGAAAAATGTGATATATTGATACATCAAATCGAATCGCAGCATAATTAAGAATTGCAATATAAATCGATTCAGAACCCTAAATATCAATATTGTATCGAGTCGTGAGGTAAGTGAATCGTCCCACCCCTAGAGTTAATAAGTCATCAGAACCTTGACATGTCAGGAATTAAACCTGGGACCTTTTGTTTTCCAAACCACACTTCTCACCCATTCAGCTTGATACAGTAGCCACCATCAACGGCATAAAGATCTCCCCTAGCTGATACTTCTGGCTGTAAGTTGAAATGTGGTCACGGACTGGAAGCCCAACTGTGTAGAATTGCACCTGCTGAACAAAAAATTCTGCACCATAAGCATATATTTCCTGCAGCAAAGGGTTCTGTGCCTAAAATGTCAGATGGGAGACGAGGGAGGGGGGTATCGATTGTGCTCTCACACTTGTCCAATTCCAACACAGTCTGTTTGGCAGGCTCCTGTTGCCATAACGACTCCCCTGCGGGTTGCCTTCCTGAAGCCTGATTTATGCTCCACACAGAACACGGTGTCGCGCAAAAAAACCCAGAATAACAGAGCTGCAAGCTCATGGTGCGTCGCTTCTACAGCGCTCTATGAGCTTGCAGGTCGGCTGTTTCTTTTTGCTGCGCACCACCGTGGTGTGACAGAAGTGTATTAGTTTGTTGGGCCCCAGTCATGAACCGACTGTTCTACAACGTCACAACGCAGAATTGCAGCAAACCGTGACGAATGAAGACATTCAGAGCAAACCACTCAATTTACACTTTGGTCGATGCACAAATATGGACATTGAGCACATGTTTCAATAGATCTGGACCGTAGTTTAGGACAAGTTTTGAAATCTGGGAACTAAATTGTTAGTAATTGTTTGTTTTTTTTAACCATTTTTTTCACCCAGTGCCAATTCTTAATGTGATCCTACACACCCTCTACACACCCTCTGCCAACCTGGGGAGGCAGTGGACTGGCCTCATGCTTCCTTCAAAGCATGAGGAGTCCAAGCTGCCTTCTTTTCACCTGACAGGATGGAGTTTTCCTTTTTGGACGTAGCGTGTGGAAGGAACATGTTATTCTAACCAGTTCCTGTCCCCTCCTAGCCAGGGGGAGGCAGTCTAGAAAACCAGGATTACTGCATGTTTTTGTTTGAGGGTATTTACCCTATAGGCGACACGGGGAGAACATGCATGCAAACTCCACATGGTTTCTAATAACATGTAAATTCAACTCTGTGGAGTAACTCATTAAAAACAGGTCAAAGTCGGGGAACTAGTCACAACCTATAGAAGGCAAAACATGCAAAATGTCAGCATGCTTTATAAATATGCTTAGCACATGTGGGCAAGTGCTATGGCCATTTTCAGCGCAACGAGTTGTTTGTTTTGCAAAACTAATGCTTGGAATGGATTTAGCATGCCTCTATAAATGACTAGCATTGAGAGAATTCTAGACAAATCATCAGCTTCATACAAGTCACCTATAGATAAGGCCGGCCATCTTCCTTGGACTCTTTCCATCCGTGGTCATTACACCGCAAATATAATAGATTTTACACATTAAATACTGGTTCATTTTTGGAACCAGACCAACTCTTCCAAATCCGTCAACAAGGCCTACTGTATGCACAGAAAAAGTGTGTGTAATGACTGATTTATTTTTTAAAACAATGTTTTATCATATAGGAAAAATATTGGTAGGGAGTTGTTGATATCAGACAATCGGGATATTAAATGTGATATCAGACCTACAGTATGTATATGATCTGATATCACATGAGCAGAGCCACGCCGCCATATTCTGACATGCAAAAGCTTTGCAATGAATGCTCTGTGTTCAATCTCAGCCGAAGCATCTCTCAATGAACTATCATTAATAATAACACTATGCGGCTTTGTTGGCATGTAACAAGTTGGCATGTAACAAGTCTGTTGTTGGCATGTAACTATGAAAACTTTATGCCTCACCAGATTAGTGATTCTCTGAATCTCTGGATGCTTTACCTCAGTGGTTTTCAACCTTTTTGACACCAGGGACCACCATTTATTCAGCATTTGAGCCACAGACCACCATTTGATGACATTTTCACACCAAAGACCTAAATTTAAAGAATTCTTTTAGTTTTTTCCACAATTCCAGGCTGTACCAACAAATTGTAAAAATGAAACCAGAAAATGAAACCAAATGGACCCTTGCGGGTCCATTTGGTTTCATTTTTACATTCTCAAGAGTTACATCTGGTTAACCATCTTTCCACCATTTAGCCTGGGGACCACCTGGAACCTTCTCAAGGACCACTGGTCCCCGGACCACCTGTTGAAAATGCCTGCTTCATAGTTTCATAGTTTCAGAACAATTCAAGCACAACTCAATACAAGACATAACTGATAACTGTGAATGCACAAGCCATTGCCACGGGCGATGAAGCCGCACCCATACCATTTTCAGTTACAGGACTTTTATTAGTCAAGTAAAGCATCAATAATAACATCAGTTGTTGTTGAAGTTGCAACAGACACGCAGCATGCATAAAGCTAAAGGTCTGACTCAGAGAGTTTTCTGTTTTCAATGATGAAATGCTGTTGGTTTAGTGGTGACACAGCTGTAGTTAGTTAGTAGCAGTATAGTGTTTCAAATCATTGTAAATATAAGAACTTTAATTTGAAATATCTTGGTTTGTTTTGCATGTTTGGTGGGGCAGACTGGGTATTTAGAGGGGCATTGCCTCCCCATGGATCCTGTTGGAAGTAAAAGGGAAAAGAAAACTATGGAGAAAAGGGGGTGGGTGGGCGGAACACGTTTTTTACAGAAACCTGGTTTGTATTGCAGCCGTCCGTAGGTGCCCTTTGAGAGTGGTTTTGAAGGAGTCAAGGGAAGTCCATGTCTTCAT
>CM076966.1:45560259-45636335 GCA_039105355.1 Benthosema pterotum
GAAAGAGTGTTTGTCCACATATGCTACCATTTAGTTTGTCACATGTGAAAAAGTAATATATATGTGATATGTCAACTATGACGTTTTCTAGCCACAACCTACTGCAGGGATTTTCAACCAGTGGTCCCTGAGAGAGTTCATTTAGTTCCAGCTAAATGATGAAAAGTTGGTTAACCAGGTGTAACTCTTTGAGAGCGTAAACATGAAATCATGTTTAAGCTCTCAAGAGTTAAAATATCATCATGTGAATTAGCCCAAGTCCACACAACCAGAGAACGTAGAAGATTAATGGGCATTTTGATCTGTAAGTATGTTTGAGTGTTTTGCTTTCTAAATCCAGCCTGGTATTGTGGACAAAAGCAAGATAAATCTTTAGTTTTGCATGGGTCTGCAGGGCTAAAATGTCATCAAATGGTGGTCCGTGGCTCAAATTCTAAATAAATAGTGGGCCCTGATGTCAAGAAGGTTGAAAACCACTGAATGAAGTTAACAATAAAGCCAGTGGTGTGAGTTGATGACACACATCAAACAGGTAGAGTTGGGCACGTCTGGTGCATCATTGGAGCAGGACATATGGAACATATCCAAACATTGTCCCATTCCAGACTTTGCATCTTAATGAAAACAAAACCAAATTTCAATTCAGTTCAAAGGAACTTTATTTGCATGAGAAAACAAACATTTACATTGCCAAAGCAAATGTCCCAAATACAATACAATACAATAATATGGTTGAAAATGGGGAGAGTATATACTGTACAGTGGAGGTTGTACACACTTAGTCTCACATTAGATTGTTTTATAAGTTTTATAATAAGGCAAAGAGCTCCTGCTTATTTTTCAAACAAATAGATCATTGTTTTGCCTCTTCAGGACAAATGGTGACAGGTTTAAAGTCTGTTTAAATGTACAGCTCTGTTTTATATGGGCATGATCTAGAGATAGTACAAACCGTAGACCTTTGGGTGGTTGTGTTTCACTAGCTGGTCTTCTTTTGTCACAACAGTTCACAAATCTTGCCGCTGTGTTTTCTTTTCACATTGTTGTATTTCTCACAATAGGTATGGGAGTTTTCATCATTGGTCATAGTTTCAAACTCATCCAGTGCTGCACTTTCTAATGTAACAGTTCATCTTACTCGCAGGTTTAACTTTGGACTGGTGAATATTTAAGAGACAAAAGATATTTTGTTATTGATTCTATACCACAATACTGTATACACAGTTTTGGTTATGCTATAACAACTTGGAGACAAAGGGCTCCATTTTCGTTCGCATGCCAAAGCCCTTCTCCCTTTTTTACTATTTTGAAAAACATTTTGGAATAGTTCAACGGTGCCAATCTATTGACACATTGTGAGCTTGTAGACTGACCATTTAAACTACTGAAAAATGTTTTTTTTAATAGTTTAAAAAGCCAAAGAAGTTAAGGGGTTTAGTGGTGACGAAAATCTAGGCCAAATAAGACAATTGTCATATTGTCACATATTGTCTTTGGACAATACACATTACAAAGCACAGGAGAACAGTTCAATTGTTGTTCACATTCTTGAATGCATAACTGATCTGTCAAATCCGAATCCAACAGATTCATGATCCTAATCGTGTCAAACAGATGTCCATAAGGAAAGTCTGTAAAGAGCAACACATCCACAGGGAAGGCAAACAAGTCTGTTTTTTCAAGGAAAGTGTTCCAGTTGACAAGCCTGGTGACCTGTCTGGTAGTAGGTGTTGTCTTGCCCTTGACACTACTGTCACAGTCTCTGCCGGGCCACAGTCGTTGTTATAGGGGTGTGAAGAACATTGTTTTGGCTGGGAGTGGGGTAGTGCATGTTCTTTGCGATGCAGTGAAGTTTCGCTCCACACTGACTTCTCCCATTATGCACTATAAGTAAGTAGCCTTGCTAGGCCATGATGTCCCAACTGAGGCCCAACTGAACCGTTGGGGTCCATATAGGTCAGGAGCCTATCTCCTGTTTCTGTAGCGTGAGGCAGCTTGATGTACAAGTACACCCCCTGGACATGACGCTAGTATGTCGCAGGGTCTTACCCCCATTACAACCCTTGATGCTGAGTGCCATGCAGGAAGGCATTGGGTCCCATTTTCTTTGGTATGACCCAGCCGGGAATTGAACCCCGACCTCCCAGTCTCAGGGCGGACACTCTAACCACAAGGCCACTGAGCTGGTTCATTATGCATTATGCACTATGCCCAGTGGTTTTCAACGAGTGGTCCTTGAGAGAGAGTTCATCATCTGAATTAGCCCACGTCTACACAACTAAAGAATGCAGAATTTTGATCTGTATGCTTGACTGTTTTTTTTGTTTCCCAAATCCAGCCTGGAATTCTGAACAAAAGCAAAATAAACTCATTTAGTTGTTGGTCTTTGGTGCTAAAATGTCATCAAATGGTGGTCCTCTGTGGCTCAAATTCTGATTAAATAGTGGGCCCTGGTATCAAAAAGATTGAAAACCACTGCAGTATGCTAACCACACTGTACAGTAGGGGTGGGACGATTCACTGAATCGATTTATATTGTGATTCTTAATTATGCTGCGATTAGATTCTATATATCGCTTCTTGCCACAAATGACAGTGCTTTTATTATACTAGAACATTTTTCAGAGAGAGTACAAATGGAACCAAATGGACCCTAACGGGTCCATTTGGTTCCATTTGTACACCCTCAGAAAAAAAAGGTCCTACGTGAAGAGTCATTAACAAACACGTCTTGATGATGTCATCAAGCTGTGTTTCACCATGTTAATTATTTATTTCAGACCTCCAATTTAGGAAACGCAGAATGAGGGGTAACTTTCAAAATAATAATAAAAAGTGCAATCGTACACATCAGTGCAGCCTCATTGCGCCAGTCAGTCTTTCTGACATGATCACATTAATGAATAGGCCTACATGAATATAAAAAAAAAATGAACCTGGTGATTCGATATTGATATCATGACATTAAGAATTGCAAAATATTGGCATATCGTTTTTTTGTTTTTGCCCAGCCCTACCTGTACAGCTGTAGATTGTAATGTTTAGCCGTGTGGTTGGAAATGGAACCAAATGAACCTGTTAGGGTTCATTTGGTTCCATTTGTACGCTCTCAGAAAAAAGAAGCGTCTAAAGAAATCCAAATACATCTTGATGATGTCATCAAGATGTTTCACCATGTTAATGGTTTTCTTCAGACCTCCATCATTTCTTGAGAACACAGAATGGGGGGAAACATTTTTATCATGTCCACCCTGCACCTCTAGGGTATGCTACTAATGACATATTAGAATGTTTAAAATGGGTGGACTTCCCCTTTTAATGGAGCTAATGTTGTACTACAGGCTGAGGGATCCGGTGGCACACTCACTCTGAACATCTTCAAGCGACAAGAAAAAGAAGAAAAAAAAAACAGTATAGTCGCTGTTCCTTGTTGTGTACTCTCTCTAAGGAACATGAACTGGCTGACCCTTCCCTTTCCGCTGCAACACCAGCGATGACGCACTGAGGGTCTTGGAGTTCACATCTGTGATGAGACATCCTCACCTGGACTGTCCTCAGTGATGGGCACTAACTTGTTACAAGTAGCTAAGCTACACAAGCTTGACTACATTTTCCTGTAGCTTGTAGTGTAGCTTACTGCATTTGTTCTGGGAATAGCTTGTAGTGAAGGTACCGCTACTTGTTTTGAGTAACAAGGAGTGTAGCTTACTACATTTTCCCACGCACATTTTTGAATTCCGCCCATTTTTAATGGCCTGGGCCTGGAGACCACCGCTGCTACAGTATATATTTTGTAAAGTGTTTTAAAAGCTGCTGCCTCCTAGCCAGCCGGGGCGCCAGTCAGGAACTTGTTGGAATAACGTGTTCCACGCGCTACGTCCAACCAGGGAAACTACCCCCTGTCATGAAAAGAAGGCAGCTTGGACTCCTCATGCATTGAAGGAAGCATGAGGCATGAGGCCAGTCCTCTGCCTCCCCAGGTTGGTGGGGGTTGTGTAGAGCCAAGGATCACATTAGCCAGTGGATGAGTGGGGGAGTGTTTTAAAAGAAGCCTCCACTAGCCTAAGGGCCAAGGGCAGGGAGTTGTCACCCGGTCCCCAACAAGTGACACAGCATGTTACAGGGGGACCTAGAAGCGCTCTATATCCGAAGAGGGAAGTGCACTATCGTCTGACATATAGGACCGCAGTGATGGGCAGCTAGTAAGTTGTTACAAGTAGCTAAGCTACATAGCTTAAATACATTTTCCCGTAGCTTGTAGTGAAGCTACACTACTTGTTTCGAGTAGCTTGTAGTGAAGCTACACTACTTGTTTCGAGTAACAAGGAAACTAGCTTACTACATTTTCCCCACACACATTTTTGAATTCTGCCCATTTTTAATGGGTAGAAAACCTCTAATATACATCCCAAAACTTAGACATGCCACCATCCTATGTTCAAACCCACCCCTAGATTATTATTATTATGATTTTTATCTATATTATTATTATTATTATGTAGAAACTTGTACATTAAGTACATAAATCTATATTTCTATATATGTAGTGTTAATGTAGCAAGCTACTTTTGTTGTGTACCTAGTAGTGTAGTGTAGTGTAGTGTAGCTTGCTACAATTTTCTGTGAATAGCTTGTAGTGTAGCTTAGCTACATTTTTTCGAAAGTAACAAGTAGTGTAGCTTACTAACTTTTTTCCCAGTAACTTGCCCATCACTGTAGGACAGATGGTTACGGTTACCCCCCCCCCCCCCCCCCCCCCCATCTCCCCCCCCGATCCACTAGGCCTGACTGTATTTTCCCCATTCCCTCAATCTATGAGAATGATATTTATTATTAATATGGTTGTTCATAGCAGTAAATGAAACATAAGATTACAAACGACCTACTGCATCTGTGAATCCATTTGAGGCTCTCTACTGTATACCTCAGTGATTACCTTCTCACTCGTATAACTGTCGCGTTTGCCTCATTTTGCATTTACAAACAGACTAAATACATTTTTTTGTATTCTTTCTTTGTCTTTTATGTTTTTTTTTTTCATTCGGTTAAAAGGTTGGCCGTGCTCAAAAAGCCTTTTATTTTAATTACCTAATGTTTGAAATATTTTCCTTTTTGGGTCATATTGACAGCTATAGTGAGGTGGGGCCGTGCTTTGATTACCAGACTGGTAATCAAAATGGTATGGGGCAGCTTCATCGCCCATGGCGCGAAAGCCGCACCCGTACCATTTTCGGTTACAGGATTTTTATTAAAATAAAGCATCAATAATAACATTAACGTTGTTGTTGAAGTTGCAACAGACACGCAGCATGCATAAAGCTAAAGGTCTGACTCAGAGAGTTTTCTGTTTTCAATGATGAAATGCTGTTGGTTTAGTGGTGCCACAACTGTAGTTAGTTAGTAGCAGTAGTAGTGTTTCAAATATACAAAAAAAAATACAAATATAAGAACTTTCATTTGAAATATCTTGGTTGTTTTGCATGTCATCATGTTTGGTGGGGCAGTCTGGGCATTTAGGGGGGCATTGCCCCCCTAAATCCGCCCCTGAGCCTAGATCCGCCCCTGAGCCTGAACAAAGTAGTTCTATATTGCTGTACCACTGGAACACCAGTGGTCCCTGAGAGAAATCCAGGTGGTCCCCAGGCTAAATGATGGAAAGATGGTTAACCAGATCAACCGACCCGCAAGGGTCCATTTGGTTTCATTTTCACATTCTCAAGAGTTAAAATAGTCTTCATCTGATATTTTTACTTATGTGTTTTAGGCTCTGCATATTCATTGGCTTGTTTTGTCTACAAGTAACTTCTCTCCAGTGCCAGCCTTGGCCCATTAATGTCCAGTTCAGTTATTATTTATACAGCCATTAGCCAGCATGGGCACCACTCACTGCCTTATACTATGTGGGTCTTTTTCAACTGTTTTAGTCTTGTGTTTTGTTTTTCTCCTCCACTTCCCTTTGCTATACTGTAGGATTAATCCAGAGATGCACGCCAGTCAAGTATCACTACACGTCCTCCATCCTCCCCCGGAATCTACCTGTCAACATTACAAAGACTATACGACAGGATGAGTGGCATGCACTCCGTAAGTCTCTGCCTCTCCTCTGCGCCTGTCTGAATGGGATAGACTCATAATAGTCTGCTCCAATCAATCTGTCACGCCTTGTATATCGGCCTTGTTTATCCTCACATTCCTATCTGTCTCCCTTCTCTCCTCCTTCCCACAATAAAATACAGAGTGGTCATTTAACTCAGTGGGGGGTACAAATGCAACCCCATGAACAGGGGCGGATGTAACAATTCCAAATTACACCCATAACATTTTCGGGTTGTATATTAGGCAAGTAAAGCATCGATAATAACATCAGTTGTTGTTGAAGTTGCAACAGACACGCAGCATGCATAGAGCTAAAGGTCTGACTCAGAGAGTTTTCTGTTTTTTTTATAAAAAAAAAAAAAAAAACGCTGAAATGCTGTTGTTTTACTGGTGACACAACTGTAGTTAGTTAGTTAGCAGTAGTAGTGTTAAAAATCCTTTTAAATATACGGTAAGCACTTTAATTTGAATTATCTTTGAAATTTGGGTTGTTTTGCATGCCATCGCGTTTGGCTTCCCTAGATCCGCCCCTGCCCATGAGAGTTAATTTTACATTCTACATTTTACAGTGTACGTACGTCTGTTTCTGGCTTACGTCTTGCGTTCTCTAACCGCTTCTTCGTATCCTCGCATTATTAGAATGTATATTATATTCAAAATAATAAAACTAGAACGACAACAATTAATCAATCAAGTTTTTTGCAATCTGTCGGACATTTTCCTACTTAACCAAAAGTTGAATATACCATCAAGAATAACACAGAAGATGAGTATGGCACCTTTCTAGCTATTCTAGCTATAGGGACACCATGAGTGTCCCTATAGTTTTATTTCAATAGCAGCCTATTTAGCTGCTCATCAAACGTGTTTTTGAATGGATTCATCTTTATTGTTGTTTTTATGGTTAATACATTTGTGACCCAGTCATTGGGGATTTTTGATTTTCGTGAAAGCAGCATATCAGAGCTACAATCTGACATATTGGTCCAGTTTGACCCACAAGTCTTTGAGCTATGGTTTATAGAGTAATGTCTGGCAGAAAACAGTGATTTGAGAAAACAGCAGGGATTAGAGTTCTCAGTACTGTGATTTCAGTCATGAGGATTTCACAGGGGTCATTTAATTAGCTCAGTGCTTATTTGCAAAAGATCATTTTCAGTCTCAAGATTATTTTTTTTACTTTAATCCCTCAAACAGGCTTTAAACGTTCACTTCTGTGGACTCTAACATTACACCAATAGCTACATGTTTAAGCATTTATTTTATATTTACATGAGCTGTCAATCGATTAAAATATTTAATCGCGATTAATTGCATAATTGCCCATAGTTAATCTTTGATTAATCGCAATTTAATCGCATATTTTCATGAGTTCTAAATATACCTTAAATGAGTGTTTTTCAAGAATATTCATATCAAGGTCAATTATGTATTCTGCATTTGAGCCACAGACCACCATTTGATGACATTTATTTAGACTTCCAGACCTAAATTAAAGAATTTGTCAACGATATCATTCGGAACGAACATGCGCATTTTGTAGAAAGTTCTCTACATTCTCTAATTGTGTAGACTTATTTTAAAATAACTTAACTGATGCAGATATTTAAAAATTATTCACCTGCATTTGGCGAAATTGAACCAAATGGACCCACTCGGCCTTTGGTTTTACTGTGAGTTAATCTCGCACTAAAAAAATTAATCGAGTTAACTCATGGCTGAGTTAACTCGCGATTAACTAGTTAACTCGGACAGCCTTAATTTTTACGTGTCTCTGTCTCTAACATTACACATATAGAGCTACATGTTTAAGCATTTATTTAATATTATTTACATGTCTTCTGTGGACTCTAACATTACACATATAGCTACATGTTTAAGCATTTATTTCATGTTTACATGTCAAATTCAGCTCTGATATTTATTTCATGCATGTTTTAGTATGTGAAGAGTCTGACTGCTATTAACTCATTTTGCCTGAAAAAAAAAAAAAAAACATTTTTTCTCCTGTCCTGAACAGCTAGTGTTTTCCCAATGACTCAACCTCAGTTAGAATTGGTCACAATTGATTCATCGGCCGATTATTTAAACATTTATTTAGCGATCACCTTAAAAATATGCGTATATTTTTTAAGGCGATTGCTACATACTGTAAATGTTTAAATAATGGGCCAGATGAATCAATCGTGGAAATAATGGTTAGTTAGCAGCCCTATAGACGCTACCCTTGGAATGATGTCTGCTGTGTGCTTGCAGATCTACGCAGGATGACGGCTGGCTTCGTGGGCATGGCCGTGTCCATTATTCTCTTTGGCTGGATCATTGGAGTGCTGGGCTGCTGCCAGCAGCATGACCTCATGCAGTATGTAGCAGGACTGCTCTTCCTCATGGGAGGTACAGTGAGAGCATGTTCTCGCATTACACCCAACTCTGTGTGTGTGTGTGTGTGTGTGTGTGTGTGTGTGTGTGTGTGTGTGTGTGTGTGTGTGTGTGTGTGTGTGTGTGTGTGTGTGTGTGTGTGTGTGTGTGTGTGTGTGTGTGTGTGTGTGTGTGTGTGTGTGTGTGTGTGTGTGTGTGTGTGTGTGTGTGTGTGCAGGGGCGGATTGGCCATCTGGAGTACAGGGAGTTTTCCCGGTGGCCTGCGCCACCTAGTGGCCTGGACAAGATCCAAAATGCACTAGTGGCACTTCCAAAATGCACTAGAATGCGCTAGATGCTCGCCTGGAACATACAGATCAAAATGACCATTAATCTTCTACATTCTCTAGTTGTGTAGACTAAGTTGGGCTAATTCACATGATGAATATTTTAACTCTTTGAGAGCGTAAAAATGAAACCAAATGGACCCGCAAGGGTCCATTTGGTTTCATTTTTACGCTCTCAAAGAGTTACATCTGGTTAACCAGCAGTGCCCCCCCAGGGTGGCCTGGCAAAGGCAAAATTGTCCCGGTGGGAAAATAGGTGCCAATCCGCCCCTGTGTGTGTGTGTGTGCGTGTGCGCAGAATGTGTCTGTATGATTAGCTGTTTATTTTGTATGTGAGAGTACGGTTGATGGTGAGGTTCACTGTCAAGGATACACACACATGCACACACGCACGCACACACATCCAAAAACAAACATACTCTGAGTTGGTTATGACTCAGAACGTCTTTTGTCCTGCCTGACTGTGATTTACGACTAGGGTTGGGACGATACATTTTAAAAGCGATCCGTGTTGGGAAATATTAATGGGAAAGTAATACCTTCACTTTACCTATGACCCCTTAGAAAAAAATAATATGTAACACATTAAGAGTAATGTGTTACATAATTACTTTATTACTTTTGCCAGTCTCCACTCCCACCCGATAAAGAATAGAGATGTACAGCACAATGTGTTTATAGAGACAACTTGTAGTGTAGGTCATGTGTTAAAGAATAGAGATGTACAACACAATGTGTTTATAGAGACAACTTGTAGTGTAGGTCATGTGTTAAAGAATAGAGATGTACACACAATGTGTTTAGAGACAACTTGTAGTGTAGGTCATACGTGTAGAATGCTGCGGTGGATTATGATCTACAAACTACTGCACATCTCTGTTGTCATCTGTTGATAGCTTGTAAAATTCAATTTTTGAAGTACATAATGTACACTAGGAAGTAAATACTGTACACTAGGACCAGAGTTGGGTGTAACGAGTAATAATACTACTTTGGTCTGTAACAACTAATATAACAGCACTATAATTATTATTCTTTTTTTAAGTAATAACATTACTAGTTACTTCGCTTTGGTCGCTTTGGCCATTATTCATTACTTGTCATGCTGCTGCTATCAGCGACGTTTCGTTGGAGAACAGAGACGGCTGTTCAGGGTGTAAGGCAGCATTCACACTATTAAATTTGATAAATTGGCCATGATTTCTCAAATCGGCCATGATAAGCCCACCTCCATTCATTTCCAAAGGGTGTCACATGGTTTCACTTGTCAAACGTGCCCCATGCTTGTCCTGGTCGCAACCCAAGATGTTGAAAGAGCCATTTTCGACCCAAAATTAAATTCAAAATCTGTCTGGATCCGCATTTTATTATTATTTTTTCCTGAGAGTGTGCAAATGTGAACCAAATGGACCCTGGCAGGTCCATTTGGTTCCATTTGCACACTCTCAGAAAAAAATATCCTCAAAGAAAAATCATTGACATGGTTTCTAAAAAAAAAAAAAAGGACTTTTACAGAACTCCATTTCTAGTCCACACAACATCTCTAAGGTATATTAATGACATAGTAAACTGAGTAAACCTTTGAAAATGGGTGGTTCAGATTGAAAGCTCCCACCTCTAGCCTCGACACCCAGGCTTTCATTTTCGTCCGCCTTGCGCGAAAAGGGAAAGCCTGGACTAACGTGCGTTGGAAAGTGGCCTTGAGGGGGGTGTCAACCTTCTGGGGTGGGCGTCGCTCTAAATGATGTGACGTAGAACAGCAGTGGACGGACGTGGGAGGGGCCGGAGATGACGACACGTTAGTGAGATCAAATCAGAGCGCAGCACTTCCGCCGTGTGGATCCCACGACACCCCCGCCCCCCAAGGCCAAAATCATTGAGGGCTAGACCAGGCTATCCCACCTCTGATAACTGCTGGGATTTTTTGACATGGCCAAGTGCTACTTTAACTGGCAACTGTCAGGGTGACTGAAATGTTTATATTATTTTGGTGTGGATCACCCCAGTGTGTGTATGTAATGATGCTACATCCAGGGAGCCACTAGGGCTGTGTTCTATAGCCGCAGGTTTCTGACCCCTATCCTAAACCCTCCTCCATCCTGATGAGTCAAGAGATGTAATAGTGTGAATGCAGCCTGAGCGCCGCTACAGGAGTGACGCTTAATTTGGGATTGCACTGGGATGGTTGCCACATCTGACCCAGAGCCTTCTAATAGGGGAGTTACGATATTGAGGGGTTAGAAACCAGAGTGGAGCAGCCAGTCATCACGTGACTACAGTATACAGAGCCTCTCTGAGTCCTAACTGCAATTGGGCATACAACAAGAATGGCGCAAATAAGAGCTATTTTAGGTACGTATGCAAAACGACAACTGTTTTAAAGTAACGTTCACTCACGAGTTACAGTAGTCCAGTAAATGTGCATTTAAGCCCATCGGCACGTTTGACTGGAAAGTTCAGCCCCCAGGAAGAAACCCTAAATACAAAGGGAAGACATCATTGCACATAAAAACACACCAAGGGGTCTATTTACAAACTGTCACCTCTTAAACATATACAAAATTGAAAAAAAAAAAAAATATATATATACAAAAATCACGGCACCCTCTCTTTAAGAGGTGCAAAAGGCTCATGTGTCACCATCCCCCCAGGGGCGATTGTGTGAATGATGATATTTATTTTAAGAGACACGTTGTAAATGGCATCTCTGCATCTTTGTGAATGAAGGCTAATCACTTTGATGACTCGCTTACTATGAAGGCATCATTGAACGGCACCGGCGAGTCTTCAAAGTCATTAATAAATAATCGATCATACAAATGCACACAGATTGCACCTCCTCTTCCAACCACGTCTGATTATTTTTACTGATAGAGAGAGAGATAGGGAGAGAGACTTATAAACTCATGTAAAAGTAATGGTAAGCATCGCATAGAACTTATAAACCCCATCATCAATCTATCGATATCCTGCAGCTTTACACAGCGTGCAAACATATAGCACCTTGCATAAAGGTGCTATATACCGTGAATGTACCATTTAACCATTGAGAACCCTTGTTCTAAAGCAGGGTGGTCCTAAGAGGATTTCAGGTGGTCCCCAGGCTAAATGATGGAAAGTTGGTTAACCAGATTTAACTAAGAGTGAGAGTAACTCTTAAGAGCGTAAAAATGAAACAAAATGGACCCTTGCGGGTCCATTTGGTTTCATTTTTGCATGCTCAAGAGTTAAAATATTCATCATTTGAATTACCCTAAGTCTACACCTAGAGAATGTAGAAGATTAATCTGTATGTTTGCCCGTTTTGTTTTCTCCGAAATCCAGCCTGGAATTTGTGGCCAAAATCAAAAGAAATCCTTAGCTTTTGGGGTCTGTGGGTCTAAGATGTCCTAAAATGGTGCTCCTCCGCGACTTAAATTCTGAATAAACAGTGGGCCCTGGTATGTAATAGGTTGAAATCCACTGCTCTAAAGCAACATATGCTGTGTCTGTGTCCTCCTGACTTCCAGGGACGTGCTGCATCATCTCGCTGTGCACCTGCGTGGCGGGCATCAACTTCGAGCTGTCGCGCTACCCGCGCTACATGTACGGCCTCCCCGAGGACATTAGCCACGGCTACGGCTGGTCCATGTTCTGTGCCTGGGGCGGCCTGGGTCTCACCCTGCTGGCCGGCTTCCTCTGTACCCTGGCCCCCTCCCTGAGCACGCCCACGCGCACCACGCCCCACAAGCCCCGGCAGGAGAACGGAACCGTGTGAGACTTCTTCACTACTTCTTCTTCTTGGACCCGTTAAGAGGAGGCATTAATAACGTACGTAAACGTTTGTTCGTTCGTTCATTCGTTCAGGGGTTTCAGACTGAACCCTCACGGAGACAACGCGCACACACACAACAACTAAAAAAAACAAAAAAACAACCCTCACTCTTCTCTTCCACCCTCGTCTCTTATTGGACTGTGAAACAGTCTTTTGTTCGGAGAAAAGAAAAAAGAAAAGCACCGTCGCACACCGGCGGCCGTCTGCGTTAACGCCAACCCCCTTCCAGTTGTTCAGCGTGCCTGAGTTTGTGCCAGAAGGAGTTTTAAAAGCAATGATAAGACTTCATACAACCTTCTCCTCGAATACAATGAAGGATTGATTGAGCAGCGGCATCAGAGGGGGGGGGGGGGCACAAAGATTTACACGTCGAGGTTTTGCCGAGGCTCTCATGGCTCTCATAGCACAAACTAGACATTTTACCTTGTTCAGACGTTTGTTTGATGATGCCAAACTCGGTGGCAGCCTAAAGGTGACTGTTGTTGTTTTCTCTCAAAGGGGGTTTGTCTTAAAAATGGTGCTCTCTTAAAATGCATAACGTCACATGCACATAATTCAACACAACGAATCGAAGCACATGATTACACACACACACGCGCACACACGCACACAGAGCAAAACCATGTCCTCAAAATGAAACAAACAAGCTAAGATAACATGCCAGAGCATCCTGTCTGCATTCCTCTTTTAGTCAAGTGATCTGTGCTGTGTTTGTTATTGTTTGCAATGGGCGGGGAGGGGAAAAAATAATAATAAGAAAAAGAGAAAAAAACAAATAAAAAATAAACTGGCATTAAAAGTGCCCATTGTTAATCTTCAAAGTACAGTATGACACATATCATTAAGTATTAACTCCTGGAGAGACTTTAAACCTTACAGTAGAGCAGTCGGTTCTCAAAACGTTTCAAACTCTTTGAGACGAGGAGCGGAAGCAAATTGGACCGTTTGGTTCCATTTATGAAGCTCACACACCCTGAGGGGGTCCCCGGCCTGGACCCCCAGCCCACTTTGAGAACGGCCAAGAAGAGCACAATATTGAAATATTGGGGGTGAGTGAAACACTTAAGAATAAGGACATAATTAATATACAGAACAAAAATGTGCTTTGAAGAGAAAACTTTTCTGATGCTTCTTAAAAGATTCCGTATGTACAAAATGCATCTCTACGTAGATTCAGGTCATTGTTTGTATAAAGTAGATCTTGAAAAAGAATGTTTTGTTATTTTGTTTGTTTAGGGTTTACAATGGCAGACAGTATGGGTCTAATGTTTAACGCTAACAGTGGCAGACAGTATAGGTCTATGAAGGAGTTTGTTAGGGATAACAGTGGCAGACAGTATAGGTCCGTGAAGAATGAACCACATTCAATCTGACATCTCTTTTAGGGTGACCAGATGTCCCTCTTTGCAGTGGGACAGTCCCTCATTTCCGAGACTTTTCAAGCCTCCCACAAATTGAAACTCTGTCTGATTGCCCCACATTGTGACTGGCAAGGCACCAGCCAGTGTTCAAAATGCCCTAATACTTGGTAGTCCCCTAATAGTTGGCATTTCTGTTGTTACTATTCCTGCCATAGATGTGTGTTTTCTTTTTTTTTATAATCCGAGAAGTATTCCACGCCATGGTGCCACTATATTTCCACATTCACTCCAGCATACTGTCAACACCGCATACTGTCCTATCAAAAATAGGTGATCAGCTATTTTTGCTATATTTGACATGAAATCCTGAATTATGTTTTTTTAATATTGACATGATCAAGATGTTAATTTCACCACTCGACTTGTCCCACACATTCAACACTTCTGTCCCTCAAATAAACATTTTGGATCTGGTCACCCTATAGTCTATAGACCTGCGCAGTGACGTCACCAGTCCTGTTCCACTAGAGGATTCCTCATTCATTTTCCTCATAGACTTTTCGAAAATGGTTAATAAAAACACGATTGCGCCGCGGCCAAAGCCAACTCGGGTTGTGACAAATCATGACAACAAACACAATATCGTCATATAATATATGATTAGGAAGGCATGATACAAGACTTTTTGTTTGTTTTTCATCTTAGAAATGATTTGATTGTCCCAAAAGTTTGTGTGTGTCATCATGATTCGTTGGCTTTGTCCGCGGCGTAATCGTCTTTATATAAATTATTTTCCAAAAGTCTATTAGAAAAATGAATGGGGAATCCATTTCTGGAACATTCTTGACGAAAATTGTGAAACAGAATATCGGCAAAACTTTCAGACATAGTTAAAAAAAAATAGCATATCAACAAGCTCACATCACGTTGTGATATAACACATTCTGAGCTTGCAGATCGCTATTTTTTATACTGTCCGTCCTATGACTAAGTATACAGGGCTTGAGCTCCATGACATCACATACTGTATGTAACAACAATAACAGAACAAGAATAATGCATCATTCACTGCCATGGTATGGTATAATACGCATTCAGTAAATGAAAGGTATTGTGTGGTTAATGTACAGAATGAAGGAAAGACATTAGCCAGTAACAGAGAGCCATGGTGAAATCCAATAAGGTCTGGTCTAGCCGTGACACAGTATATGGTGTGGTCTGGCCTTCAAAAGCCCAGTGTTGTTTGTGACCTCATGCAGCACAACAGACGTGCAAAGGGAAAAAATCCAGGAGGCGCGAAAACAATCCTCGACTGCGACGACCGTCGCGAGGGTTTTATAACCGCCTCGACCGTTTGGCCCGTTGTGTTTTTGAGTTTGACATCCCTGTGCTAAAGTCAAAAAATTGGTACTAGTCGAGGGCCAGAACCGCAGGTACCGGGGCACCGGGCAAACAGCAAAAGTTAATTCCCTTCAAAAATCAGATATTAATAGCATTATTAAAGCTCAGTTTTACTCCTTGAGTATATAAAAATAAGAAAGTAAATCAATTGATTGAAGAAAGTATTTGTTTCTTAGACCAGAGGGCCAGTTCTAACCGTAATTAAATATCATCCTGCGGGCCAAAGGTAATACATTGACGGGCTTGATTTGGCCCCCGGGCCTTGAGTTTGACATATGTGGTTTAGCATAACAATCTCTACTGTTTTACATTGCAGTCGCAACCGTTTTGCAATTTGCATAACAGCCGCAACAGTATGGCATAACGGTTGAGGGTTAAGGCTAGGTTTAGGCATGGGTTTTACTGAGTTATGTTTAGGGTTAGGTTTAGGTTTAGTAGGGAAAACGGTCGACTGTTATTCAAAACGGTCGTGACTGTTGTGCAAAATGGACGCGGTCGAGGATTGCTTTCGCTGGCTCCCGAAAAATATGATTGCATTATGGTACATAAAATGTTAATAAGACATTCATTCATTACACCATGATTTGAGATTGAAGTATTGTCAGGTTTGTTCAATTGATATTTATGTATTTATTTATATTTATTTATTTTATCCATTATGCAACTTTAAACATCCCACTCAATCAACAAGAACTGATTGAGGGTAGATTCTGAAATGTCATCACAATGCTGTCCTTCTGCCAACACCATGTCTTATTTATAATTCAGCTATGAAGAGATGGAAGAGGAAAGATGAAAACCGAATCAGCCTGTTTAGCCATGTCAGTAATATATCTTTGTCTTTTGTGTTATTGAAAGGATTCATAAGGGGTTCAGGCTGTATTTCATGGCCCATTTATGAGTGATCAACATTTATAACAATTTACACATTTATCTAGCATGATTAATGATTGCATAGCAATGATAGCATATTTCAAAATAAAGTCATACAGGACGGTAATGACACAGATAATAAACTCTAGGAAAAGCCATTAAACGTGAAAGGAAGATAACTTTTCCTATGACTTTAGTTATGCTAAAGTATTTAATGAAGTGGACTAGGAGATTTTGGAATGGGTATAAACACTATGGTGGCTGAAGAAGTATTTTTGCTCCTGAAATGTGACACAAGCACAGGAGAAAGTCTTATGACAGGACCTATAGAGTGCTGCTTTGTTTTCCTAATAATATTGTATGGATTCTAAACAATTTTCAACAGAGAACCACCATAGAATCATACAGCATATTAAAGTAATATAAATGTGTAATGAAGTTATTTTAAATGTTAATTTTTCATTTGAAAACCAGTCATGACAAAATAAGTCATTTTAGAATACAGTATAGCTGTGTTAAAGAAGGTACTAGGAAGGCATTACCATGTATGTAAACGATGCTGTTTATTATTTTCTATTTCATCAATGCTTCTTCCCTCTTTTTTGTGCAGCAAAAATAGGCATTTTCGTTGAGCAAAAAGTTTGTTTCTGGATGAATATGTTGAAAGATTACTAACTTTCAACATATTCATCCAGAAACAAACTTCTGGGTGAATATTGACGGATTGGAGGAGGGAAACGTGACAACTGGCATTTTACAGTAGGCCTATAAGAATTCAGTCGTATTTGTTGTACAAAGATTGTTATGGATTGAGGGTTAAGTCAGTCTATAGGCTTTTACATGATGTGAAAAATGTGCCAGCAACTAGGTCATAAATTGAATATGTAATTGATAATGTGTTTCTGCTAATGTGCCGCTCACAAAATATAATTATGTGGGTTTCTATTGTACAATGGAATGAATGAGTAATAGGTACTTAAATATTACTGTAGAGAGTAATGTTTATCTACAGGGTAAATGTTGATAATTGAAACATGCATTAATCATGTATGACTGAAGCACAATTGATCGTATTCCCACGGCAGCCATTTTCTTTCAGAGGGGGGCGTATTCGGGGGCGTCCGTCGGTCCGTCCGCCCCCATGTGAGACACGCATGGCAAGAGACAAAATGGCCGCCGTTTTGAATGAGGTCAACCAGCACACGCAACAAAAAAAAAATGTGCATCTCGATTGTGTCTTTCCTGCTGTATCAAAAATAATTGTGTTCCATCACTAGTGCAGAACTTTTGATCGAGTTTCAACCGAACAGTTTTTACAAAGCACAAATTTGTATTGGAATTAAAGAACGCAGGTTTTAACTCTGTGCGGGAGCCCCTTTTGGCGTTTGAAGTTGAAAGTATTAGCATTAGCTTCAGTGATTGAAACTATTAGCTTTAGCTAATGCTAAAACATTCTAAAACCAGATGTACAAGCTCACAGCAGAGCTTGTAAGTTTGCTAATTTTGAGAAATTGTAGAGCAATTAAATCTTTGAATATTCTGTTACAGTGAATATTTGTAACTCAAATATAGGGGGGAGGGGTCACTGGAACTACGCATCAGAAATGGGTTAAAACAATGTGTGGGCGGCCCAGCAAAATGTGTTTTTAATATGTATTATGTATTAATAATATATTGCATCAAATGATTGTTGGTATATTATTGTTGGAACACCATAATCTTGGTACAGTAGTATAGCACACAGTAACAACACAGCAAGAAGTCAAGAATATGCTTCTTATGGTAAACGCAACAAGCCCGATTTTCTTTGTCGTGGAACCGGAATCGGAACAAATCTTCCTAGATCAGTGGTTTTCAACCTTTTTTTTATACCAGGACCCACTATTTATTCTGCATTTTACACGTGACCGCCATTTGATGTTGAGTTCATTCCCTCTGACACAAAACTAAGGATTTTCAAGTTTGTGTCCACAATTTAGTAGGGATAACTGGTCAGACGTTGGTCGAAATAACAATTCTTCTACATTTTCTGAAGGACAATTAAGTCATTCAGATGGTTGAATATAATTTAACTCTTGAGAGCGTGAAATGAAACCAAATGGACCCTCCCGGGTCCATTTGGTTTCATTTCACGCTCTCAAGAGTTACAGATCTATAAGGGTCCATTTGTTTACTGTTAACTGTCCATCATTTAGCGTCAGGGACCACGTGGAATCCCTCTCAGGGTCTATACTGGTGGTCCCCGGACCTCTGTATGGTTGAAAACCTCTGTCCTAGATCTGCTATCTCCCGCCGCCGCGTGTCGCGCTGTATTAATGTATTGTGTCCTGATCAGATTCTAGTTTCTGATGCTTTTCACAATTTTTTCAAAAATAGCAGAACTACCAGCTCATATCGCGCCACTCGGTGGCGCGATATGAGCTTGTGGATCTGCTATTTTTCAACAGCTTAAAAACACCAAAACGCGTTCAGTACACAAAGGGTTAATGTATTGTAACAACAGAGAGAAAACAGAAGGAACGGAGTCAGCACAATGTATCCATGTATGCAAACAAAAAGGGGCAAAACAAGAAAGAAAACATGATAAAATGGCAACAATCAGTATTCCATCGTGGGTACCATGGAGACGTCCTTGACGACGGCCCGCCCCGTACAATGCCACATTTTTAAAGGACCACTTCACCACTTTTCAACGTAGTCTTCATATAATAGGTCCTCACTAACGTACTGTACATGGTAAAAAATACCACTATTTTTTTTTCCTACTCAGTCTGTGTCTCACAGGAGGACTGTGGGCAGTTCATTGGAAGATTCTTCCAATGACATCATCATTCTGCAGATTTTTTTTTAATCTGTTTTTGAAAAAAATATTTATATTTTTATGACCGGGAGAACGATGAACGATGGCTGCCATTTTTGCATTGCGACTTTTCAGGAATAGAAAGCCTGCAGTTTCTATTAGCTTGGATTCCACCATTGATGATGTCATTGGAAGAAGTTTCTGAACTGTCCACAGCCCTCCTGTGAGACACAGACTGAGTAGGAAAAAAAAATAGTGGTATTTTATCATGTACATTAGTGAGGACCTATTATATGAATATACGTTGAAAAGTGGTGAAGTGGTCCTTTAAAAGTGTCGCGACTTCTTTTAAGTAGCACAGTTATTGTTTTCTATGTGTCATTTCTACTGGTTCAATTCACTAAGGATGTTGTGTGCAGGGTGGGGGTTGGGGGTTAAGAAAAAATAATAATAATAGAAAGACATCATTGTCTTGCATGAGATCATTGCAGTTAGTTTCTTTCAATCTATCAAAAATGATGGCGTCCATTTTTTTTATTTTTATGTATTTATTTTATGGAAATAAAAAAGAAAAATGCAATTACTATTCTAATGGGATGTGCATCACCAACATGTGTTGATTTGTCACTTTAGCTATAGTTAGCAGAGACAGTGTCAGTTATGGTTCATGCTGTATCTATTTCACCGCTTTGTGTTGCAGCAGTGGTCCTTGAGATGGTTCCAGGTGGTCCCCAGCTAAGTCAGTTAACCAGATGTAACTCTTGAGAGCGTAAACAAGAAACCAAATGGACCCTTGCGGGTCCATTTGGTTTCATGATTACACTCTCAAGGGTTAAAATTTTCTCCATATAAATTAGCCCAAGTCTACACAACTAGAGAATGTAGAAGATTAATGGTCATTTTGATCTGTATGCTTGACTGTTTTTTGTTTCCCAAATCCAGACTGGAGTTGTGGACAAAATAAATCTTTAGTTTTGGGGCTCTGTGGGGTTAAAATGTACCCAAATAGTGGTCCTCTGTGGCTCAAATGCCGAATAAATAGCGGGCCGTGGTATCAAAAAGGTTGAAAATCACAGTGTTACAGCCAGGAGAGCTTGAGGTTATGTCTGAGCCCTGCAAGGAATATTTGAAATAACCAAAATGACACAATGAAAACCCCATTGAACCACAGTGTATCAGCTAGGACACACTGCCACCTAGAGGACAGACCAGGCTTTGAGTGGCTTTGGTATTATAGTACTGTACTGTATAGCGTGGTCTACTAACAAACTAACCAGCCAATGGCTTTATGGCTTTTTCACCTTTGTTTTATTATTGTTAAAGATTTATTTGGTTGTGAGTCTGTGTGTCTGTCTGTCTGTCTGTAAATTAGTCAAAAAATTAGTCAAAAAACGTATTTTCACTATTATGGCTTTTTTTAAAGCAACTATATATACTGTATGTATGTGTATATATATATATATATATATATATATATATATATATATATATATATATATATATATATATATATATATATATATTATATATATATATATATATATATATATATATATATATATATATATATGGCCTATGTTAATGGCATTTCGAAGACTTTAGTCCTGATACAGTATAGATACAGTATTTTAGATTTTAACAGTGATCCTCCACCTCCTTGTGGATGGGGCGGGGGGGGGGGGGGGTCTGTTGTCTTACTGAGATAACATGTAAGCAGTTCTCAATAACATCAGAGACACTGGACTCACTGCTACAATGTAAAATATCATATAAAACCACATATTACACACATAAAGACCAACATGAGGAAAGTGTTCTAAATCTGCTAAATGGCATTACCATAGATTTCTTTGCAAAAGCAGTGAAATGTCCCTTAAAGCATTATTTGTTAGTTTAGGTCTTGTTGAGAGACAGTGAGACAGCAGCAGGGTGGGATTGACCATTGGGCGTATACAGGGAGGTCTCCTGGTGGGCCACGACCCGTAGGGGGCTGGTGTGATTCACCGTATGATTAAAAGCACTGGTTTTCAACCTTTTTGATCCCAGGGCCCATTATTCATTCAGAATTTCGAGCCACGGAGGACCACCATTTGATGACAGAGGACCCCAAAACTAAAAGATTTATTTAGCTTTTTCGGTCCACAATTCCAGGCTGGATTTGGGAAACAAAGCAGTCAAACATACGGATGAAAATGACCATTTTCTAATTAGACTTGGGTCAATTTAGATGAATATTTTAACTCTTGAGAGTGTTGACATGAAACCAAATGGACCCACAAGGGTCCATTTGGTTTCATGTTTACGCTCTCAAAGAGTTACATCTGGTTAACCAACTATACCAGGTAGAATAGGTCCATCACGCGATGGTTGTGGTGGCCACCAAATCACGCTAAAAATGTCCGGGCCGATTTTTTTGCCCAGTAGTTTGGGAGGTTCAGTGCCTTGCTTAACGGCACTTTTGCAGAGATTGTTGGTCACCCTAAATGTACATTTCCAGACACACAGCAGCTCACCGTAGGAATCGGTGAGTTAATGTCAGAATTATAAGAATCGGATTGTCTTTTATTCATTAAAAGCGTACAAAATACAAATATAGATAATATAGTATACTTATAGTAAGATCTGATCATTCTCTTCTTTTGTAACTAAGTAATCCATTTACCACTATAACGGTAATCACCATGTCCATACATACGATAAACAAATGTTTGGTTTTCTTTTAACACAGCATTTCAATGTTATTATTCACAGACCTGCTGTTGTCAACCAGGGCTATAGCGGACATAGGGGCATATTTATGTCCGTGGCAAAAAAACAGAATTTTGACAACAAAAAATGTCCAACACAAACGATCGTGGCATTCAAAATATAACTCATTACAGTCTAATATTATAATGTATTTCTAATATTATAATGTATGTATTATTGTACAGTCCTCTACAATAATACATTTTCACATACAGTAATTTATCTAATGTAACAACCCATACCTCCAGCTATACCTATGCTAAGTACTTTGTCATTAGAAATCACCCAACAAGACGTCACGTCAGTGTCTTAGTGCTGCTCCTCACAGCTAGAAGATCCTGGGTTAGCGAGAATCGAATTGTGGGTGCTGGCGGCGTGTCTGCTCCTCCACGTCATCAGTGCCCATACCCAAGGCGGGGTTGGCGAAAGGGCCCTTTTCTGTGTGGAGTTTGCATGTTCTCCCTGTGTCCCCTAGGGTACATACCTCACCATGTTCTCCCTGTGTCCCCTAGGGTGGATACCCTGACCATGTTCTCCCCGTGTCCCCTAGGGTAGAAACCCTAAAAAAAAAACATGCAGTAATCCTGGTCTCTAGACTGCCTCCCCCTGGTCAGCCGGGGTGCCTGATGGAGGGGACAGGAACTGGTTGGAATAACGTTTAACTTCCACGCGCTACGTCCAACCAGGGAAACTCCCCCTGTCAGGTGAAAAGAAGGCAGCTTGGACTCCTCATGCATTGAAGTAAGCATGAGGCCAGTCCGCTGCCTCCTCAGGTTGGTGGAGGGTGTGTAGAGCCCAGGATCACATTAGGTAATTGGCACAGGGTGAAAAAATGGGTTACAATATGGGATAAAAAAGGACAAAAAATAAAATAAAAAATAAATCCCCCTACAAACATTCCATTGCTATAGGCATCTTCTTATATGTATTCATTATACAGGTACAGTATATATCCACAAGTCATAAAATAGTAATATTTGGCATCTTTTCAAACTGCACCCGGTGTCCAGCTTAAAGGAACACTTCACCCATTTTCAACATTATCTTTATATACAGCAATTGGTCCTCACTAATGGTCTAATACTGTAGATGGAACAATTTCCATCTATTTATTCTGCACCTCCTTGTTCAGACACCTGCCCACCAGTGACATCATCAAGCGAGAAGCGAGAACCAACATCATTATTATTATTATTTACCGGAAAGGTGCAGATGCGTAAAAAGGGCAGGGGGCTGAATCCCCTTTGATGTGGACGCGTGCACGTCCCTGTAGCGCTGCCCCCTTTGACGTATAATGTGTGCATGTCCCTGTAATATCGGCTAATGCTAGCGTTGGCGGCTAAACATCGGATTTCAAATCATGAAACGACACACTACTAGCAACGTTGTTGGATAGACAACACACCAGGAGCTTATGAAACTGAAGTAATAAGATGTGTGTGTGTGTGTGTGTGTGTGTGTGTGTGTGTGTGTGTGTGTGTGTGTGTGTGTGTGTGTTTTCTGCGTGTGTGTGTGTGTGTGTGTGTGTGTGTGTGTGTGTGTGTTTCTGCGTGTGTGTGCGTAACACACAGTAACTTAGCGTGCCGTAAGTGTCACAGCATATGTTTACTGCGTCGCGTCACAGCGCGACAGCTTCCTCCCGGTTTACATACTAAGTTGTCACCTGCGGTCGCAATAAAAAAGGTTATGACAACTCTTGAGAACCGTTTATAGACAAAGTTGGACATGAAAATGAGTAAAGTGGCTCTTTAATAGAATATCTGAAACATGTTAAAATTGCTGTTCTGAAGCACTCGTTGAACAGCGGAATGTTCACCTCTGTTCCCCCATAGCAGGAAAAACGAGAGAGAGAGAGAGAGAGAGAGAGAGAGAGAGAGGGAGAGAGAGAGAGAGTTGCTTCCAACTCTGGGTATTCTCGGTGTCAGTATTACTTCTTCCCGCGGTAAAGAGCTCCGACCACCATATAACTATCAGGCGACATGTCCTTGGGGCTGCCGGGGGTCTTGGCCTTGGGGGTCCGACACACCCGGACCTCAGGCCTGGGCAGCGACGCCGCTCGACACGGGTCGTGTTTCTGCAGGTAACCCAGAAAGGTCTCCCATCCGCCGCCGACGCGCACCATCACGTGACGTTCATTCAGCATCTGGAGGGGAACAAAAGGGAGGGATCGCAGATGTATCAGACACAGGGCTTGACACCAGCACTTGCCCGCTTGCCCGGAGCAAAATGGTGGGGCAAGTGAAGACTGCTACCTGGTTGCCCGATCGGGCAAGTGTGCAACATAGTGCACTATAACACAACACAAGATAAATTTGTCTTGAAGGCAGTCATTGCACTCTGCCTCTGTGTCTTTCCCTGCTTTGTAGCTGTCCACAATTCCAGGCTGGATTTGGGAAACAAAACAGGCAAATTAACACATCAAAATGACTAATTAAGATGATTAATTTTAACTCTTGAGAGTGTAAAAATGAAACCAAATGGACCCGCAAGGGTCCATTTGGTTTCATTTTTACATTCTCAAGAGTTACATCTGGTTAACCAACTTAACTGGGGACCACCTGGAACCTGGGGGGCAAGTGACCATGACCTGAGGGCAAGTAGAACCTGACTTGCACTTGCCTGATGGGCAAGTGCCTCGGAGACCTTAGTGTCAACCCCTGAGACACTGTCAAACCCAGGGTGGATGTGGTAGGGGGATCTGGGGGATCAATTCAAATCAGGGGCGGATCTAGGCATGGGGAATGGGAAGGCCCAGTCTGCCCCACCAAACACGATCGCATGCAAAACAACCCCCAAGATATTGAAAGTGCTTATATTTAAAAGGGTTTGAAAAACACTACTACTGCTACTAACTAACTACAGCTGAGCTATGGCACCACTAAACCAACAGCATTTCATCATTGAAAACAGAAAACTCTCTGAGTCAGACCTTTAGCTTTATGCATGCTGCGTGCCTGTGGCAACTTCAACAACAACTGGTGTTATTATGGATGCTAAATTGCCTAATCTAATCTGTTTGGAACCTCATGACATCCTGACATGTTTTATTAGTTCAGTGGTCTTCAATATTTCATGTCAAGGACCCCTAAAATCATCTGCCGACCCTCATCTGAAAATAATATAATTTATAGTTCCACGTACCTCCTCCCCAAAAGACAAAATATTTTGAGTTAAAATGTTTCCTGTGACCAGTGTTGGGCAAAACGGGTAAAATATAATATAATATTAGTCGTCCTGGGCAAGACGTTAAACTGCAACCCCAGGCCTCCTGCATGCCTATACGGTGCATCTGGTGCTACCTAGTCTAGCCAATAGATATACAGCATATAAGAAAGCTAGATGGCTCGCCCGCACTGCTGGCCAATGGGGAGTGACGTTGTTACTTGGCAGCCATCTCACCTGGGTATATAACATTGTGTCTATATGAGCATATACGCTTTAAATGACATGATAACTCACATATTTTTCAACCGATTTTCAAACGGACTGGTTTGTTGTAAACGTCAGAGACGTCTGCATACATACGGGCCGTTATGTGACGTTTTTAAAATTAAATTAAATACAGTTAAGCAAATAAGTTATAGCTGTTTTTGTTTGAGCTGTCATAGAGCATACTTACAGTATGAAGTACCCTAGTAAGATGGCTGCTGGTGAACTACGTCAGAGACTCCACCTCGAGCCATCTAGCCTTTATTATATCTATCCTGTCCTGGTTTACACTGGCAGCCAAATCTATCCTGGATCAGATCTGTGTCACTTCCAGATAGAAATCTGAAAACTCTCTGAGTCAGACCTTTAGCTTTATGCATGCCTGTTGCAGTTTCAACAACAACTGATGGTATTATTGATGCTTACTTGCCTAATGTAAGCCCCGTACAAGATATAAATCTTGTGGGTCACATAACTAAAGAATTTAAATCATAATGGTATGGGGGCGATTTCATCGCCCGTGGCGCGAATCGACACGGGCGATGAAGCCGCCCTCATGCCATTTTCGCCTGCCCCACCCCAAATTGGGAAATGTTACATCCGGGCCTGCTGCCCAAGGCACTTGACGCTCTGCCAAAACACACCTCATTACT
Organism: Benthosema pterotum; assembly: GCA_039105355.1. Lineage (NCBI taxonomy): Eukaryota > Metazoa > Chordata > Actinopteri > Myctophiformes > Myctophidae > Benthosema > Benthosema pterotum. Next base: position 45,586,140 of record CM076966.1, read on the forward strand.
TATTACAAATGAGCTTCTTGTTGTATGATCCAAAAATAGAACAGATTTACAAGCTATCAAACACATACAGCAGAGTAACAAGTTGTCGATTGTGTTGTACATCTCTATTCTGTTACGGTGGAAGGGGAAGCTTGGGAGAGTAATAAAGGAATATGTAATATTTGATTCAAGTAATAAGTAATATAATACTGTTACTTTTTCATAAGCAGTCCTGAGTAATGATACTGCTCTCCTAAGTAATATTGCCCAGTATTGTCACTGCCTGTCACAGAATATAGATAAAGATAAAGATTTGCACCACATTTTCAAAATCCTTCAAAAACAGCAGATCTAGCAGCTCACAGTGCACCACTCTGTGTAGCGATGTGAGCTTGTAGATCTGGTATTTTCAATAGTTAAAGTAAAAGCAAAAGGCATTCCAGCTTGAAAATAGGCAATCTACAAGCTCAGTGTCTCCGCTGTTGTTTACCAAAAGGGTTGGAATTTTCACAGTCCTTGACTGTAAAATACCCCCAATTTCCCAATTGGGGGAATTTTCAGTAAAGCATCAATAACACCATCAGTTGTTGTTGAGGTTCCAACAGACACACAGCATGTATAAAGATAAAGGTCTGACTCAGAGAGTTTTCTGTTTTCAATGATGAAATGGTGTTTAGTGGTGACACAACTGTAGTTAATATCCTGTGTTTTGTTTGCATGCCATCATGTTTGGTGGGCATTTAGTGGGGCATTGCCCCACTAAATGCCCAGTCTGATCCGTCCCTGAAATACATGCTGCCCCGCCAAAGCCACTTATCTGATCTCTTCCAATGCTACAACATGAAATAAAGAAATACAAAGACACAGTGTACAACAAACATGGTTTGTTCCAGACAGTGCTGTCTGATTGTTGTGTTTAATAAGAGTTCTCAATATTGTGAACATCAAGAGGACACTCCACCATTTAGTCATATTACACCCAACGCACCTCAACTCCTTTATGACTCAATTTGTTTTCTTGTATGAACCCCCTGAGGCTGAGACACACACACACGCACACACACACACACACACACACACACACACACACACACACACACACACACACACACACACACACACACACACACACACACACACACACACACACACACACACACACACACACACACACACGAGGGCACGGGCACTAATCAAATATTTACCAGATCCCCCTCCTGCCTGAAAACGCAAATGATCTCTAGGAGAGCTTTGTCAAAATCTCATCAAGGCAAATGAAACTACACCCACCCCCCATCCCCACCCCCCCTCCCCCTCGTACCAGCTGAGCACACACACACACACACACACACACACACACACACACACACACACACACACACACACAGGATGACTGTTCCATGCATGATGCACGTGCACTCCCATGCGCGCATGCACACATGTGCACAATGAACCGTATGTGTGCAATTGCACCGCCACACCACACACACACAACAGCCAACAGGTATTGGGAAGAGAATTATGACCACTGTGTCTGATACTCGACTCAAGCACCCACTGCTGAATCAAGCTCCTTACACACACACACACACACACACACACACACACACACACACACACACACACACACACACACACACACACACACACACACACACACACAATACATGTCGTGCACCGGAAACAGCAGACCAAGCTCTACTATACGCATCACGTCTGCTGCTGCTGCCGCGTGTATTTCTGATGATGTGCGACCAGGGGCGGATCTAGGCATGGGCATGGGGGTGCAATGCCCCCCTAAATACCCAGTCTGCCCCCCCCCCCCCCAAAAAAAAAAAAAACACGATGCCATGCAAAACAACCCAAGATATTTCGAATTAAGTGCAAAGTAAAGATATTTCAAAGTAAAGTGCTTGTATTTAAAATGATTTGAAATACTACTACTGCTACTAACTACAATTTTGGCACCACTAAACCAACAGCATTTCATCATTGAAAACAGAAAACTCTCTGAGTCAGACCTTTAGCTTTATGCATGCTGCGTGTCTGTTGCAACTTCAACAACAACTGATGTTATTATTGATGCTTTACTTGACAAATCAAAGAAAATAGTATGGGGGCAGCCACCCCCATACCATTTTCTCTTGCCCCTCCAACATCTTCTCTTGCCCCCCCCCCCCCCCCCCCCCCCCCAAATGGGACATGTTACATCCGCCCCTGTATACGACACCGTCGTATGGTGAAGCACAAATCAGGGTCTGGCGTTATTGCCATGGAAACTACTGTCACACTAGAAAGCTGACGAAAAAAAAAAAACGAATGAAAGGAGAGAAAATGAGATGAGTTTCTCTTTCTGTGCAGACTGCTGCTCTCTCTCTCTCTCTCTCTCTCTCCCTGCAGACATTTGAATTCCCAGGAGACCTTGCAACGTGGCCGCCCCCAACCCCCCACCCCTCTACCCCCCCTCCATAAAACCTTCATTATGGAGCCATTAAGAATCTGATAACAGCCCCCCCCCCTTCGGGGCCCCTCCTCTCTCCACTATTAGGGGTGACCAGATGTCCTTTCTCTTTGCGTTTTGGGACAGTCCCTCATTACATTCTAAGCATCACCAGAAATTGACCCTCTCCTCTGACACCCTCCCTGTCTGCCTTACTGTTAAATTTAAATCACAGATCGATAGGGTTGCAAAAACGGCCGGGAAAATCATGGGCATGTCTGGGTCTGGGCCCCCCGATCACCCCTGAGACCATCTTTGAACAGACAGTCGCAGTACTGCGACGTGTTATGAGCTTGTAGATCAGCTATCTTTGCTATTATTTGAATTGAAACCCTGAATTATTTTTCGGAATGTTGACATCCATTAAGATGTTAATAATTTGCTAACCACGTTCCATCCTGTTTCCCCACTCGACCAGTGATTTTCAACCGGTGGTCCAGGGCCACCAGTGGTCCTTGAGAGGGTTCCAGGTGGTCCCCAGGCTAAATGATGGAAAGTTGGTTAACTAGATGTAACTTTTTGCGAGCGTAAACATGGAACCATGTTTAAACTCTCAAGAAGTCTGAATTAGCCCAAGTCTACACAATTAGAGAATGTAGAAGATTAATGGTCATTTTGATCATATATGTTGGACTGTTTTGTTTCCCAAATCCAGCCTGGAATTGTGGACAAAAGCAAAAACAAATCTTTAGTTTTGGGGTCTGTGGGGCTAAAATGTCCTCAAATGGTGGTCCGTGGCTAAAATGCTGACTAAATAGTGGGCCCTGGTATGAAAAAGGTTGAAAACCTGCACCAGACTTGTCCCACAACGCCTGCAATGCCTGTGTCCCTCAAAGTCTGGGGTCTGCATGGTCACCCCATCCACTATATGCATACTAGGGGTGTATGGGGTGATAGACGCACACACGCTAAGCTGCATGCACGCACGCGCGCACACACACGCACACGCACACGCACACACACACACACACACACACACACACACACACCACACACACACAACACACACACACACACACACACACACACCACACACACACACACACCACACACAGTGACTCAGATGTCCCCTCCTCAGCCCTGGCAGATTAAAATGTTGGAGCTGACACGGGTCAAGTCTGACATTGTAAATAAACAGTGTGAGGGGTGTGTGTGTGTGGTGTGTGTGTGTGTGTGGTGTGTGTGTGGTGTGTGTGTGTGTGTGTGTGTGTGTTCTGGGGAGGAGGAGGAGGGTGAGGAGGACATTTTAATTATTTCAGTTTTTTTTCTTTTGTGCATCTCATCACCCCCGTAGTATACATGGTGCAGGCGTCATTATCACAGATATTATTAAAGTTGGTTATATTATGAATTCCAGGCGGCAATAAAAAAATGATTACTATTGTTCCAAAGATCCCTGGTGTTACCATTATGTGTTGTGTGTGTGTGTGTGGTGTTTGTGTGTGTGTGTGTGTGTGTGTGTGCGTGCACGCGCCTGACTGTGGCGTGCCATGCATGCATGCACTTAAAGAGAATGACTGCACACACTACACTGCCCCCCCATGCCCATGCCCAGTGTTGTAGTGGTACTTTTAAAAGTGGGGGGACGCCTCTGAAAGGGGAATTCCCCCATTTTATTTTTTTTTCTAAGAGTGTACAAATGTGAACCAAATGGACCCTAGCGGCCCCATTTGGTTCCATTTCTACACTCTCAGAAAAAAGGAAACTCATTAACATGGCGAAACACATCTTGATGAGTCATCAAGATGTATTTCACCATGCTAATGATTTTTTTTCAGACCCAAAAATATTTTTAGATGAGAAGTGGGGGACGCTGTCCCCACGTCCCCCCTCCACTACACCCCTGCCTAGATCCACCCCTGCTCTCTCTCCACACATAAAAGGTGGTGTTGCTTTGTCTACAGCAGGCCTAAGCTGCTGGCTGAACTCCCTGGTGTCCTCCTTGGCAGCTTCATTGATTCCCACTTCCTCTTGGCTTGCTGCTGAAAGATTCATGAAGAGGGGGGGGGGGGGGGGGGGGGCTGGCCTTACACAGATCCACCAGTAGGAGGCAGGCTTTAGCCATCGCATCCATCGCCTTGCTTTGTGTTTGTAGGGTTTTGTACTAATGAACAGTTAAACTGCTTAAACCCTCATCAAATCTACAGCACAAAAGGGGGAGCGATAAAACATGGCAGTAGTACACCAGGAGCAGATTTGAGCCATCTGACAGGAGAACGCAGTAATAATAATAATGTCTCACACACCACAATTCTACTAGCTAATTCATTCTAACGCTCCTCAACTCTTAATCAGCGATCGTTTACGTGTATTGATCATCTTTAACAATTCACGGCGACGCAGAAAGATTATGCAGGCGACAGACCAGACGATCTATACGTGCGATATGCCACGTCGTCGTGTGTTCAACCACGGGTCGTTATTTTCCTCTTTACCTCGTTCTTCTTCCCCTTTATGTAAATGTGGTGGATAAAGCAGATCATCATAATGTCATGATATTGCGAGTATTTTTGAACGCGCTCCTCCTCCTCCTCCTCTCCTCTCCCATTGAGCCAGGCAGGAGGGCGGGCGTTCCTGCTACCAACCTAAAGCAGGAGAGAGAGCCTAATTGGGCACAGGGAGAGAAAGAGAACCTGTCTTCTCTTTTAACAGCAAAGAATGGCAGAAGCACTTCAGGGCTAGCATGATTGAAAAATGTCCAGAGGGAATAAAGGGGGTGAAGGGGGGGGGGGGGGGGGGGGGGGGGGGGGGGGGGGGAGGTGGGTGTGTCGGGGGTCGGTGTGTGTGTGTGTGTGTGTGGAGGGTGTTATGTAGGCAGGCACGCTTGTCTTCTCTTTAACAAGCTCCCTGATTAAATCTCACCGCTAATGACTTTGTCTCCCTTGTAATCAATAGACCTTGCTCTTTAAAAAAAATAAAGGTCTGTACACACATTCATTGGCAAAACCTTCTCCCAGGAGAAGCAACATCACCAGGGTTATCACTCAGCCTCAGTCTGTATGGTAATGGTTATTACGTGGTGCAATCCTACTATCCATCCATCCATCCATCCATCCATCCATCCATCCATCCATCCATCCATCCATCCATCCATCCATCCATCCATACATACATACATTGTGGACGCCTCTGTCTTGCACAATCCCCAGTGAATGGCCGGGTGACCATTCACGGGCAAACTAAATTCAATCGCTAAACCTTAAAGGCACTGTAGGCTAGACTAGACAAAAAGCTCCCCTTTTAACATACCGTACATACATACATACATACATACATACATACATACATACATACATACATACATACATACATACATACATACATACATACATACATACATACATACATACATACATACTGTACATACATACATATATATGGTTTTTAGCAGGTAGTATGCCATCTGGTGGGCAAATGTTGAAGCAGTTTTTAGAACCCTCTCTTAGGCCAGTGCAACAGAACATGATCTTTGCCTTTTTTAAACATCACCCATTTTAATTCAATACATACATACTGTATGTATTGTCCAAATGGACCCTTGCGGGTCCATTTGGTTTCATGTTTACGCTCTCAAGAGTTATTCATCATGTAATCAGCCCAAGTCTACACAACAAGAGAATGTAGAAGATTAATGGTCATTTATGATCTGTATGTTTGATTGTTTTGTTTCCCAAATCCAGCCTGGAATTGTGGACAAAAGCAAAAGAAATCTTTAGTTTTGGGGGTCTGTGGAGCTAAAATGTCATCAAATGGTGCATGGTCCGTGGCTGAAATTCTAAATAAATAGTGGGCCCTGGTGTGAAAAGGGTTGAAAATCCCTGGTATAGAACCTTGGTGGGTGGGGCCACTAATCAGCATGCACCTGGCAGGTATGTAGTCTAAAGCAGAGACTATACAGACAAACATGGAGGTGCTGCTGGTAGCACTGAAACTAAGCCAGACGCAGACGCATTATTCTGTAAGTTCGGCAGTTTGACATGCCCCTTTTGAATATTCTGTTTGTTTAAATGTATTCATGTGTTTAGTGCTGTTGGTTTAGTTAATTCATTTGTATTCTGGTTCCAATTTACTCTCCGTCAGTGTCACTCTCCATCAGCGCAACACACACAGACACGCGCTATTAAAACAAGTATAGCATATTGAGAAAGATTGTTTACAATGCCTAATTGTATCCATAAAAGTAAATGACAAGACAAAAAAACATAGGCCTACTTTTGGCCCAAAAATATTTTAGATGTGTGAGAAGTGTGGGGACGCCGTCCCCCCCGAGTCCCCCCTCAACTACACCCCTGCTCTCCATCATTTAGCATGGGGACCACCTGGAATCATCTTGAGGACCACTGGTTGAAAACCACTGCTCTAAACCAGGGGTTTTCAACAGGCGGTCCGGGAACCACTGAGAGGGTTCCAGGTGGTCCCCAGGCTAAATGATGGAAAGTTGGTTAACCAGATGTAACTCCTGAGAATGTAAAAATGAAACCAAACGGACCCTTGCGGGTCCGTTTGGTTTCATTTTCACACTCTCAAGAGTTAAAATAATCATCATCTGAATTAGCACCACTTAATTAAGAAGTTTACACTGTTCTGTTGGCAAAATACAGCCTGGAATTGAGAACAAAACCAAAAGAATTCTTTAGTTTTAGGTCTTTGGGGCTAAAATGTCATCAAATGGTGGTCCGTGGCTCAAATGTTGAATAAATGGTGGTCCCTGGTGTCAAAAAGGTTGAAAACCCCTGCTCTAAACGGACGGAAATGGGACGGATCCGCGCGCGGACATGGTCATCAACAACATGATGGTGCATGGCTCTGCGCACACAGCTGAAGCGTGGGCGCTCGTTAAAACACAGAGAGAAAGAATGGGCAAGTAAATACCGCGGTAGCCGGCTAATTAATAGTCATGATTGCTATAATGACAGAGAGTGGTTAGTGTACAGAAGACAGCTAAAACACGAGTGAGCTGAAAGTAAAAAAAAAAAAAAAAAAAAAACGACATGGAATGCCTCAGTTAAGCTCATTGTAAAATAACAATGATCACATCGTCAGAAGAGCCGATGGAGCCTGAACCTAACTGGAAACTCAAAGTCGTCAGATTAGTCACTCACGTTACCGCAGTGAAATTAACCCCCGTTCTCCCAGTTTCAGGGCGGACACTCTAACCACAAGGCCACTGTCTGACTCCAGGATTACGACGAAGCCTGACTTCCAAAAAAAACTTTATCTCTGTTTGGTTCTCTTTTAAATCAACATACATCACTTTTTTGGATAATAATAATAATAATAAGTAAAGTAAGTCTTTCTGAGTCCTCCACGCTCACTGAACTTGGCCATAAACCAAACAGCAGGGCCGGATTTAGCCAGCCTTACTATGGTGGGCTAGAAGAATGGCAGGGTGGGCAACTCCAAAGTTCTTCATATGAAGCAGTGGTTTTTAACCTTTTTGACACCAGGGCCCACTATTTATTCGGCATTCGAGCCACAGATCACCATTTGGGGACATTTTATCCCCACAGACCCCAAAGCTACAGATTTCTTTTGCTTTTCGGAAACAAAACAGTCAAACATACAGATCAGATTATTTTATAGAGGTCTTTTAAATTTTAAGATAATGTTTTTAAAGCATAGGTAAGTGATTTGAAATTCATTGTGTAGTGCCAGTCTGGTGCACTAGGAGCGCCCAAGAGTAGCAACACTATGTGAACCTGCTGCTCGATCCTGATTGGAGGAAATTAACCCTCCAAGCTGGGGAACTTTTTTTAGCTCCTCTGCTAATGTAGGGGAGGGGGAAACTCCATATATGGTCTGCACACCTTATAATAGAGCATTTTAACAGGAAAAAAAAAAAAAAAAACATTTTTGGGGTGATATCTGACAAAAGTGAAATCACTTACCCTACCTTTAAACTATGCATTTTATAGTGTTTTATAGTGTGCTTTTATAAGTGTTTTTATAATATTTGTACTTGTGTCTGTGTCTATGTATTTGACCCGAGCAAAACAACTTTCCCTCTAACCAATTTACCATTGTAATCTAATCTAACCAATTTACCGTGGTCACAGACCACCTGGAATTCTCTCAAGGACCACTGGGGGTCCCCGGACCACTGGTTGAAAACCACTGATATTACCTTTCATTGGGTGGGCAGGATGTACGTTTGGGTGGGTATAGCCTCTGCCCACCCCTGCCCCCCTCTATATCCGGCCCTGCCAAACAAACATCCACGCTCTCGCTGAACTTGGCCATAAACCAAGCGACGGCAGCCTTTGGCAACTTCCATCTTTTATGGCTGTGTGTTCCTTTGATGTGGCGCGGGAGACAAGTCTCCCCCTGTTAGAGACTGAGCCGCTGCGTGGAAACAGGTGTCCCCTCACTCTCTAAGGCAGACATTATTTCTAAATGGGTAGTAAAAATATGTTGTCTGTCAGCCAGCCACTGTCAGGAAAGAGAAAATAGAAAGTCGTCGTGGCTGCAGCCTGTCAGCAAATTGACACGGACAACAAGGTACAAGTCATGTGTCAGCAGCGTTTTGCGTTAAAGACGGTCTAGCAGTCAATATGGGAGATTTCAACAAGATTAACTAAGCGTTAAATAGGTTTCAGCTGGTGACCTATTAGCAACCACAATACAGAGAGTACACTAACAAATTAGGGGTGGGACAATCCACTTACTTCACGATACGATACAATATTGATATTTAGGGTCCTGAATCGATTTATATTGCGATTATTAATTATGCTGCGATTCAATTTGATATATCGATATATCGCCTTTTCCCCCAGAAATGACTGTGCTTTTATTATACTAGAACAAGGGGGATTCCATCCATTTTCAAGATTTTTTCTGAGAGCGTACAAATGGAACCAAATGGACCCTGACGGGTCCATTTGGTTCCATTTGTACACCCTCAGAAAAAAGTTCCTAAAAGAAAAATCATTGACAAACAACACAAACACAAATTGATGTCAAGTTGTGTTTCACCACAAGTTCAATCAACTAGAACAGTTTAAAGCATGCAATTTTAAACAATATAGAAAACAATGCAACATTTTGCAACCTGAGTTGTTCATGTCAGTCTTTCTGACATGAACAAATTAATGAATAGGCCTACATAAGTATCAAAAAAAATTGGACCTGGCAATTCGATATTCCTATGATGGCATTAAGCATTCAATATATTGGTATCGATTTTTTTTTTGCCCAGCACTATAACAAATACATCTGACTGTCCTCTTTGTACCTTAATCCATGTCCTATTGACGATATTCAGAACGCGGCCATCTTGCCAGCAAGGTGCTACCGGTATGGAGGTGCAACTTCCAATAGACATCTCATTTATTCAAACTCGCAAACATTGCAGCTGTATGGAAAGCTTGAATAGAGCTCAGCAGTCCCGCCCCCTCGTGACATCGCCCTGGTTCCAGAAATGTTTGCCAGGGGGCACAGTGGCACAGCGGTTAGTGCTGTCGCCTCACAGCTAGAAGGTCCTGGGTTCGATTCCCGCTAGGGGCGCTGCATGTTCTCCCCGTGTCCCCTAGGGTATAGGTACCCTCACAAAAACATACTGTAATCCTGGTCTCTAGACTGCCTCCCCCTGGAAGTCTGATGATGTCATCAGATGTATTTCACCATGTTAATGGTATTTTCAGACCTCCATTTTTATGAAATACAGAATTGGGAGAACGTTTTTATCATGTCCACGCAACATCTCTAAGCTATATTAAGGACATATTAAAATGTTGAAAATGGGTGGAATTCCCCTTTAACAACTTCAGCCCTGTGTGCAAGTACTAAATACAGCACTACAGCTAATAGATTTTATTTTATATATATTTTTTTTACAGTTCACCTTCCTTTTTGTATTTTCACTTTGATTAGATTAGACATTAGATCACAGAGAGCAGAGAGTGTACAGTGTGTGTGATCAAACCCTTGCTCACACGGATGGACCCATAAGGAGGGGATTCACAGTAGGATGACATTTGAACTCCATCGCACAGCTGTGCCTTGTCCAGAACATTTCATTCTGCTGGGTTGCTAGGCAACATTGGTTCCCTAGCTAGGATGCCATTGCCGGGTCGAGTCAGACAAGCTGTAGTGATGAAAGACTCTGGGATAAATGACATTGAGTCTGACTCACCGCCACATCTTGCAGGCATTGTGGAAATCCATCAGGGGCGGATCTAGGCATAGGCATGGGGGGGGAGGGATGCCCCCCTAAATGCCCAGACTGCCCCACCAAACACGATCGCATGCAAAACAACCCAAGATATTTCTGTGCTTATGTTTAAAAGTATTTGAGACACTACTACTACTGCTACTAACTACAGCTGTGGCACCACTAAACCAACAGCATTTCATCAGTGAAAACAGAAAACTCTCTGAGTCAGACCTCATCGCCCGTGGCGCAAATCGACACTGCCCCCCCCATTAGGAAATGTTACATCCGCCCCTGAAATCCATCCACTTTGCAAACAACTGCGCCAGTCGCTCTGAACAACAACAATTTGTGATTCTGCTTTGAGGCGCTGAGAGTATGAAGTGAAGTATAACCATTGTTTTCAGGCTGGGGGAGGTTGTTTTATGATTCAGAGCTACAATCAAAGCCTTCAGTAGTGAATTCTGCACATCTGTCGTGCTCAATTGTGTCTCTCAAATTGCCTAAAGTGCCTCCATGAGTCTGATTCTTGACAAACACATTTTTTTTTGCTACTATTTACAAACATTTTGTCTAAACCTCGACGTATCTGTCTGAAATGGTCTAATAGCCACAAATCAGCATCATATTGCTGTGAAACTTTACACGCACACAGTAGGACAGGGACTACAGCAGGGCTGGCCAAAAGGTAGATGGTGATCTACCAGTAGATCACTCAGGCCATGCAGGTAGATCACATGACAGTCCCCGAAAATGTATAGATCTGTAACTCTTGAGAGCGTTAAAATGAAACCAAATGGACCCTTACGGGTCCATTTGGTCAAGAATTAAATTATATTTAAACATCTGAATTACGTAATTTCAAGAGTACACACAATTAGAAAATGGAGAATAATTGTTATTTTGAACAACATTTTGCCAGTTCTCATTCCCAATTGTTGACAAAAAAGTTATTAGCTTTGGGTGCAAGAGACTAAATTCAGCATCACAAACTCTGAACTGTTTTCAAACGTCATGTAGCATATACATGAAGACCTTCCAATTCTCCCCCTCCATTTTCAATATAAGTGCATTATTCCTAAAACCTAACAGTAAGTAACACCATTACCACTATTTCAAAGTCAAACTTTCTTGGGGGCCTTGAAATGGATTTCTTTTTTTTTTCTTTTTGATGTGTAGATCTTGTTGAACCGGTCATTTTGAGAGTAGCACTCAAGTCAAAAAAGTGTGGGCACACCTGGACTACAGTAATACTGCCTTCCCTCACGTCACTGCCAGTATCACGATTTAAGCCTTTTCCACATAATGAGTGAGTGGTTACAACCCTATTGTATTTCCCAATTTAAGCCTTTTTCCACAAAAACAAGACATACCTCCACCCACCGCCAATGAGCACACTTTTCTAGTTTATATTTTTGTTCAGTATTATATATCAGTATAGAGCTGCGCAGTCCCGCCCCCTCTCGTGACGTCACCCTTGTTCCAGAAATGTATTCCCCATTCATTTTCCTCATAGACTTTTCAAAAATTATCTATATAAAGAGGATTACACCACGGACTGTCTCAACAAACCATGACAACACACACAATATGATCATAATATATCTAATTAGCAAGAAGCAAACAAACATCAGGATGTAAGATGTTTGGTTTTGTTTTTCTTCTTAGAAATTATTTGTTTGATTTGTTGTGTGCTGTGCTGTGCTGTGCTGTGCTGTGCTGTGCTGTGCTGTGCTGTGCTGTGCTGTACTGTGTTGTGCTGTGCTGTGCTGTGCTGTGGTGTGGTGTGGTGTGGTGTGGTGTGGTGTGTTGTTCTGTGCTGCTCTGTGCTGTAACCTACCCGCACATACAGGACCTGTTGTGTGCTGTTGTGTGCTGTGCTGTGCTGTGCTGTGCTGCTCTGTGCTGTAACCTACCCGCACATACAGGACCTTCTCTCCCAGGCGGTAGCGGCCCTTGGACTGCTTCTCCACAAAGAACCGGGTGGGGCATCTGCATGGGGGGTCCTCAATGATGTTCCTCACCTGGAACAGGACAGACACACCTGCTTTATTATTATTATTTATACAATGACTGGAACATATACAACATAAGAGGATTTTTTTTAACTTTAACTTTTTTTTTTTTTTTTTTTTTACTTTTTTTTTTAACTAACCAAGGCTAAATTATGGAAAGTTGGTTAACCAGCTGTAACTCTGGTTAACCAATGAAACCAAATGGACCCTTGCGGGTCCATTTGGTTTCATTTTCACAATCTCAAGAGTTAAAAACATCCATCATCTGAATTAGCACTATTTAATTAAGTCTACACTGTTTTGTTTGCAAAATCCAGCCTGGAATTGTGGACAAAACCAAAAGAATTTTTTAGTTTTAGGTCTTTGGGGCCTCAAATGGTGGTCCGTGGCTCAAATGCTGAATAAATGGTGGTCCCTGGTGTCAAAAAGGTTGAAAACCCCTGGCGTAGATCATGGGCAGGGAGTGTTTTATACAGGAAAAATGGAAGTAGTTCACAACACGTTCAGTTTGTATTAAATCAACATCAGGGTCGGACTGGCCATATAGGGAGTACCAGGAGCTCTCCTGGTGGGCCGCGACCGTATGGCCAGTTATGTCCAATTAATTTCTAGTTCTCATGATACTGAATCACTGCCAAGCATTAGTTTAGCAAAAAAAAAAAAAACATCCTCAATGGGCTGAAACAGCCGTAGCCACTTCAAATGTGCTGACTAAGTACATTTATGATGACGGGTGTGCCTGTTTTTAGCCCAAGGAGTGTTTTCTGAGCAAAGCTAATGCTTGGAATGGATTCAGCATCTTTAGACATGTCACATGCTACATAAAGCATGATGACATTTAGCATACTTTGCTATAGGTTGTGACTACAACCCCAACTTTGACCTGTTTTTCTTATGAGGTTTCCCAAGCGAGTTGAATTTCAATGTTTTAGTAGGTGTCATTAGACACCAATGGAAACTAAGGCTGTCAAAATGAATGGTATTAATTAATTTGTTGATTAAAATTGTTAACATAATTAACTCATGTGCTCACTGACTCAACCCCCTGAGCATTTTCTCTTTGAAAAATGCTAGAGCACAGTTTTACAGAGACATACTGATATAGCTGTGTCTCCCTGTAACTAGAGCCATAGAGTATAGTTCAAGGGATCTACAAGCATCGGAGCCTTATAGATCACCTATTTTGATTTTTTTTTAAAAATCCTGTACAGGACAACATGGCATATTTCGGACATAGTTTCAAATCGTGATTAATCAGGATTAAATTAGTTCTGAAGCTGTGATTAATAATTTAATCTTTTTAATCATTCACCACCGCTATTAGACACACATTTATGAGGAAATGTATTGGTATTGATTTAGTTGCTGACTTGTATAACTTTCTCTAACTGGTAATGCTAATAATAATAATAATAAATTTATTTATATAGCACTTTTTTAAACAAAGTTACAAAGTGCTTTCCAGTGCATATAAAATACAGTGCATGAAATAAAATAACAATAGACAAAAGTAAAAAACATAAAACAGGTAAAAAACAATAAAACAATCAATGTGGTAATGCTTACAATATCATCCAGCAGAGTGTCCGCCGTCTGTCCGCTCTGGCTCTTCCTGCCTGTAGGTTTGCTGAGACGCCGTGACGACGATGACGTGTTGCTTTTGGGCGGGGGAGGCGAGGTGAGGGCGGGTTTGGGGTCCGGGATGATCAGCGGGGCGAGGGGCGGCCGGGTCTGGACGGGCGGGGAGTCGGAGCGCGGAGGAGGAGGAGGAGGAGGGGACGGAGGAGGGGATGGAGTCTGGGTGGAGGCTACGGCGGTCTGGGTGGAGGCTGCAGGAAGGTCAGAGACAGGAACAAGGTCAACCTCTTTAACTAAAAGTAACACCAGGGGCGGATCTATCTGCCCCGCCAAACATGCAAAACAACCCAAGATATTTCAAATTAAAGTGTTTATATTTAAAATGATTTAAACACTACTACTGCTACTAACTACAGCTGTCTCACCACTAAACAAACAGCATTTCATCATTGAAAACAGAAAACTTAGACCTTAGACCTTTAGCTTCATGCATGCTGCGTGTCTGTTGCAACTACAACAACTGATGCTATTATTGACACTTCACTTGCCTAATAAAAGTCCTGTAACTGAAAATGCTATGGGTGCGATTGGTCTGCAATGGAGACCAACCATCCTTGGTCTCACTGTGCATGTCTGTTTCCTTCCATAGGGCAGTGTGGACCTCCCCGTAGGTGTCTTCACTTCCCATCCTCTTTAAATAATCCTTGAGGTAGTCCAGGAAGTAGTGTTGATAACAGCAGACGCACTGGGCACTGCTAAAATCTAAAATATCTAAAACTAGGAAGCGCCCCTTCCTGGTCACTACAATTGAAAGCAAATGATGCAAGCTCAACTACTAACCTGGGACAGGGGCAGGGTCTAGTGGAAGTGAGGGCTGGATCAGGGTGCGAGGAGGTGGAGGAGGAGGAGGAGGAGGAGGAGGAGGAGGAGGTGGAGATTGGACTGGAGGTGGAGGAGAGGGCTGGGGTGAAGGGGACAGTGATGGTGACGGAGGGAAGAAGACAAAGTCCAGAGGGGAGGGTGGAGTAAGAGTCCCTGACTCCAACCTCTCTATTTCTCTCTCCAGTTTCACCAACCCTGGAGGCTCCACGCCATACCTGAGAGAGAGAATTAACAGAGAATGGTTAAAAACAGAAAAACAAGACTTATGGGGAACTAATGCAATCACAATATAAAAATGCGTGTACATTATGTTTAGAAAATCAACAGTGCTGTCAAGAGGTATTCATACTGTACTACAAACCGCACATAAATACATGCAAGAGGAAAGGGGGGGGCTTAAGATGTATTCTTGCGTGAAGTTACAAGTTGGCACATAGAAATTGATTTATTGGAGATTCTGAGCCTCAAATGTACATTTCCCAATTGGGGGGGCAGGAGAAAATGGCATGGGGGCAGCTTCATCACCCGTGGCGCGAAGCGACACGTCGGGCCCATACCATTTTCAGTTACAGGACTTTTATTAGGCAAGTGAAGCATCAATAATAACATCAGTTGTCGTTGAAGTTGCAACAGACACGCAGCATGCATAAAGCTAAAGGTCTGACTCAGAGAGTTTTCTGTGTTCAATGATGAAATGGTGTTGGTTTAGTAGTGACACAACTGTAGTTAGTTAGTAGCAGTAGTAGTGTTTCAAATCATTTTAAATATAAGCACTTAATGTGATGTGAAATATCTTGGGTTGTTTTGCATATGCCATCATGTTCGGTGGGGCAGTCTGGGCATTTAGGAGGGCATTGCCCCCCCCCCCCAATGCCCATGCCTAGATCCGTCCATGATGTACATCCTTTTTTCTTGATTGTACTGTTGTTTGGTGCCTTTGTCAATGTAAAGGTATTCTCATGCCAATAAAGGCCTTTCATATTGAATGAGGCAGAGGGAAAGAGAGAGGGGGAGAGAGTGTGTGTGAGAGAGAGATTCTCAGTGAGTACAATCAGCAGTAAAGTGCAGTCAGGAGCAGAGAACAGCTGTCTCACTAGGTCCTCTCCATGTCTTACCTGGCTGCGATGCGGCCCAGCTCCATCAAGCAGAGGCACACTTCCCGAGGTTGTTTGTGGAGAACTGTGCATGGTGGAAACACAAGGAGCAGGGGAGGGTGTAATCAGTGGCGTTTCTAAGCAATTTGGAGCCCCAGGGAAAATCTCCTGTGGCATTATACCTATAAAAGGCGCAGTATAATGAAAACGGGCGACGGGTGAACGGGCGACTGTTTTAGAAAACGGGCGCCCGTTTGTGATAACAGGTGCCCGTTTTTGAAAACGGGCGCCTGTTTTCGAAAACAGGCACCCGTTTTCACAAACGGGCACCCTAATGTGTGATAAAAAACACAGCCCCTCACACAGTTTTTAAAATCATTTTGCGCCGCGGGCAGTCGCGGGCGCAAAATGATTTCGCTGGCTCTCTCTGGTGGTCGCCTAGTCTGCCTAATGGCAAAAACGCCCCTGGCTGTAATGAGATATCACTCATCTGAAAGGGGGAGAGAGATGCTTCCTGAGATAAAACAGACCTCTGTCTCGACAAAAGAAAAACAATGGCAGCGAACACACCTGCAGGAAGGTAGATAGGCCAAGGAAATGCCACGACTGCAGCTTGAATGTACATGATTCGGGCATATAATATAATACCCTATATACGCAGGTGTAGCGCGTTCGTGTAGGACTCAGACTTAGAGTGTGAGAAGAACAGGCTGACAGAGCCTGTGTTAATGTCATCGTGACGTGCTACACTCCATGTGAAACTATAATAAGCTACTATTGCTTTAACTGAGGAACATCCCACCGCCCCTCTCCTCTCTCAACCCACCTCACACAGTAGACTATTATTCACAGCAAAGAGTTCGTGGGAATAGCACTGCAGCCAATTCTAACACTGTGGATCTCTCTCTCATTGGTTCGAAACACGGCTTATTCTGGGACAAATCTGACTAGATACTGGTATGCTACGATTTAGGTTGATCTGGCCTGCATGTGACTTTCTGATTCAGCGAAGAACGACGGTCTTAGTGGGCAGAATTTATGTTGGTTGACATCAGGGGACTGATGTGTATTCTGTGTATTCTGAATGCTTCAGCTTCTAGTGTAGATTCTAGTGCGGGGGGTCAGCAACCTGGCCTCAGGAGCCGCATGCGGCTCTAGAACACAGCCCTAGTGGCTCCCTGGCTGTAGCAGCATTACAACACAATGGGGTGATCTGCACAAACATTTCAGTCACTGACAGCACCCAAAACGCGTTGCGCTGTCTGACATTTGACAGTTAAAGTAGCACTTGGCCATGACAAAAAAGCCCAGCAGTTATCAGAGGTGAAGCTTTCAATCTGAACCACCGATTTCACAGTTTACTATGTCATTAATATACCTTAGAAATGTGTGTGGACTAGAAATAGAGTTCTGAAAAAAAATATATATTTTTTTTATTTCTGAAAAAAGGTTGTGTTTCACCATGTTAACAATTTTTCTTTTCGGACCTTTTTTTCTGAGAGTGAATTCTGAGAGTGATGTGAACCAAATGGACCCTGGCGGGTCCATTTGGTTCACATTTGTACACTCTCAGGAAAAATAAAATAAAATGGGTGGAATTCACTTTTTAAAGGTAGGGGAAGTGATTTCACTTTGTCAGATATCACCCAAAAAATATTTTTTTCTGTTAAAATGCTCTATTATAAGGTGTGGAAACCACATATGGAGTTTCCCCCTCCCACGTTAGCAGAGGAGCTAATAAAAGTTCCCCAGGTCACCACAATTTCCTCCAATCAGGAGAGAGCAGCAGGTTCACATAGTGTAGCTATTTTGGGGGCCCCTAGTGCACCAGGCTGGTACTACACCATGAATTTCAAATCACTTCCCCTACCTTTAAGCACTTATTAGGCTTACATTTTTGCGGCTCCAGACAGATTTTGAATTTAGTTTTTGGTCGAAAATGGCTCTTTCAACATCTTAGGTTGCCGACTTGTTCTAGTGTCATGTTCTAGTGTGATTCTAGTGTCTGTTGTTGAGCGGAGCAGTCGTTATTATCATGACATACTGTATGTGACCACTCATGTGACCAGAACGCTGGTGGTTACGTCATCATGATGCGCATTAACACTGATTGTGGAGGAAACCATGCAAGGCACCAACCAGCACATCAGGAGCAGTAGGCTTTATACAGCTATCACTTCTGCGTTCAGTTTCAGTTCTCTCAGCAGCCACTCATTCACTGTGAATGTACGGCCGTGACTTTGTAGGAATACAGTTCGGCTCTTTAATCGACACTATTTAAATTGATAATGTGGTAATGGCCCTAGTTTGTTTTACTTGTGACACTGACATGATCACATGAGTGAGTTCTTCAAGGATTTTTCCAGTTGTTGCTATATGCGCATGGGTGGCATGGAACTGTGCATGGAACCCATGCCCCTCAGCCCATGATAAAAATGACTCGAGAATTTCTCTAAACGCAAAATGTAGCCCAAATCAAGTCTACGGTTGTTTTTCATGAAACAAACTCCTTGCAGATTGAAAGAGGATAATTTTAGCTTTACCTACCGCTGCAATATTGGTGAGTTGAACATCGTTTAATACTTGCAGATCACAGATGAAAACTGAATGTAGTAGGCCTAACTCAATGGAGGGTATTGAAACTCTAGATTCATCATAAAAAAAAATCTAAAAGTTGCAAATTGCGGCTACTTATAAGAGCTAGGGCAATAAACATACAAAACAGCTAAATGACATTACATGATGTGAATGAGAGCAGCCGTAGTATCAGCGGGTTAACATGTCATGGTATTAGTCATTGAACTGGGTTAGCCCGCCTTGGGGCCAGACTTGGCCCTGTTGTTGGTGGAGATTAACCTCCACACTATCATTCTCACGCATGTCCCACCATCCATGCACGCCTAGACACGTTGGGGAAAGTGCTTTCAAAACTGCAGGTTTGATAAAACATACAGCATATGTTTACAATACAACATCGCTGGCAGTGGGGCAAGTCACTTTTTATGTTTGTTTATACAGTATTCCAGACACCTAAAGTTATTGCGGTGTGTGTGTGTGTGTGTGTGTGTGGGGGGGGGGGGGGGGCGGCTGTGTGTGTTGCGCCTGCGCAACACACACAGACACGCTATAAAACAAGTACAGCAGTTATTGAGAAAGATTGTTCACAATACATGATTGTATCCATAAAAGTAAATGACAAGCCAAAAAACATAGGCCTACTTTTGCCCCACCCCTGTGTGTGTGTGTGTGTGTGTGCTGTAATTATTGTACATTGGAACAGTTGAGCAGTTTTTTCCTCCCACTCCTGAGAAAGTAACAGTTTAGTACATGGCCGCGGGAAAATATTGACAATAGGGGGTGCTGGACGTTCGCTATGGGGTGCTGCAAGATGCGCACACACGCAAAATGTGTGTGAATGCGCATTGTGCATGCACATTTTCATGCATTTACACACGGAAAAGTGGCTTTTACCTTCCCTCTCCACATGCATGAACTAACTGACACATGTACCTTGGCTCTGATACAACGATAGAGCATATGTATAAGGCCTATTAACATGAATCTGTTTTGATTTAAAATCACTAGTATTTTCCTCCTCCTGTCCAAGGGGGGCTGTGTCTGAAAAAAGGGGGTGCTCAAGCCCCCCCCAGCACCCCTACTTCCCTCAGCCCTGGTTTAGTACGTAGTTTGTATGGATGGGGGTTAACTCACCCAGGTCCTCGGACTCGAACAGGTAGGTCTCGTCGACACCAATCTTGCGACACCAGTAGATGAAATTGGCAGCGTTGTCTCTGGCAAAGAAGGATCCTGAGGAAGCGTCTGCTCGCCAGTGGATCACTCTACGGATGAATGGCTAGAAACACACACCACAACACACACACACACACACACAACACAACACACACACACACACACACACACACACACACACACACACACACACACACACACAACACCATGTTAAAGCAGGGGTTTTCAACCTTTTTCATCCTAGGGCCCAGCATTTGAGCCACGGACCACCAATTGAGGATATTTTTATACCCACAGACCCCCAAACTAAAGATTTCTTTTTGCTTCTGTCCATGACCATTAATCTTCTTGTGTAGATTTGGACTAATTCGCATGATGGATATTTTTAACTCTTGAGAGTGTAAAAATGAAACCAAATGGTGGGTGCCAGGGTCCATTTGTTTCTTTTTTACGTTCTTAAGAGTTACATTTGGTTAAACAACTTAGCTGGGGACCACCTGGAACCTCTCAAGGACCACTGGTGGTCCCCGACCACCTGTTGAAAACCCCTGGTTTAAAGTGCTGCTGCTATATAGACTGTGGGCTCCATTTTCATTACCATCTAAACCCCTTATTTTTTTATTTTTTTTTACTATTTTTTTAAAAACATTTTGGATAGTTCAAAATGCCAATCTATTGACACATTGTGAGCTTGTAGACTGGCCATTTAAACTATTGAAAAATTTTCTTTTTTTAATAGTTTAAAAAGGCAAAGAAGTTAAGGGATAAGGGGAGGGATAAGGGGTTTAGCGGTGACGAAAATGGAGCCCTGCATGTAGTGGCTCTTGTTCATTCATTTCAGTTTTCGGCGTGTGTGTGTGTGTGTGTGTGTGTTTGTGTGTGTGTGTGTGTGTGTGTGTGTTGTGTGTGGTGTGTGTGTTGTGTGTGTGTGTGTGTGTGTGTGTGTGTGTGTGTGTGTGTGTGTGTGTGTGTGTGTATGGTAAATGGTGCATTGTTATATAGACACCTCTATCGGGCGGCGGGTAGCTTAGGGGCAGAGTGACAGGATGGTCGAAGTGTCCTTGAGCAAGACACTGAATCCCTAATTGCTCCTGATGTGCTGGTTGTGCCTTGCATGGTTACTTGCTCCAGAAGGGTGTGCAATGGGTGAATGTCAATATAAATGCAATCCAAGGTTCTTTACATGCACTCAGATGCCATGCAAGGCATCAACCAACGCATGGGGTGACATTTTGGGGTCAATGTCTTGACACTTGGGCAAGACACTGACCGGACATGTCAGGATTCGATCCGCCGACCCACGGAGCATTGGACGACCTGCTCCACCTCCTGAGCCATAGAGGCCCATCCGTGCATGTGTGTGTGTGTGGGGGGGGGCTGTATGAGTGTACTACATGCCAGGGCCGGATCTAGGCATGGGCATGAGGGGGGCAATGCCTCCCTAAATGTCCCGACTGCCCCACCAAACATGATGACATGCAAAACAACCCACATTTCAAAGATATTTCAAATTAAAGTTGGTTATATTTAAAATGATTTGAAACACCAGTACTGCTACTAACTAACTACAGCTGCGTCACCATTAAACCAACAGCATTTCATCATTGAAAACAGAAAACTCTCTGAGTCAGACCTTTAGCTTTATATGCATGCTGCGTGTCTGTTGCAACTTCAACAACAACTGATGTTATTATTGATGCTTTACGTGACTAATAAAAGTCATGTACAAGATATAAAGCTTGTGGGTCACAGAACTATAGAATTTAAAAGAAAATGCCATTTTTGCCTGCACCCCCCCCCCCCCCCCCCCCCCCCCCCCCCCCCCCCCCCCCCCCCCCCCCCCCCCCCCCCCCCCCCCCCAGTTGAGAAATGTTACATGCGGGCCTGCTACGTGCGCGTGCGTGTGCGTGTAACACCTTTCCATTGCTGGCCTGGATCATCCTGTCCTGCAGCTGCTGTGCTAACTGACACAACAGAACACCAGTGTCCAACCTCTCCATCAGATCCTCTCCTGTCAGACCCACACCTGGAAGAGCAAACAGAACATGCACACAGGTCAATTATGTCAAAGGTTGTGTCTATATCAGGGGTTTTCAACCTTTTTGACTCCAGGGACCATTTATTCAGCATTTGAGCCACGGACCACCATTTGATTACATTTTCACACCAAAGACCAAAAATTAAAGAATTATTTTGGTTTTGTCCACA
Source organism: Benthosema pterotum (assembly GCA_039105355.1). Lineage (NCBI taxonomy): Eukaryota > Metazoa > Chordata > Actinopteri > Myctophiformes > Myctophidae > Benthosema > Benthosema pterotum. Next base: position 45,608,298 of record CM076966.1, read on the forward strand.
ATTCCAGGCTGGATTTTGCCAACAAAACAGTGTAAACAGTCTAAACTTCTTATAATTCAGATGATGAATATAATTTAACTCTTGAGAGTGTAAAAATGAAACCAAATGGACCCGCAAGGGTCCATTTGGTTTCATTTTTACATTCTCAAGAGTTACATCTGGTTAACCAACTTTCCATCATTTAGCCTGGAGACCACCTGGAATCCTCTCAAGGACCACTGGTGGTCCCCGGACCACCTGTTGAAAACCCCTGGTCTATATAGTTAATAATTGCATGCATGCTATGTTTCATTGTGGAATGTATGCATTAGGGATGTTGAAAATGACAAATTAACAGGATTAAATTAATTTTGTTGATTAATCTGATTATTTTTTTTAATACAGTAACTCATGTGCACACTGACCAGTGGCATTTCTAAGCAATTTGGAGCCCTAGGCAAGATTTTCCCTGGAGCCCCCCCTTACCGAATGGACCGTAAGGGTCCATTCGATAAGGGGGGGCTCCAGGGAAAATCTCCCGTAAAATGGGGCCCCCCCAGGGATAAAATGAACTATTTTAAAACTAAAGAACACATTATGTGTGTTTTAAATGTTCAATTCTAGTTATAGAGGACAAGTATAATGTATTTAGTCTTATTAGCCTGGGATCCTTTTAAAGCATGTCTGGTGGTCGCCCCCTCCCCTCGCCCCCCTCCCCTCATGGCGCACTTGGCAACTGCCTAGTCTGCCTAACGGCAAAAACGCCCCTGGCACTGACTCAATGCACTGAGCCTTTTCTCATTGAAAAAAAAACAAAAAACTAAAAAAAAAAAGGCTAGAGCATGGTTTTACGGAGACATATACAGTAGCTGTGTGTCTCCCTGTAGCTGAAGGATCTACAAGCATTGCTTAAGGGTTGGTGATGTGTTGAATATGCTTCAAAATGACAACGCTTCATAAACAGTTGTGTTCCTCATGAACTCTCTCATTACACATCATATGTGTGTATATAGATGGGGTATATGTACAACTATCCACTTCTGCTAGCTGTTTTGTCTTTGTTTGTTTGGTTGTCTTGCTTTCTTTTTTCTTCCTTTCTTGTCCTTAGTGTCACCATGCGTCATTCAGTGTTTCTTGGGCTGGGTTTATTTTCCTGTCTCTCATAGAACTGATCCTAAGGACAGCAGTGTCTGATGTGCCACACTGTCCTGTGTATATGTGAAAACAAGAAACACATTAAACAATAAAATAATAAAAATAATAATGATAATGCACAGTACATAATGGCTGCTATGCTGCCTTTATTGAAGACTTTGTACTTTTTAAACTTCAATAATTTCTTTAGTTTGAAGTTTGTCGGTTCGCTTTGGTTATTTTGTTTGCCTTATTTTGTCACTTCCTGTCTTAATCTGACGCTTATATTTTGGGTACCTTTATTGTGAAACTTCCTGTTAAAAGTGTATAAATAGCTGAAGCCTGCCAGCTTCACTCACCCACACTAGAGAGTGACAGAGGGAGAGAGATGGCTTGTTTGAATGCAACATGTCAAGGTATGAAATGTTAGTTTATAGGCAACATTTCAGACCCTATTTGAAGCAGTTTGAAATGTTGATGCTGCTTTATTGAAATGGTTGAGATGAGATATTGTCCACAGTGCCTGCCTGCCTGCTGCAGTGCTATGATTGTTTGAACCCCAGAGTTCCATGGTAGCTTTCTGCGCCCATGCAGCTAGCTCCTCTGGTTAGCAGAGTGATGGTACAGGATTGTTTTTCATGTTGGCGTATGGTGTATTCTACTTTGTTTCTTTTAGTTTGTTGCCAGTTAAATGAACTGATTTATTGAAAACACAATGGTATTTTATTGCTGACCTAAAGTTCAATTGAGATGAATTGGATTAATGAATGAATTTATAAATCACCAGGGATGGGCAAGTTACTGGGAAAATGTAGTAAGATGCACTACCTGCTACTTGTATGTAGCTCCACTACAAGCTATCCCCAGAAAATTTGTAGCTACACTACAAGCTACAGGAAAATGTAGTTAAGCTATGTTGGTTTAGCTACTTGTAACAAGTTACTGCCCATCACTGTAAATCACTGCATTATAATTCAATTGTTGTTGTTGAACTATTGAAAGATAATTGTTTGGAATGCACTGATTTTATTGAATGAAACATTGTGTATTGTTGTGAAATGATGCAACAAAAATGATTAATAAACTAATTACTCTAATCATCATATCTATTGGATTTTTTACTATAGTATTAATGAGCTTGATCAATGTGGGACGTTTCTAAATAAAACCTATCCAACTTCGTAAATCTTTTTTCTAAGGCTGTTGAAAATAATTAATGGGATTAAATTAATTTTGTTGATTAATCTGATTAAAAATTTTAACGCAATTAACTCATGTACACACTGACTCAACCCACTGAGCATTTTCTCATTGAAAGAAATGGGCACAGCAGGGTATTACGGAGACATATAGCTGTGTGTCTTCCTGTAACCAGAGCCATAGAGTATAGCTGGAGGATCTACAAGCATTGAGGGCTTGTAGATCACCTATTTTGATCAATATTTTAAAGTTAAATGGTTATGTTTTCACAGATTCTGTTTCTTTTTTAAATGTTGAAATCCTGTACAGGAAAACATGGCATATTTTGGACATAGTTCGAATGGTGATTAATCATGATTAAATTAATTTTGAAGCTGTGATTAATTTGATTAAAAATTTTAATCATTTCAACAGCCCTACTTTTTTCATAACAAGACGAGATACACTTTAACCTGTACTGTTTGTGGTAAAAGCACTCACAACTAAAGCGTTTGTTTGATTTAAAAAAAAACCGTAGGCATGTTATGATCTACTTTTTGTCAATAATTCAAAGTGCTGGACTTCGGAAGCACTTGTTTGTATTAACAGGTCGCACTGCTGCCTCTATGTGCAAACAGCCCTGTACATACACAGGGCTGTTCAGTGACTAATGATGAGCGCTACCAAACTCCAGCACTTAAAAACAAAAAATAATCACCTGCAGTGAATTCATTGACAAAGTCATGCACAACGCTTTGCAAGTAATTCAAGCTTTCCCCACAACTGAAATGTTAAGCAGTTCACAGCAGATCCCAGTATTCAAAACATATATACATGCCTGCTTCTACATGCTATCTGTATATGCTTTATTATTTAACACATTTGGGTCTGGTGTTCTTTTGTTTTTGTTTTTGTTTTTTTCTCATCTCTTGTTCTACCCTCTGTTTCTTCAGTTCTAATCAAAACTACAGACGGTGGAGAACAATTGATTGATGTTTCTGATTTGCACAGAATACAAATATGACACTGCGGTTAAAGCAATGTCTTTTTTTTTATATTCGGGAACAAAGCTGATTTCCCTGAGCTTCATTCATCACATCCCTGCTAGGTACAGGTCTGAAAAAGACACATTTTCTGGCCCCACATGGTTAATGTACAATATAAGGCTGTCTCACAGAAATGACCGAGATCAATGCCCCAGCAAAACAAAAGGGGAATCAGCATTGTTTGTTTGTGACATCAGCCCTCGTACCTCCATGCCACACCGTATACCAATAACACTTTACGACCTGATTTAATGTGTTTATGTGCTGTAGTAAAAAACAAAACAAAATGCGTCTGGCAGTGGGGGAAACCAGGGGTGGATCTAGGCATGGGCATGGGGGGGCAATGCCCCCCTAAATGCATGCCCAGTCTGCCACACCAAACAACGATGGCATGCAAAACAACCCACGATGTTTCAAACTAAAGTGCTTATATTTAAAATGATTTGAAACACTACTACTACTGTTACTAACTAACTACAGCTGTGTCACCACTAAACAAACAGCATTTCATCATTGAAAACAGAAAACTCTCTCAGTCAGACCTTTAGGTTTATGCATGCTGCGTGTCTGTTGCAACTTCAACAACAACTGATGTTGTTGATGCTTTACTTGCCTAATGAAAGTCCTGTAACTGAAAAATGGTATGGGTGCGGCTTCATCGCCCATGTCGCTTCGTGCCACGGGCGATAAAGCTGCCCCCATACCATTTTCTCCTGCCCCCCTCCCTATTGTGAATTGTTACATCCGCCCCTGGGGGAGAGACTGTCTCATCATCTCCCAGGATCCAGCAGGTTGTGACATGTGCAGACCCCTTTATGTTTTCCCTGACAATGCCATAAAGGAGGGGGAAAATTACCTTTTTTCCTCTGGAATCTCAACACAGAGGCTTTTAAAGCTTGGGAGGATAATATGTAGGTTAACCGCCTTCAACTTGGCGCTCCTACACGGGGCTGACCTGCTCACAGGATAATCATGCCGGATTACTTTTGGGAGCTTGTACATCAGCTTTTATTCATTTTTAGTAGCCAAACACCAAAACGCAATTAAGTCTAACATGGAGCTTATGTGGCTATTGAGTTTAATTGACTGCATTTTTATTCAGCGTGTCAATAGTGTAACTGTTATGACACATAACACATAACCGCAGATTACTAATTGTGTTATGATTATATGAAGATATCACAAATATGTTGCGGCAAAGTTTTCTGTGCCAACGCCTGCTTATCCCTGCAAGTTGAAACCAAGGATGTAGTGATTATTAGGAGGCAACAAAACTATGTCTAAATCCATGGTATTCATTTTACAATGTGTACACAGCATGCAGTATTAGATGCTTCCTCTGTGCATGGTTTATGCACAGCAAACTGTAAACGGTTGAATCGTTTTTGAGCCTGTGTGCATGTGAAAATGATTTCATTGGGGCTGTGCATGGAATATTTGATGGTGTTTGATGATTAGACCCATATGAAAAATGCTATGTATGTGAACTTTTGAAAGTGGGACCTTTTTCATACAATCAAATATAATTTTGTGATTTATAATGATTATGTATGACGGTGGTTTTCAACCTTTTTCATACCAGGGCCCACTATGTATTCAGCGCTTGAGCCACGGACCACCATTTGATGGCATTTTCGCCCCACAGACTCAAAACTAAACATTTTTGTTTTTGTCCGCAATTCCAGGCTGGATTTCGTAAACAAAATAAGTCAAATAACTCTTGAGAGTGTAAACATTTTGATATTCTCAAAGAGTTAGATCTGGTTAACCAACTTTCTGTCATTTAGCCTGAGGACCACCTGGAACTCAGGTACCACCGATGTATGACATACAAAACACATAAGACCCACAGTACAGTATGTTTTTGTAAGTGACTTGTATGATAGGGTCCGGTGTAGGGGGGGCATCGTTTCTAGATCAGTCTAATACAAGGGTGGGCTATTATTTTTCCCAAGGGGCCAAATGACATACATAAAATATTGTGGAGTCTGTGTAATATTGCTTTAATTTCAAGATAAAAGCAAGAGTAAGACCAACCATTTCGACACCAGGCCCCTCTATTTATTCAGTATTTGAGCCACAGACTACCATTTGATGACATTTTAGCTCCACAGACCCAAAAGTAAAGATTTCTTTGGCTTTTGTTCGCAATTCCGGGCTGTATTTCACAAACAAAAGAGGCAAACAAAGATAAAAATGATTTTTTTTTTTACATTCTCTGGCTAATTCCGAGGTGAATATTTCAACTCTTGAGAGTGTAAACATGAAACCATTTGGTTTCATTTTCATGCTCTCAAAGAGTTACATCTGGTTAACACACAAAATGAAACCAAATGGGACCTTGCGGGTCCATTTGGTTTCATTTTTACGCTCTCAAGTATGTAAATTAGCCCAAGTCTACACAACTAGATAATGTAGAAGATTAATGGTCATTTTTGATCTGTATGTTTGACTGTTTGGTTTCCCAAATCCAGCCTGGAAGTGTGGACAAAAGCAAAAGAAGTCTTTAGTTTTGCGGTCTGTGGGGCTAAAATGTCATCAAATGGTGGTTACTTTTACCTTGAAATTAAGTTAATATTACGCAGACTTTAGTTCAGCCTTTAGTCTTGGCCCTCCACAATATTTTATGGATTTCATTTGGCCCCTTGGGGAAAAATAATTGCCCACCCCTGGTCTAATAAAAACTAAAGTGTATCTCACCCATGATGGTGTTGAGCCACAGCGCCAGGTCTTCCTTCATGGGCAGCAGGCTGGCATCATGGCGGCAGGGCAGCCACTGGTGGTACTCCTGGGGGCTGGCCAGGCCAGGACCAGGAGGTCTGTACCTGGGACTGAGTGGACAGATCATCCCCAGGCCGGTCAGGTGGATGGGACTCCTCGGACTGTCCAGTCCGTTGCTGCCGCTGCTGCCCATGGCTTCCACCTCGCTGCTCATGCTGCTTCCCTCCTCTCTTCTCTGTTTGCCAAGTCTCTGCTGCAAACAACAAGATTGTTTTACGTTTATTTTTAAAAAATATTTCAGTTCACTACGCTTCAGGCAGTGGAGTTTCCAAGTAATTTGGAGGCGTAGGCAAGATTTTCCCTGGGCCCCCCCTTACAGGTCCATTTGGTAAAAGGGGGGGGGGGGGGGGGGGGGATCTCCTGCAAAATGGCGTCCCCAAGGGATAAAATTATGAACTATTTTCAAACTAAATAACATATGTGTTTTAAATGTTCAATTCTAGTTATAGAGGCTAAGTATAATGTATTTATCTATTATTTTAAAGCATGTCTGGTGGTCACCCCCCTTCCCTCTTGAAATGCTGCTGGTTTAGTGGCGCCACAACTGTAGTTAGTTAGTAGCAGTAGTAGTGTTGCAAATCATTTTAAATATAAGCACTTTAATTTGAAATATCTTCGGTTGTTTTGTATGCCATCATGTTTGGTGGTGCAGCCTGGGCATTTAGGGGGGGCATTGCCCCCCATGCCCATGCCTAGATCCGGCCCTGATGGATTGGACGCAAAGGGTGAAAGGGTAGTAGTAAATGGTGGGTGGGTGCCCACATGGGCTCTCCTCGCACTGAAGAATGCACAAAGATAACAAACCACCATCAGACGGATTCGAGCCGACTTGCGCAAGGCAACCCACAGTCCCACACTCACCTGTGGAAAGTCTTTACTCGCATGTGCGCAAACAATACCACCACCACCACTGGATAGAGGCGCTATACAGTAATGCAGCTACAGGTGAGATGTTTAACGCGATAAGCACACGGAACCATTAGCGGCCATTAAATCAGTGCGCCCGTGATAGTTTCCATTCCGGACTGAGTTTCAGACGCACATTTGACGTCGCCGAGGTTTGATTTTTTTTTCCACTCCAGCTCTGGGGAAATCGGGGGGGAAACCACGCCCCCGATGCTCGGAACCCAATGAAAACACTGCAAACCAGCAGGGGGTTTGGGAAGGAGCGCTTGTTTTACCCTGCTGGCTACTACTAGTAAGGTGGGGCGAAGCATAGTTTTACTGACGTCATGTTTAGGGTTAGTAACCGCATAAAGCACTGCCTAACCTAACCATAACCTCAATAAAACTTCCTTTGCTCTGGTTTTCCCAGAGCTGGAGTGGGAAAAAAATCAAGCGTCGCCGAACTTCATACTAGAGGTGGCTAAGATTAGCCAAAACAAAGAACCAACGTTGGGAAACAAGGGGAGGTCATATACTTCCTACTGCGACCAAAGATAGTGCTGCTGTGGGCTGTCAAAAATGAGTGCTTTGATTAGAATTTCATGGCTTTTCATTTAGATCAGGAGTTATTAGCGCTCAAAGATTTTTCTGACCAGTTTTCTTATCAGTAATGGGACTGGAGGACAACGTTGGATGACAGACCTGCCGATTTACGGCAAGACTGTCGCAAACCAGGCGAGATCATACAGCAGCCTCCAGAGCTACGATTTGGATTTATTAATCTCCAGTTCTCTGTTTATGCAGCTTGTTAAGTGTTAAAAGCATCCCTGGCTAATAACAAAAATATGCGTTAAAACACTATACTTGTCTTCTATAACTAAAACATGCAGATAAAAACACCTTCAATGATTTATTTCTTTCAGAGAATCTTTCATTCAATAGGAAGTGCTCCAGTCGCAGGATGATGATGTCACATGAGCATGTTCATCCATACATTCCATAGAGCTAGATCACATGTGACATCATCATCATCATTTATGAAAGAAATAAGATGCCATTGGTGGTTTTGTTTATTTTAGTTATATAGGGAAACTGCCATGTTTTAAGCGATGTTTATCTTATTAGTCAGGGATTCTTTTAATAGACCTGCGCAGTGACGTCACCGACCCTGTTCCACTAGTGGATTCCCCATTCATTTTCCTCAGACTTTTCGAAAATGGTTAATAAAAACACGATTGTGCTGCGGGAGCCTGCGGCCAAAGCCAACTCAGTTTGTGACAAATCATGACAACAAACACAATATTGTCATATCTAATTAGCAAGAAGTAGAAAACGCCATGATATAAGACTTTTTGTTTCGTTTTTCATCTTAGAAATTATTTGATTGTCCCAAAAGATTGTGACATCATGATTCGTCACAACCCGAGTTGGCTTTGTCTGCGGCGTAGTCGTCTTTATATAAATTATTTTCGAAAAGTCTCTGAAAAAAATGAATGGGGAATCCGTTTCTGGAACAGGGGCGGTGACGTCACTGCGCAGCTCTATAAGATGTACACCTAAAGCCCAGAGCCAATTCCCTGGTGCTGCTGCATGGCTCATTTGTCCTGTTGTTTCCAGACCAGACTCCATCACAGGGGCGGATGTAACATGTCCCATTTGGGGGGGGGGGGGGGGGGGAGAGAAAATGTTATGGGGAGCCGCCCCCATACCATTTTCGGTTACAGGACTTTTATTAGTCAAGTAAAGCATCAATAATAACATCAGTTGTTGTTGAAGTTGCAACAGATACGCAGCATGCATAAAGCTAAATGTCTGACTCAGAGAGTTTTCTGTTTTCAATGATGAAATCTTGGTTTAGTGGTGCCAAAATTGTAGTTAATAGCAGTAGTAGTGTTTCAAATCATTTTAAATATAAGCACTTTCATTTGAAATATCTTGGTTTGTTTTGCATGTCATCATGTTTGGTGGGGCAGTCTGGGTATTTAGGGGGGCATTGCCCCCCATGCCCATGCCTAGATCCGCCCCTGCTCCATCATAAACAACAGCCCCATGCAGAGACATGCTCTGGCTGCCAGTAATCCTCACTCACCACTAATCGTTTAGAGTTAAGACAACAACACCTGCACTGGGTCACTACTACTGTAGGTAGGAGAAACGCTGTCTAATGTGCATTTGAGACAGAAGATGGTGATTATGATGAGTTCTTACTTTCATCTTGAAAGTAAGTTCACGCTATGTAACATGTCCTCCCTGCACACAGGGCTGGATTGAGCCAGTACTAGGATGGGCTGGAAGAATGGCAGGGTGGGTAACTCCAAGGTTTTTCATATGAAGCAGTGTTTTTCAACCTTTTTGACACCAGGGCCCACTATTTATTCAGTATTTGAGCAATTACAGACTCGATTTGGGAAACAAAACAGTCAAACATACAAATCCAAATGACCATTAATCTTCTACGTTCTCTAGTTGTGTAGACTTGGGCTAATTCACTTGATGAATATTTTAACTCTTGAGAGCGTAAAACATGAAACCAAATGGACCCGCAAGGGTCCATTTGGTTTCATGTTTACACTCTCAAAGAGTTACATCTGGTTAACAACCACTGGTTGAAAAACTTGAAAACCACTGATATATTACCTTTCATTGGGTGGGCAGGATGCACGTTTGGGTGGGCTTTGCCCACCCCTGCCCCCTCTACATCCGGCCCTCCCTGCACGTCTTCTGGGTATAAAATAAGTGGAGGTACTGCAGACTAGGGTTGGAAGCCAGACGGGTAATGACAGGCAATGTTGGGATATAGAGCCAAACAGCTGCTGCTTTAAACATATCTATTGTATAGCAGCAAACGCCTCCTTTGCGTTGTGAGTAGTGATTGGCAGCAACTTGTTACAAGTAGCTACATAGCTACATTTCCCGTAGTTTCTAGTGTAGCTTACTACATTTGTTCTGGGAATAGCTTGTAGTGAAGCTACACACCTTGTTTCGAGTAGCTTGTAGTGAAGCTACACTACTTGTTTCGAGTAACAAGGAAAGTAGCTTACTACATTTTCCCACACACGTTTTCAAATTCCGCCCATTTTTAATGGGTAGAAAACCTCTAATATGCATCCCAAAACAGATATGCCACCATCCTATGTTCAAACCCACCCCTTCATATTATTTGTTATTATTATTTAGAAACACATTAAGTTGATGTAGCAAGCTACTTTTGTCGTGTAGCTTGTAGTGTAGATTGCTACAATTTTCTGAGGATAGCTTTAGTGTATAGCTTAGCTACATCTTTTTGAAAGTAACAAGTGGTGTAGCTTACTACATTTTCACAGTAACCTGCCTATCACTGGTTGTGTGTTACCTGTAGAATGGAGGTGCGGAGCAAAGGTTCAAAGCAGAGCCTCTTTTATCCCATTTACGGCTGTAGCAACTTAAGTAGGGCAAAAGTTTAGGCTCAGAGTCAGAGAAGATCACCCAAAGTATGCAATCATGTGTGTCAGTGGATCATGCAGTTTACACGTGCGATATGCGCTATACCCACAAGAACACGAAAATCCAAAGATCGGTGTGACGATGTTCGCAGACAGATGGGTGCCAGGGTAGGGGTGCCTAATGCAAACCTCCCCTAGTGACCCCGGTGAAAGGGGTTTTGTAAACATGCCATGCATGCAGACACGGGAAGGAGACATAGTACATGGTGTGGTGGTGGTGGTGGTGGTGGTGGGGGCCGCCTGCCAACTATGAGACTGTTTAACAAGTTGACCGGGAGGGCATGAGATCGTCTCCCCCTGACAAAGCATGCAGGTGCTACATTCACACCTCCGCTACAAGACCAAGCCAAGGTAAAGGTCACACTACTGGGCCAGCAGCTCCTAAGAAGACACTGGAGTCTTTATTCTGTTGCAGAGCCAAGATGTATGCCATTCAATAGACATACATGCAGGGGTGTAGTGGAGGGGGGCATCCCCCCACTTCTCATATCTAAAATATGGATACAATTGTAAACAATGCATTGTAAACAATCTTTCTCAATATGCTATGCTTGTTTTAATAGCGTGTCTGTGTGTGTGTTGCGCAGGTGCACGCAAATGCACATGCAAATGCAAGTGTGTGTCTTAAAGGGGAATTCCGCTCATTTTCATTAATATACCTTATGTGGACATGATAAAAAAAAGTTCCCCCCCATTCTGTTTCCTAGAAATGGAGGTCTGAAAAAAATCATTAGCATGGTGAAATATATATCTTGATGACATCATCAAGATGTGTTTCACCATGTTAATGAGTTTCCTTCCTGAAAAATAAAAATCCCCCCACTTCTAAAAGTACCTCTACAACACTGCATGCATGCACACAAAACATGCATGCTGCTGCACAGTTATTGTACAGTACACTGTGCACCACACACACACACACACACACACACACACACACACACACACACACACACACACACACACACACACACACACACACACACACACACACACACACACACACACACACACACACACACACACACACACACACACACAGGCCCATACCTGCACTGACATTTGCAACTCCATTGCAGCTCATGTGCTTTTTTCCCCCCCCAACCTACTGTATGTGTTCTCCAAAATCATTTTTGCATGAGTGACATTCCACAGCCTGTAATTGTATTGTATGCGCGTCGGGTGCCAGTGCATAATCATCTTCACGGAGTTAACTGTCTGCAAAGGAGGAACTTTCTCCAATTACACATCTAAAAGAAACAAAACTGCAAACGTTTGTCTGCGCGGTGTCTGCGACGTTCAAGTCTCCCTGAAATACCTGAGGATGTACATAAAGATGACAGCCTGGGTGATGGATGGGTTTGACTCCCCTCGCCTGCACTCTGAGTTCCAAACGGGTCTCTCTTGAGGAGGATGAGCCCAAAAGTCTGCCTATATACATCTGGGTCTGGAACTGGTAAACAATCTACCTCTCAACTAGCTGACAGAATCCTCTTTCCTGAAATGATAGGCACCCCCGTGTCTCGTGTTTGCTCTTGTAAGCATCGCGTTTCTTTCTGAAAGAGACAACTGTTTCACCACCGTGCACCATGTCGTCGGCAGTGTTGCCAACTTGGCGCATTTGTCGCTATATTTAGCTCTTTTCGAGACCCTCCTAGTGCCAAATTTAGTGAAAAACTCCTGGCAGAAAATCTGGTGCTTTTTTTGCTGGTGAGTTGGGGTGAAATTGGTTGACAGGCGCCAGAGTTTTCCACCATTTTTTCCTCCTCCTTTCTTCCTAGAAAGAACCATTGGTAACCAAATGGAAACTTATATATATCTGTAACTCTTGAGAGCGTAAAATGAAACCAAATGGACCCTTAAGGGTCCATTTGGTTTCATTTTACGCTCTCAAGAGTTAAATTACCAAATTCTCAAGTACCTACACATTTATTTCTCCCAAATTAGTCCAAGAGACTAAACTCAACATCAAATGGTCTAAAATGCAGACCAAATAGTGGGTCCTGGTATGAAAATGGTTGTAAACCGCTGCTCTAGCGCATTCTAGTACATTTTGGAAGTGCCACTATAGTGCATTTTGGCAGTTGGCAACAACAAGCAGTGAAAGCACATCTTTACAAAGAACAAACGCCTGCACTCTGTTGTTCTGTTGTTCACAACCTTCAGGCTTCTTGTTCTCAACCCTGTATGTTAACCAGACCCCCTCGTAGAGTCCATTCAGCACAGTGGCCATCGGTATCGATTTACCAAAAACACTTTGAATAAACTCCTGGCCAAAACATCCAAAGATCAAGTGGATGTTTTGTCAGCGTTTGCTGGCAGCGTCAACAACACCCTGGAACACATTATGCTGTCTCAAGTATCAGTCATACTGTCATAGGAATGAAGAGGCTTAACAGAGCTAATGTAAGACCGGAGGACAGAGGGGGGCGTAATGAATGGACAGGATTATGTAGTTGACGTATAGATTTCTGTCATGGGCTCTGACCCCACACTCTGCTGCTTCTAGACTAAATAAACGGCCCTTCATGCTGCCGACACAGTGGGGACGCTGCAGGATGGTAAGGTCTATCGCACCCAGAACTGAGGCCAAGGCCTTGCTTGCTGCTCTGTGTAGAAATTCCACTGGAAAACGATAATAAAATATTTGGACCGCTGAGCTCTAAAGGAAGAGAAAAAAATAGAGAAAAGAAAAGGAAACAAAAGCAAAGAATCTCATCCTTGACCGCTTCAGTGTCACGTTTTATCAAATAAACAGTGGTTGCCTCTGCACAGAGTGTTCATTGAGTGAAAGTTGGCCCCAGCGAATACACTGGGAATGAGTGTATACCTGACCTAGTATAGTACCCTAATCCTTGTGGTACCATAACCCTACAGCTTTGCACTGTGTCTCACAGGGGCGGATCTAGGCATGGGCATGGGGGGGTATGCCCCCCTAAATACCCGATCTGCCCCACCAAACAAAACAACCCACGATATTTCAAATGAAAGTGCTTCTATTTAAAAGTATTTGAAACACTACTACTGCTACTAACTAACTACAGCTGTGGCACCACTAAACTAACAACATTTCATCATTGAGTCAGACAGAAAACTGTCTGAGTCAGACCTTTAGCTTCATGCATGCTGCGTGTCTGTTGCAACAACAACTGATGTTATTATTGATGCTTTACTTGACTAATGTACTATAAGTCCTGTAACCGAAAATGGTACTTCATCGCCCATGGTGCGAAGCGACATGGGAGATGAAGTCGCACCCCCCACAATTGGGAAATGTTACATCCGCCCCTGGTGTCTCATCTGCACATACTGTGAGCCAGACACTTGTCTGCATGTTCTGGAATTCATTCATACTGAGTATGTTGCTCTAAACTTGACGACTAACCAACTGGAAACAGTAGTTTCCTATAGGGTTGTCACTTTTCATTTCCAATTCAATCCCGAATCCGATACCACAATTTCTGTGTTAGCCAATACCAAATATAGATGCTAAAGAATATTATTGGATATATACAATAATACAAAAAAGAGGAAAAATGATCTCATATGAAGTCCACATATCCGAATCCTCACTCAAAGGTGCACTTGGGCAACTCCAAAGCAAACTCCACATGTCCCAGCATTTTATGTACCTGCCATAGTGTCAAACCCCTTACCCCTGTGTCTGATCTGTGGTTAGAATCGCAAGTTTGCAAATTCCGATATGACACGATAATGACAATACTGAGATGTCTCATACCAATATGATACCAATACAGTATTTGCCAATACCGATATGAAACGATATGACAAAAAAGGCGGATCCGATACCGATACTGTATCCGGACATCGCTATACTATACTCCTATGAAATAATGACAATGGCATTAAATGATTAAATTGATTATTGGTAGAATTTTTGGGGGCAATTTGATCAAATGCTTCAACGTTTCCAAACATAATTATTAGTAGAGCATTGATTGATTGAAGTAATTTATTAACAGTTTGTAGAATGGATCTAGGCTTAATTCACACATGAAAGTACAACTAAGACTGTTACTCTATGATAAAGCACTTGTTTGCAAGAGAGATTTTCAATTCATCTGAACAGTTAAAACACAAATATAGCATTCCAGACAATAATAAAATAGCAATTACTTACTTAAAAGTGTTTTCTTATACAGGCCTAGGGCTTTGGAATGTGCATATTAATAAAATATAACACAGTTAAAGGGGAATTCCACCCATTTTCAATTTTTTCCTGAGAGGTTACAAATGGAACCCAAATGGACCCGCTAGGGTCCATTTGGTTTACATTTGTATGAAAGAAAAATCAGTAACATGGTAAAACACAACTGACATCATCAAGCTGAGTTTGACCATGTTAATGATTTTCTTCAGACCTCCATTTCTAGGAAAAACAGAATGGGGGGGACCTTTTTAATCATGTCCACACAAAATCCCTAAGGTACATTAATGACAGAGTAGAATCTATTGAAAATGGGTGGAGTTCTCCTTTGATGTTTACTGCAGAAACGTGAAGAATATGATCTGAGTTCAACCAATTTCTTCCCATGAACAAACAGTGGTTAATACAGCCCATATAGCCCACTTCAGGGGTTTTCAACAGGTGGTTCGGGGACCACCAGTGGTCCCTGAGAGGGTTCCAGGTGGTCCCCAGGCTAAATGATGGAAAGTTGGCTAACCAGATGTAACTCTTGAGAGTGTGAAAATGAAACCAAATGGACCCTTGCGGGTCCATTTGGTTTCATTTTCACACTCTCAAGAGTCAAACTATCCATCATCTGAAAGTCTACACACTGTTTTGTTGGAGTCTACACACTGGAATTGTGGACAAAACCAAAATAATTCTGTACTTTTAGGTCCTTTGGTGAGAATGTCATCAAATGGTGGTCCGTGGCTCAAAAGCTGAATAAATGGGGGTCCCTGCCTGGTGTCAAAAAGGTTGAAAACCCCTGGCCTACTCGCATTCATCGGCATGCATCACAATCCTCAAGCATCATCTCACAGCAGTTTAAATAGAACCAAAAGCGACTTACAGAACAGTTCGCTGCTGCCTACAGAAAGTTCCTTCGCAGAGAATGTTCTTGCAGTGCAGAGGAGGCATGAATCACTGTGAGCAGATGTTCTCCTCCAGACAGACAGACAGACAGACAGACAGACAGACAGACAGACAGACAGACAGACAGACAGACAGACAGAGGTCCGCTAGCTGCTGCTCTGCTCACTAGGCTAAGCGGCCATAAGACACAATGCTGTCATAGAGCAGCGAACCTAAAGGTTTTAAAGTAAACACCCCGCGAGGCGTCTTCAAAGTTGTCTGGTGTCAGTTTACACGGTGTGTGTGTGTGTGTGTGTGTGTGTGTGTGTGTGTGTGTGTGTGTGTGTGTGTGTGTGTGTGTGTGTGTGTGTGTGTGTGTGTGTGTGTGTGTGTGTGTGTGTGTGTGTGTGTGTGTGTGTGTGTGTGTGTGTGTGTGTGTGAGTCAATAAACAGGTTCGGTTGAATTTGTTCACTTGTCGGTTTTCATAGATCATTAATAGTTTCTCGCGCCTTCACATGCAGGCCTAGCTCTGGTCCAGAGCTCCACTGCTTCTGAGTCTGACCTGCATTGGAGCTCTGTTGGTCTCCGTGCATTCGGCCATTACTCCACCCGACCAGCCTCTCTTCTCTAGTGGATATATAAAGAACGTTTTACCTACTCACCAAAATAAACACGTCTTGTGTCATTAGAAAGCCTACTTACCTTGGTGGTCACACTCTTAGCCTCCCACCCCACGGATAAATTGGACTTTTTGGCCAGAACGCGATCGTTTTTCACTGAAGGAAAAATATTTCCTATGGAACTTTTCTATTGGCAATATCGGTAGAGGGCGCAAATCCTGGTTGTTTTTCCGGTGAAAAACGATCGCGTTCTGGCCAAAAAGTCCAATTTATCCGTGTGGTGGGGGGCTAAGAGTGCGACCACCAAGGTAAGTAGGCTTTCTAATGACACAAGACGTGTTTATTTTGGTGAGTAGGTAAAACGTTCTTTATATATCCACTAGAGAAGAGAGGCTGGTCGGGTGCAGTAATGGCCGAATGCACGGAGACCAACAGAGCTCCAATGCAAGTCAGACTCAGAAGCAGTGGAGCTCTGGACCAGAGCTAATGCAGGCCGAGGATACACAGTCAAGGAAGTTAAGGAATGCGGTGAGTAGGCCTAAATTGATTTATTTTTTTATTGCAGAATAGACCACAGTCCAAGAGGGTGAAGACCTGCATGTTAGACATTGTATTGAGTTGTGCTTGAAAAGTAGGCTATAGGCCTACTGCAATTCTCCAAACAAAAAAATAAAATCAAAGACTGTGAAGGCGGCTTGTTTACAACTTGTTTACAGTCTGTTTACAACTTGTTTACAATGGGGTCCGCCATGTTCATTTCATCAAAACGTTTAAAGGTGTCTACAATGTTCACTTCCGTAAAGCCAGTGGAGGGGAAAGGGAAAAGAATAAAAAATATACATTGAGGGGGTAAAAAAAAATGCAAGGGTGGGGGAATCAGAATTTACTGAGGCTAGTTTCTAATTGCAGTCATCTGCAGATGGCTGCGGAGAAGATAAATTAATTTAGTCCCTTGTTTGTGCCAAAGCTGGGTTGCACATTGTTTGTTGACCTCCCTCTAGAGCACATGTGTCAAAGTCAAGGCCCGCGGGCCAGATCCGGCCCGCGAGATGATTTAATCCGGCCCCAGGCTTGTAGGGCAAAAATGTATGAGTCTATCAAAAAAAAGTAAGTCTCTAGCACGTTCCTATCAAAAGTTATGATCGTTTAAAGAAATGCTTTTGAGCTCTCTTCTGAACGGCATGGAATGCATGTTGTCCAGCAGGGGGAGTTATTTTACCAGGCTAGGCTGCTGGCACTGCAAAGTGAGAACTATACTTCAGCAGTACTAGGGTGTGTAACCGAGAGAACTATACTTCAGCAGTACAAGGGTGTGTAACCGAGAGAACTATACTTCAGCAGTACTAGGGTGTGTAACCGAGAGAACTATACTTCAGCAGTACTAGGGTGTGTAACCGAGAGAACTATACTTCAGCAGTACTAGGGTGTGTAACCGAGAGAACTATACTTCAGCAGTACTAGGGTGTGTAACCGAGAGAACTATACTTCAGCAGTACTAGGGTGTGTAACCGAGAGAACTATACTTCAGCAGTACTAGGGTGTGTAACCGAGAGAACTATACTTCATCAGTACAAGGGTGTGTAACCGAGAGAACTATACTTCAGCAGTACAAGGGTGTGTAACCGAGAGAACTATACTTCAGCAGTACTAGGGTGTGTAACCGAGAGAACTATACTTCAGCAGTACAAGGGTGTGTAACCGAGAGAACTATACTTCAACAGTACAAGGGTGTGTAACCGAGAGAACTATACTTCAGCAGTACAAGGGTATGTAACCGAGAGAACTATACTTCAGCAGTACAAGGGTATGTAACCGAGAGAACTATACTTCAGCAGTACAAGGGTGTATAACCAAGAACTATACTTAGTTAATTATACATACTTAAATTTAGTATTTGAAATTTAAATGCTATTTTCGTATGGTTTATTGATGCTCTGTAAATAAAAATAGCATCTTTCATAGCAAATGGCTTAATCTAAGCTACAAGTATAAAACCAATAATGAAAGTCATTAATATATATTAATAGCTATTCTTAATAATAAATATGACTTGTGTGATATACTGTATAGAAGTAACGGCTGTGTACATAAATATGCGTGTGTCGTGCATGCTTGCGGTCTGCGACTGGTTGCACCGCGGTGCTCCGGCCCCCATGAAGTCACATTAAGTCCAATGCGGACCCCACCCCAAATGACTTTGACACCACTGCTCTAGAGTCTGGTGTTTTTGTAGTGGACTTTGTTGACATTGAGTAGGCCTACCTTAGAGATGTTGTGTGGAACTATTAAACTAATACAAATGTTCCCACCATGTTAGAAATGTAGATGGGTGGAATTTCCTTTTGAGGAAGTATTTAGACTACAGGTATTAATTAAAAGATTAATCACAGATAAACAATTTGTCATTCACACAGCTAGTAAATAATCAATTCAATTATTTGATTGGTTCTGTGAATGTAATGGTATCTCACCTGTCTGTGCATGGCATGCATGTGGCTGAGGAATGTGCACCAACGTGCACATCCCTTATTTAGACAGGTACATGGACTCAGTGAAGCATTTAGACAGGTTCATGGGTGTCTTAGCGAAGTATTTAGAATAAATGCTTGACTAATGGACCAGACCCATTACAAGATGTTGTGCTTTGTCATCAACCCTAAGCCATTCCAGTCTGTTAAAGTGGGCAGAGGTGAGGCCAAGTTAGTAGCAGCCTGACCAGTTTGTTTTGGGAGCTTCTAGGTAAGCAACTGCTAAATACTAGGTTCAGGACGTGATTTATTGTAGAGCAAATGACAGTGTGCAATAGAAAGGGTAGGACAGTCACTCACCTCTAGGTTTTGTTAGGACAAATGACTAAACTAACCACGTTAACGCAATAAAGCACCTGAATGTCCCATCGCTTCTATGATTCTGCCTTGCTCTAGCGGTATGGTAAAATCAGCATTACTTTGCACAACCAGACCCGACCAGCCTCGCTTCTGCGGTGGATATCTCACCAAGGCAAGGGTTTACCTACTCACCAATGCAAATACGGCTTGTGTACTTAGAAAGCCTGCTTCATTTAGTGGAAGCAATCTGAGCTCTGCACTTTTTGGGCAGAAAGTGACCAGAAAAAAAAAAAAAAACACCAACCTGAACTACCTAGGTTGGTACTGCAAGTGCTATGGGTTGCATGGCAGAATCGTAGAAGCTGTGGAGCTACGTTTCGGTCCCTCCGGATCTTCTTCAGTCCGGAGGGACCGAAACGTTGCTTCACAATAAATATTTTCTTGTACCGAGCAGTAAACAGTGTGCGGGCGTACCATTTTTACTTGCTGTTACTGTCTTCTGGCCTACGCACCTGTGAAGACATCATGATCTAGGTGTGCAAAGCAAGTTTCTACACTCTCAAGAGTTAAAATATCCATCAGGCAAATTAGTCCAAAATCTACACAACTGGAAGATTAATGGTCATGGACAGAAGCAAAAGAAATCTTTAGTTTTAGGGTCTGTGGGTCTAAAAAAATATCCTCAATTGGTGGTCCGTGGCTCAAATACTGAGTAAATGGTGGGCCCTAAAGGTTGAAAACCCCTGGTATACTGAGATGATGGTGCAGGCATGCAGTAAGGATGGAAACTCTGCAGGGAGTCCATGCTCTGGGGGTTGAGGGACCTGGAGAGAGAGAGAGACCTCCAGATAGGCTCTAACAATACAGACAACACAGCTCAACCTCGCAAAAGTGCACCAGGGCATTGCTCATGCTCACTGCAACCATCCTTGACTTGTTGGCCCCCGTGGTTTCGTTAACCAGTAGCTAGGAATTTGTTTGACAGATAATACTGGCTAAACAAATGTAAATCAATGACATTAATTACTATAGATAGCTATGTGGCCTGTTTCCCAGCTCAACTAATCCACTCATCTACACAACAATAAACCGTATAACATAACACTGGGATGGTATGTTCGAAAATCCTTCTCAGTCCATTGGTACACCCTGGGATGTGTCACAGCCCCCCCCCGGCCCCCTACATGAGGGGTTTGCCTTTCCCGAATCCCCAGTAATCCAATTCAATTCAGTTCAGTTCAGTTCAGTTCAGTTCAGTTCAGTTCAGTTCAGTTCAGTTCAGTTCAAATCAATTGAATTCAGTTGTAAAGAAAACAAACTTTACATTGCCAAAGCAAGTGTCACAAATGTAATAGAATAAAAAAAAAACAGTTGAACAGTTTGGCCAGCAGAGGACATGGCAGGCCCGGATGCCAAACCCCCACAATGAAAAAAAATAATAAAATAAAAAATAAATATATATATATATATATATATATATATATAATATATATATATATATATATATATATATATATATATATATATATATATATATATATATATATATATATAACTATTTTGTGTTTTATATATTTTCTTTAGTTCTGTAAGCCACAAGATCTTCTACAGGACTTAAATTAGGCAAGTAAAGCATCAATAATAACATCAGTTGTTGTTGAAGTTGCAACAGACACGCAGCATGCATAAAGCTAAAGGTCTGACTCAGAGAGTTTTCTGTTTTGAATGATGAAATGCTGTTGGTTTAGTGGTGACACAATTGTAGTTAGTAGACTGTAGTGTTTCAAATCATTTCAAATAGAGATTTAGGAGACCCCTTTTATCAGCAATGGATCGAACACTCAGACTTAAGTCCCTGCATGAGGCAAAGTGTCAGCATTGGTTTGTTGAGCTAGCATTGTGTTTTAAGCATAGCATAAACAGACCAGCTTCCTGCTTATCTTTGAATTAAGTTGTTTATGACTTGTCTTGGGTTTATTGAATCTCTTCTCATCTAGTTCCACTGCATTATGCTTTACCACCTGCTCTACAACCCTGTATTACAACATAGAAGCACAGCTCTCAGATATATCACAATTCAGTCAGTTTAATTTACAAGAAGTGACACAACTCATGATTCAATTATGCTCTCAAGCACTGATTATACTTAGACTAACATGCACTAACACCACCCTGGGTGCTGTTTAAGTTTAGTGTCTAACAACCCTGTTCAGTCCCCACTAGCGACTTGACTTGTTCACTCTTATTTTCAGGAAAAAAAAAAGATTTCAATGAACAAAGCAGTTATAGAAGGGTGCAAACTGCACACGATTCCATCTTTTAAACTTTTACAATAGCTTTTCGAGCACACCGCTTTATCACCTCGCAGCACAGATATAAGCCTGGGGAGCGAGGCTACAATAACACTGTTAAAGACTCTCAGTGGGTGGAGTTCTTTCTAATTGTGACCTGTTCTGTACCCTGTTGTGTTCACCCTCTCAATGTGTTTTCATAGGTTCCTAGTTTTAGTGTTTTACTGTAATGTTCCCTTTATTTTCTAGTGGTCATGTTTCTTGGTTTCCTGTGTTGCTCTTGTTTCCCTGACTTGTCTAACCTTGTGACTGATTAGTGTAGTTTTCTCCACCTGTGTCTTGCTTATCTCCCAGCCAATCCCTGTGTTGATTGGTCAGTAGTATTACCTGTGTCCAGTTAGTCATTGTCTATTTATATGCCCTCATGTGTGTTCAGTTCTTTGTTGTCTCCACCAGGCCGGAGGCATGGTGGGGAATATGTTTTGCACTCCGTCCGTGTGTGTGTGTGTGTGTGTGTGTGTCCCGTGTCCGTCTGTTACAGGTAATCTCCGGCGCCGTTAACCCGATCGATGCCAAAATTTGCACACATACTCCCTGGGTGCCAACGATGAATCTCTGCCCCTAAGTTTCCCCAACGCCATGTTATAGCGCCACCAGGCGGCCTATTTTGGCCATTTTTTTGACAAAAATCTGTGTGTTTGTCTGTCTGTTACCACCTAATCTCCCAAACCGTTAACTCAATCGATGCCACAATTTGCAGACACACTCCCTGGATGCCAACCATGAACCTCTCGCTCAAATTTTCCACGGCGGCATTTTATAGCGCCACCAGGCGGCCAATTTGTGCAATGTTTTTGCAAAAATCTGTGTGTTTGTCTGTCTGTTACCACCTAATCGCCCAAACCGTTAACCCGATCGATGCCACAATTTGCAGACACACTCCCTGGATGCCAACCATGAACCTCTCGCTCAAATTTTCCACAGCGGCATTTTATAGCGCCACCAGGCGGCTGATTTGTGCAATGATTTTGCAAAAATCTGTGTGTATGTCTGTCTGTTACCAGCTAATCTCCCAAACCGTTAACCCGATCGATGCCACAATTTGCAGACACACTCCCTGGATGCCAACCATGAACCTCTCGTTCAAATTTTCCATAGCGGAATTCTATAGCGCCAACAGGAGGCTGATTTGTGCAATGTTTTTGCAAAAATCTGTGTGTATGTCTGTCTGTTACCACCTAATCTCCCAAACCGTCAACCCGATCGATGCCACAATTTGCAGACACACTCCCAGGGTTGCCAACCATGAACCTCTGCCCCAACTTTTTGACCCACGGCATGTTATAGCGCCACCAGGCGGCCTATTTTGGCCATTTTTTTGACAAAAATCTGTGTGTTTGTCTGTCTGTTACCACCTAATCTCCAAACCGTTAACTCAATCGATGCCACAATTTGCAGACACACTCCCTGGATGCCAACCATGAACCTCTCGCTCAAATTTTCCACGGCGGCATTTTATAGCGCCACCAGGCGGCCAATTTGTGCAATGTTTTTGCAAAAATCTGTGTGTTTGTCTGTCTGTTACCACCTAATCGCCCAAACCGTTAACCCGATCGATGCCACAATTTGCAGACACACTCCCTGGATGCCAACCATGAACCTCTCGCTCAAATTTTCCACAGCGGCATTTTATAGCGCCACCAGGCGGCTGATTTGTGCAATGTTTTTGCAAAAATCTGTGTGTATGTCTGTCTGTTACCAGCTAATCTCCCAAACCGTTAACCCGATCGATGCCACAATTTGCAGACACACTCCCTGGATGCCAACCATGAACCTCTCGTTCAAATTTTCCATAGCGGAATTCTATAGCGCCAACAGGAGGCTGATTTGTGCAATGTTTTTGCAAAAATCTGTGTGTATGTCTGTCTGTTACCACCTAATCTCCCAAACCGTTAACCCGATCGATGCCACAATTTGCAGACACACTCCCTGGATGCCAACCATGAACCTCTGCCCCAACTTTTTGACCCACGGCATGTTATAGCGCCACCAGGAGGCCGATTTGTGCATCCTTTTGCAAAAATCTGTGTGTATGTCTGTCTGTTACCAGCTAATCTCCCAAACCGTTAACCCGATCGATGCCACAATTTGCACACACACTCCCTGGATGCCAACCATGAACCTCTGCCTCAAATTTTCCACAATGGCCTGTTATAGCGCCACCAGGAGGGCGATTTTTGCCATTGTTTTTGCAAAAATCTGTGCGTGTGTCTGTCTGTTACCAGCTAATCTCCCAAACCATTAACCCGATCGACATCACAATTTGCACACACACTCCCTGGATGCCAACCATGAACCTCTGCCCCAAAGTTTCCACAACGGCGTGTTATAGCGCCATCAGGAGGCCAATTTTTGCCATCTTTTTGCAAAAATCTGTGAGCGTGTCCGACTGTTACCAGCTAATTTCACAAACCGTTAACCCGATCGATGCCACAATTTGCACACACACTCCCTGGATGCCACCCATGAACCTCTGCCCCAAATTTTCCACAACGGCATGTTATAGCGCCACCAGGAGGCAGATTCGTGGCATCTTTTTTGAAAAAAAAAAAAAAATTGTGTGTCCATATGTTACCAGCTAATCTCCCAAACTGTGAACCAGATCGACATCACAATTTGCACACACACTCCCTGAATGGCAAGCATGAACTTCTGCCCCAAATTTTCCACAACGGCATGGTATAGCGCCACCAGGAGGCTGATTTTGTAAAGATGATGAACACAGCAGGCAATTTACATAAAATCTTCAACACACTATAATACTAGTCTGAGAAAAATATTCCACTCTTTTCACAATGGCTTGTTATAGCGCCACCAACAGGTGAACATTTGCAAAACACATTTTTGAACAAAATGCCTGAAATCATCCAAATCCTAACGTCATAATAATAAATGGTACCTTTTTTACATTGGCCTATTATAGCGCCACCAGGAGGCCACAACCTGTCCTGGCCTGGTGGAGACCTGTGCCCAGAAGGGCAGTTTTTTTGTTGTCACTGTGACTTTTGGTCTTGTTCTTGACTACTTGTTAACCTGTATACTAGTATCCCTAGATTTACCAGTTTCCCAAGGACAGGGTAGAACAAGAGATGTGTAAAGAAAACCAAAGGAACAGAAGTCCCAAATATATTAAATAATAAAGAATTTACAGATGGTGTGTGGTAGCAGGCATGTGCATTATTTTTTGAATACTGGAATCGTATGCAGGTGTGTGCATCTCCTTTTGGAACCTTTATAAAAGTATATGCAACTCTAGATTTTTTATAATTGGAATAATTTAGAGTTGCAATACCCTCCAGTGACTTATTTAAATGTTCATCTGTGATCTGCTTGTGTTAAACAAAATTAAACTCACCAACACAAAGTGTTTGATAAAATGCTACTGTAGACATGTTATGAGCTACGTTCTGTCAATCAATTCAAGTGCTGGAGTTTAGAAGCACCCTGCTTTACTCCTGCATGATAGGGTAATTCTAGGTAGTACACAGGGTTGTTCAGTGACATAACAAGCGCTTCCAAATTCCAGCACAAGTATCACCTGCAGAGAATTTATTGACAGAAAGTAGCTCATGACATGTCTATGGTGGATTTTTATCAAAAACTTTGCAGATAGAAAGAGGCTAATACAAGCTTTCCCTACAGCTGCAATGTTGGTGAGTATAATGTTGTTTGATACAAGCACATTGCAGATGAAAACTTTAATTATTAAGACATCAATGGAGGGGATTGCAACTGTAGATTCATCGCACTAATTTTACCCCACCTTCACTTTGAGTACCTTTTGGTAAAATAAATGCTATAAGTTGAACTGAGCTGCCTCTCATTTTGCACTTGGGTCCTGCACTGTCTTGACTTGAACTGTGACAACATGTTTTCAGTAAATGATCTATCTGTTTTTACCCTTCTACAAAATACACTCTGGATCTGAACAGTGATAAGCCTAAATCCCCCCTCCTCACCACTTCCTTTTTAATGCAGATGCTGGCTGGTGGACCAGAAGCAGTGCAGGGCTGGAGGCCTGTAGACTGGATCCTCATGTCTTCTTGGTAGGTAGGTGACCTTGGCGTGTGATGGTGCTATTGGGCTAGTGAGTATTGCTGCCTTAATCTGCCTGGTGCCATTTGCATTGCAAAGGCAGGCTTGAGATTTGTCTGGCTATATACACAAGGCAAATACAGTCTATCAGTGGCTGCGTACTGGCACAGGCTCCCCTTTCACTGGAACATGATGCAGTCATGGCCGCGGGAAGATATTTACAGTAGGTCAGGCTTGGCCAACCGGCGGCTCTTGGGCCTCATGCGGCTCTTTGGCTGGTTTCATGCAGATCTTAAGGGGCTTTCACCTGGCAAGTGTCAACATTGCTCAGACTGGCACAGCCATTCCTTCCCTATTATGATTATAAAATTGAGTTTGTGTGTGAGAGACAGTGCACACAGTGTTATATTTTTGTTTGTGGACTTGGTTGAAGTGAGAGGTTTTTTGTGTGTAAGAGAGAGCACACAATGTCAATTGTTGAAAATATGCATCAACCGATTATCCGCAGTTGGGTCGCAGGGGCAAGGAGTCAATTTCTGTCGTTATCATGTTGGTGTGTGACTTTTACAATAAATCTGGCTGAGCAGAGCACTCTGTGTGTGTGCGTGTGTGTGAGAAGGGATGGGTGGTGTTCATGTGTGCCCATATGTATGATGTGGCTCTTTGCAGGCAGGGGCGGATATAACATTTCCCATACCATTTTCAGTTATTAGGCAAGTAAAGCATCAATAACATCAGTTGTTGTTGAAATTGCAACAGACACGCAGCATGCATAAAGCTAAAGGTCTGACTCAGAGAGTTTTCTGTTTTCAATAATGACATGCTGTTGGTTTAGTGGTGACACAACTGTAGTTAGTTAGTAGCAGTAGTAGTGTTTCAAATCATTTTAAATATAAACACTTTAGGAGGGGCAGACTGGGCATTTAGGGGGGCATTGCCCCCCCATGCCTAGATCCGCCCCTGTTTGCAGTAACACTGTAAAAAAGTGGCTACTCAGCCACCCCTGCAGTACAAGGTGATGGACATTCACTATGGGGTGCTGCAAAATGGTGTGAGCACGCTAAATAAGTGTGCATGTGCCTTGTGCATGCACTTTTCCATGCATTTTCACACAGAAAAGTGGCTTCTATACAAACATGCCTTCCCTCTCCACGTGCATGAGTAAACTGACTCAGGCAGTTGCAAGCATAAGCCTCTGACATTGTGATACAGCAGTGGTTTTCAACCAGTGGTCCGGGGACCACCAGTGGTCCTTGAGAGGATTCCAGGTGATGCCGAGCTAAATGATAGACAGTTGGCAACCAAATGGACCCTTAAATTGAAACCAAATAGACCCTTAAGGGTTTTTACACTCTCAAGAGTTAAATGATATTTAAACATCTGAATTACTTAATATTCAAGAATCTATACAATTAGAAAATGTAGAAGGATTGTTATTTTGACCAACGTTTTTCCAGTTTATCTCTCCTAAATTGTGGACATAAACCTAAAAGTCCTTAGTTTTGGGTTCGAGAGATTAAACTCCACATCAAATGGTGGTCCTCCGTGGCTAAAATGCAGACTAAAGAGTGGGCACTGGTATGAAAAAGGCTGAAAACATATGTATATGTATTAGGCCTCCTGTCTGAGGGGGGCTGTGCCTGGGGAGAGGGTGTCCCCACAGCATCCCTTACTCCCCTCAGCCGTGGATCCAGTATCACAACATCTTGATACAGGAATCATTGGGAAAGGTTACATACGGTCCTGAAAATATAGCCATTTTGGAGAAAAGTAATGCACTGCATAATAGTCTATATTTCACTGGAACACACAGCAAAAAATGAATAGTAGGCCATGGCCTACTTGTGTGTGAGCAGAGCGAGCTAATGATAATGACATAAAGGTCTCTTACTCACGTCACCATTACCTCATCACCTAAACCGGCCAATCGGAGTACCTCGAGGGACCGCCGACTGCGGACCAACCACTCACCGTTTGCTTAACTTGTGCCCGCCAACAGACCCCCAAAACTAAAGTTTTATTTTGCTTTTTGCTCCACAATTCCAGGGCTGGATTTGGGAAACATACATGATCATACAGATCAAAACGGCCATTAATCTTCTACATTTTGTAATTAGACTTGGGCCAATTTAGATGAATATTTTTACTCTTGAGAGTGTTGACATGAAACCGAATGGAACCGCAAGGGTCCATTTGGTTTCATGTTTAACGCTCTCTAAGAGTTACATCTGGTTAACCAACTATACCAGGTAGATCAGGTCCATCACGCATTGGTTGTGGTGGGCCGGTCTAGGCCAAATCACGCTAAAAATGTCCGGGCCAATTTTTTTTTTTTTTTTTTTTGCCCAGTCCACCACTGATTCCTGTGCAAGAAAAACAGAAGTATCTTTCTTCTAAAAGGACTCTGACGAGGAGCTGGGCATGATTCACATCCTGTGTCTGGGAGAATCAATGGGCATTTGTATGTAAAGTGGCTACTGCTACACACTACGGATGTTTCAAAGGCCTGTTAAACCATTTTTACAGTGACTCACTCGTACGCACGCCGAGTTAATGAATAGTTCCTGAACATCTGGAATGTCACCCAACCTGTATCCTTAAACGCTAGACATGAGACAACCAGGAGTTTAGAACCGTTCTTTATTTATTTTCAACATGATTGGTATTTGGTTTAAA
>CM076966.1:45636835-45668841 GCA_039105355.1 Benthosema pterotum
ATTTTGAACAGATAATGGCGCACGTTTGTCAACACATACACGATGCACACAAAGACAGGATCATCAAGCAGACACACAGCACTGTGGCCACCCCATAGGGGCGGATGTATGGTATCAAAAACAGGGCCTTTATTCTTCGTGTGTACAGAATCATTTCACATGTCCAGAAACATCTTGTATGCGCAGAAAAATAATTTTTGTGTCCAGAATCATTTCACATTTGTGCATAAACATCTTGTATGTGCAGAAAAAGAATTCATGTGTCCAGAATCATTTCACATTTTGTCCAGAAACATCTTGTATGCGCAGAAAAATATTTTTTGTGTCCAGAATCATTTCACATTTGTGCATAAACATCTTGTATGCGCAGGTCCATTTTGTAGATCTGCACACATATTTTGCATCTCCTAAAATATAAAACGTACGTGTATAAATGTTTTCTAGTTGTGTGGCAGTAGGAGTGTGTACATATGTGAACCATTTTTTTCCAAACTGTGCGAACCTCGTCCTGCTCGGAGCAGTAAACACGCAAGTGTGGATCAATTTTACACGAAGTTTTTTTTTACGAATTTTGGCCCTCTTTTGACGGGGGGTGGGGTCAGAAGTTGGAAGCCAATCAAAACAAAGCTTACTGGGACCAATCAGGCTTGATTCCATATGCGTGACGTCATCAACCTGCGCATCAGTCAGTGTTGCCAACTTGGCGCACTTGTCACTATAATATAGCTTTTTTTCCAGACCCCCCCTAGCGCCAAAATTTGTGGGAAAAACTCCTGGCGGAAAATCTAGTGGGTTTTTTTTGCTGGTGAGTTGGGGCGAAACTGGTTGACAGGCACCAGAGATAAAACCCTCATTTTTCACCATTTTCCCTCCAATGACCGTGTTTTCAACCAGTGGTTCCCTGGCTAATAATGAACATCTGGTTAACCAGATGTAACTCTTTGAGAGTGTAAAAGTGTAAAAATGAAACCAAATGGACCCTTGCAGGTCCATTTGGTTTCATTTTTAAAATATTCATCATTAGCCCAAGTCTACACAACTAGAGAATGTAGGAGATTAATGGTCATTTACTCATTTTGATCTGTGTGGCAAGCATAGTGCAGGGGTTTTCAACGAGTGGTCCGGGGACCACCAGTGGTCCTTGAGAGGGTTCCAGGCTGCCCCCAGCTAAGTTGTTTAACCCAATGTAACTCTCAAGAGTTAAAATATCCATCATGCAAATTAGTCCAAATCTACACAACTAGAATTAAGATTAATGGTCATGGACAGAAGCAAAAGAAATCTTTAGTTTTGGGGACTGTGGGTCTAAAAAATATCCTCAATTGGTGGTCCGTGGCTCAAATTCTGAATAAATAGTGGGCCCTGGTATGAAAATGGTTGAACCCCCAGTGCTCTGCATTTTGGAAGTGCCACTAGTGCATTTTGGATTTGGGCAGTTGGCAACACTGGCATCAGGGGAAATGCCGGTGTTGGGCGGAGGGGGCGGGGCCGTGCCTTTCGATACAGTCGCCTGGCCAAACTCCCATGACGACGGAGAGATCTACTGTGGTGAACAAACTTGGACCGTCTCGGGTAAGTTACACGACTAGCGCTTCTTACGTTAGCATTTGTTAGCATGTTATGCTAGGATGAAAAACAAAGGAGGAGAAATGTTAGAGAAAACTAGACATGCAATTATATCATTGATTCTCTTCTATGAGTCTGCCTTGCATTGGAAACAGCAACAGCAGACTCATAGAAGCACTGGAGCTCTGCACCAGCGCCCCCCCCCCCCCACTTTAAAATATAAAATAGGCCCTATATGCACGGACCCCCATAAGACAAATGCCATTTATATCCCTGGGACCCCCCAATTTATATTGACTTGTACAAATGGAATCAAATGGGCCCGTCTGAGTTACAGAGTAGACACAGCTAGCTGAGGACCCCCTGGAATTCCCGGAACGAGCCCTGGGGTCCCCCGGGACACAACTTTGAGAACCACAGTGTAATTCAGCTCTCCCCATCCTCTTTTCACTAATTTGCTCTCATCGTACTACATCAATTGGAATTATTAATTAGTAGAGTGGGGGATAACACCCGACGAATCTGCGACAAATCACCGGTTCCTCGGGTGTTATCCCGCTTATTACATGGCTTACATCAGTGGTTTTCAACCAGTGGTCCTAGAGAGGGATCTAGGTGGTCCCCAGGCTAAATGATGGAGAGTTTGTTAACCAGATCTAACTCTTTGAGAGCATAAACATGTAACCAAATGGACCCTTGTGGGTCCATTTGGTTACATGTTTATGTTGCGGGTCCATTTGGTTTCATGTTTACACTCCCAAGAGTTATAATATTCGTCACCTGAATGGCTTCTCATTGGAGCATTCATTCAAGCCATGTAATAAAGTGCACTAACGCTATGTTACAGGGCACATTTTTGTATTAGATTCAGTACATATAGTTCCCAATAACAATGATTTTATACATTCTCTAATTGTGTAGATTCTTGTAAATGAACTAACATATGTTTAAAATAAGTTACTCTTGATCAATATGAGAATAAAATGGAACCACAGATAACACTAAATCACTGGTTTTCAACCATTTTGATAACCAGGGACAACCATTTATTCAGCAGACCACCATTTGAGGACATTTTCACCCCACAAACCCCTAAACTAAAGATTTCTTTTGGTTTTGCCCACAATTCCAGGCTGGATTCTTCAAACAAAACAGTGTATACTTCGTAGTGGTGCTAATGATGATAAGATGATGAATATTTTAACTCTTGGGAGTGTAAACATGAAACAAAATGGACCCTTGTGGGGTCAATTTGGTTTCATGTTTACACTCAAGAGTTACATCAGGTTAGCCAACTTTCTATCATTTATCTGGGGATCACCTGGAACCCTCTCAAGGACCACTGGTGGTCCCCGGACCAGTGGTTGAAAATCACTGTCCTAGATGATTCTTGTATTTGATCTATTCTATTAACAGTGTCTAATAATTATATATCCTAAAAATTGCTCTGGGAAGGGTTATATTGCAACATGCAAGAAGGGCTTTGATAACATCAACCAGAGATATTTATTGCCATATCGATATAGCACCTCTCAATCTATCTAGATTTATCTATCTATCTACAGTATTGCCCAGGTGTTCGATCGATATGTATTTCGATACAGTATATTGACCACTAATTTCAGATTCACCACTAATCGCTCGTTTTCTGCAGGCACCCAGGTAGTCCCCCAGCTGCTCTGCTTTGGAGAACAAGCAGCCCCACAAATGGTTTCAGTGGAAACGCAGACCGACGTTTCCAGCTTTTACAGTCCCGTGCAGAGCCAAGTTAGCCAGTGCACCTTCTCTCAGTAGCAGCGAGCAGTCTGGTACGACCATCTAACTAAATATAATGTAGAAATGTTTTGAAATTTTGAAAAACTGTTGCCTGGAGAATGCAGTCATTCATCAAATATATTGCATGTACTATACAGTATATTGTTTCTGTATAACATCAAATTGGTAACTACGTTAAATGCATTGTTGCACAGGACTAGCTGTTACATACTGTAGGGGTACAAGAGGTTACATGAAAAAATTAATAGATGCTTGTATATCTGGTGTGTCTTGGTCCTTGCACGTGTAGCCAACCATGAAGAGAGAAAACGGAAAGAGGAGGGATCTTATGTAATGAAATCATTATTGTTTAATCGGCAAATCATTTCAGCACCAAAGCAAGATGATGAAGACTGGGAGCCTGAACTGGACCACCTCTCTGAGAGCTCTGAGGACCAGACCCCAGACCTTGACCCGCCTTCTGACCCTTCGTAAGACACAATTTATTTAATCTGTTCATGTCATTATAGTGATTGTTCAAAGTTTGATATTATTGTGACTTATTTCTTCCTCTTTTTCAGCTACATCGATAAGTATGTTGTTTGTCAACAACGACTTATGTCGCTGTTTGCCACCTGCCTGAGCTGCTGTGAGGCCACACAACCCACTGTACAGAGACAGGAGGGGACGTTTGTGAAAATCCAACAGGTAAGATATTTTTATGATGTGCTGGTGGCATGCTCTCTTCAAATGCATTGGTATCATCGATTCACTTAGCACAGTTATATAGAATAGAAAATCACATTCAGCAATGCTATATCGTTTTTCTCCTTTCGGTCTTCTCACTTTATTCCTCAGCAGTATGTAAGTATGCACAACACTGATTATTTGCATATATTCCATAGGTCTGTTCAGCATGTGGCTGGAAGAGAGTATGGCAAAACCAGTCAATGCCACACACAAACATGCCAGCATGCAACCTGCAACTAAGTGGGGCAATTCATTTTGCGGGTTGTATGCCACAGCAGACTTTCAGAATGCTGCAGCTATTTGTCCTTCAACGTACAAGTCCCAGCACATACTTCCGCCATCAGCGGTACTACACTGTCCCCACCATCATCCAGGCCTGGCAGAACCAGCAAGCTGGGGTCTTGAGTGAGCTGAAGGAGATGGAGGGGGGATTAATTCTTTCTGGAGACTGCAGGTTGGTTACCATGCTCATTGTAATGTTCATCATCAGAGTACAACATAATTTGTATGTGAAATGTATCCTTAAATTAAAAGAATAACAATAGGCTTTGCACTTGTCTTATGCACAGACAGTCCAGGGCACTGTGCCAAATATGGAACATACTCCCTGATTGATGATCGCGTGAACAAAGTTGTTGAGCTTCAGCTTGTGCAGTCTACTGAGGTTCTTAACAGTAACTGGTGCGAGATAGAAGGGCTGCAACGTAACATTAAGCTGCTGAAAGACAATGGCCTGAAGGTTGCAGTCCTCGTAACTGACAGAAACCGTCAGGTACAAGTGACAGAAATACACACACACCACAGACAAACTTTTTGATTGTAAATATTTCAATGTAAATGCGAATGCATTTTTTAAATGCAAATGCATTGCAAATGTATAAAATCCAACTAATTCTCTAGGTCGCAAATGGGTGCGCAATGAGCTGTCCAAGGAAGGAACGCAACACTTCTTTGACATCTGGCATATTGCTAAATGTAAGTATTTGAAAATGCATGGCTACATAGAAGGCAAAAGATGTTATTGTGGTGATGATTTATGTTTATGGATTATGTAGTTGTCCAGTCCAGTTATGTCCAGTTATTTTTCCCTGAAGCAACATGAGCAAAAAAAATCCCTGAAGCAACATCAGCACCCTTTCCAGAGGTGGTGACACGCGTGTGTGTGTGTGTGTGCGTGTGCATGCGTGGCAGGTTCAACAGCAGCTGTCAAACTGGAGGCTCTTGTGACCAAAAAAATGTTCATCAAGGACATACGTCAGCTCTCTCCCCAGAATCAGACCTACTCCCTTGAAGCCTTCCACAGTCTGATCATCAAGTTTGCGCCCAAACACACAGGGTTCAGCTACCTTGGAATGCATAGCAGGTACTGCCTGCAGTCTGACTGTTTAGGAGCAATTTTCAAGAGAATTAGTCCACATTACATTTTTTTGTATCAGCAGGCCCCTTCAAGGGGATCCAAGTGGTCCTCAGATAAATGATGGATAAATTATATCATTTTGTTTATTGTTTTGTATTTGGGAAACAAAATCAAATCGTGGTCTGTGGTTCAAAAAGAATTGGTCTTGAAATGAAAAGGATTGAATATTACTGTTATCCAGTGTTTTCTTGGGTGGCATCTTGCCAGGACTGGTACCTGTCATCTTCATCTGATCATAATATTATCATTATATTCTCCTTTCCATAGGCTCCTGTTAGCCGCTATGCACTACAACTACAACCGAGCACAGGCCACTACTGCAGTTGGAGTACCACGGCACGAGGTTCCGAGGAGGGGAAGCTGTTGTTCATCCAATCAAAGAGAAGCCATCTTATGGTTTGTGTTCAAAGATTAAATTGTCACCTATGGTGATCTGAGCACTCAAAAGTTTAAAAGATAAAAAAGTGGAGAGTGGACATAAGGATAACACACCACAACCAAACTACACAAGTGTCCCTGTGTGTTCAGAACACTGATGAGCTGCCTCTGATTAACATAAGTAATAACATACACGCTGTGCATAGAAAAGCGCTATAACAATGCAATCCATTATTATTATTATTAACATGAAAAAAGAGTTTTTTTGTTATGTTATTTGTGTACAGTATTAGTGTTGCATAGTGTTCTGAACGCATGGGCACACGTGTAGTTCGGCCGTGGTGTGTTCTCACACATTAGTGTTGATTGACTATTGTTCTTTCACTACATATGGACCATGGCATGTTTGCTTATCATACTGTAGCCCTGATGAAGACTTGACAGTAAACTAAAAGACTCATATATCCAATCTCCTCATTGTTTAACCTTTTAACTTTTGAGTGCTCTGATCACTGTTATCATTTTTGTATCCAAGTCCCTTTGACCTTTGGAGCACAGACCAAGTACTTTTGTACTGTATCTCCATCGAGCACTTGCTTTTTATTTGGAAATGCTACAAATGCTTATATCATGTTTCATGTTGCTTTTATCATGTTTTTATCTATATCTTCTCAGGCTATGCATTTGATTTGATGGCTTCACTGAAGGAAGATTATGCCAGAAGTCCATCAGCCCTGAGATCCTTCAGCAAGGTTTTGGCTGCAGGTGCACCTCCACCTGTGGCAAAAACGTTCCAGCAGGTGGACAAGGAGAAAGCTGTGGCCGAATACCTGGCTCACAAGTGAAGATATGCTCAGTATAAAGTATGAGCACTAATAAATGTTTTCTTCAACTCACTGTCTTGACTTTGGCTTCCTTGTTGATAACTACATTGTGTAAGTAACTGCTCTTTAGATAGTCAAATATATTACACTTCTTGATTTCTGGCATGTACAGTATTTACATGTTGATAATGTCAAAAGAGGACATTGGCTTGCTGTACTACACGATTGTTTTATGATGTAAATGATGAGAAAATAATTTGGTGTTTTTAATCAAAACCCTGCATGATTGAAGTCCAATTGTATTGCCTTAACCAGAATGACCAATATGAAGAAAAAACATGGAATACTGTAAATTTAATTCAACTTTATTCATCATCGTTGTTGTCATCATCTGCAGCACAAATGGGTTCAGACAGGAACCTTCAAAACCAGGGTGCTGTGTCAGACACGTGATGTTGTCCGGTCTGGGCTGCAAGTCCTCCACCAGCTTCCAATATGGCTCTCTCTCTCGACAGCACACTCTTTCGAGGGCTGAGGTCATGGGCTGGCACTGTCCACACAGACACCTGAATTCAAAGAGGAAAAAAATAGAAATGTTACCTCACTGAACAGGTTTGAACTACAGCTGACATGTTTGACCTGATGCATCCGATTTTAAATGTGCTACAACGAAATGAGTAGCCTAGATTTATTGTAATGATTTAATATATTTTATTCTAATGATGTATTTTATCTTCCAAATTAACCTAATGCATCATATCAAACTGGGGTACTTGAAAAATGGCTGAGAATCTGTTATTTTCAATCTATAGGGCAGTGGTTCTCAAAGTGGGGTCATTGGTGGCGTTCTAGGGGGGTCTCCAGCTATATGATAATTTGAATCCAAAGGAATTCTTATGTGTCTGTAAATCAGACGGGTCCATTTGGTTCCATTTGACACCCAGATGTATAAATTGGGAGTCCCTGAGATAGAAATGGCATTAATTGGGGGGTCTGTAGACTAATACATGTCAAACGGGGTCCTTGAAAGTAAATATAGGTTGAGGATCACAGCAAAGCAATAACAATCTTTTCTTATAGGGGTCCCTGACATTATTTACAAATAGTAAGGGGTAAATTTAGGGGACCTTGATATGAACAAGTTTGGGAACCACTGTTATAGGACACTAACGTGAATCAACAGAGATGGAGGAATGAAAGGATGGATGAACTGATAGCTGTGAGTGGACTACACTAGTTCAGCATAACTGATTTTATAGGCTACTTTTAATGTGTCATCCAGTAAGATACATTAAAAGTAGCCTATAAAAATCAGTGTAAGTAGGATTCTACTCAGCAATGTTTTAAAACTATTGTATTGTAGTCCATGCCTGCCTGTAACGGGTGAGAATGTATTGTAGGGTTTCTATTATGAACACGTACCAATCTCTCTGGCCAACGCGCCACTTGTTGTTTCGGGCCCAGAGCTCCATCTCCTGGCGATACCGAGGCACAACTTCTGTTGCATTCACCCGTGCCCGTGGTTGCCTGATCGGCTCAAAATTATATGGTTGTGGTTCGTCAAAATCTATAATGTTGTTGAAGGCATCGTTCTCGTCAGGAGCGTCCATTTTTCCAGCAATTAAATACTAGGACAGCAACCGTCCAGCAACTACATATTTCTGAAAAGTAGGTTTTAACCTGCAAGCTCTACTTCCGGTCTTTTCCTGATGCCAGTGTTGCCAACTGCCCAAATCCAAAATGCACTAGTGGCACTTCCAAAATGCAGAGCACTGGGGGTTCAACTATTTTCATACCAGGGCCCACTATTTATTCAGAATTTGAGCCACGGACCACCAATTGAGGATATTTTTTTAGACCCACAGCCCCCAAAACTAAAGATTTCTTTTCCTTCTGTCCATGACCATTAATCTTAATTCTAGTTGTGTAGATTTGGACTAATTTGCATGATGGATATTTTAACTCTTGAGAGTTACATTGGGTTAAACAACTTAGCTGGGGGCAGCCTGGAACCCTCTCAAGGACCACTGGTGGTCCCCGGACCACTTGTTGAAAACCCCTGCACTATGCTTGCCACACAGATCAAAATGAGTAAATGACCATTAATCTCCTACATTCTCTAGTTGTGTAGACTTGGGCTAATGATGAATATTTTAAAAATGAAACCAAATGGACCTGCAAGGGTCCATTTGGTTTCATTTTTACACTTTTACACTCTCAAAGAGTTACATCTGGTTAACCAGATGTTCATTATTAGCCAGGGGACCACTGGTTGAAAACACGGTCATTGGAGGGAAAATGGTGAAAAATGAGGGTTTTATCTCTGGTGCCTGTCAACCAGTTTCGCCCCAACTCACCAGCAAAAAGAACCCACTAGATTTTCCGCCAGGAGTTTTTCCCCACAAATTTTGGCGCTAGGGGGTCTGGAAAAAAGCTATATTATAGTGACAAGTGCGCCAAGTTGGCAACACTGACTGATGCGCAGGTTGATGACGTCACGCATATGGAATCAAGCCTGATTGGTCCCAGTAAGCTTTGTTTTGATTGGCTTCCAACTTCTGACCCCACCCCCCGTCAAAAGAGGGCCAAAATTCGTAGAAAAAAACTTTGTGTAAAATCGATCCACACTTGCGTGCTTGCTGCTCCGAGCAGGACGAGGTTCTCACAGTTTGGAAAAAAATGGTTCACATATGTACACACTCCTACTGCCACACAACTAGAAAACATTTATACACGTACGTTTTATATTTTAGGAGATGCAAAATATGTGTGCAGATCTACAAAATGGACCTGCGCATACAAGATGTTTCTGGACAAAATGTGAAATGATTCTGCACACATGAATTCTTTTCCTGCACATACAAGATGTTTATGCACAAATGTGAAATGATTCTGGACACAAAAATTATTTTTCTGCGCATACAAGATGTTTCTGCACATGTGAAATGATTCTGTACACATGAAGAATAAAGGCCCTGTTTTGGCTCCATACTGATGTAACATTTCCCAATTGGGGGTGGGAGCAGGAGAGAATGGTATGGGGGCGGCGATGAAGCCTCACCCATACCATTTTCAGTTACAGGACTTATATTAGTCAAGTAAAGCATCAATAACATCAGTCGTTGTTGAAGTTGCAACAGACACGCAGCATGCATAAAGCTAAAGGTCTGACTCAGAGAGTTTTCTGTTTTCAATGATGAAATGCTGTTGGTTTATTGCTGACACAGCTGTAGTTATGCAGTAGTAGTAGTGTTTCAAATCATTTTAAACATAAGCACTTTAATTTTGAAATATCTCGGGTTGTTTTGCATGCCCCATCATGTTTGGTGGGGCAGTCTGGGCATTTAGGGGGGAGGCTCACGCCTATAGATCCGCCCCTGACACACACACACTAACTAAGGTTGATCAGATGAGTGCACGTGACAAGCAAAAAACTACTCTTGGCCCGAGTCAGCAACATGCAGCAGCAGCAGCACAGTCCCAGTAGACTAGTTTTTATATCCCATTTTATGGCTCCTGCCAGAGTTGCCATGCACCGTGCCAAAGCGGTCAGATCAGGGGCGGATCTAGGCATGGGCATGGGGGGGCAATGCCCCCCTAAATACCCAGTCTGCCCCCCCCAAACATGATGCCATGCAAAACAACCCAAGATATTTCAAATTAATATTTTAAATGATCTGAAACACTACTACTGCTACTGACTACAATTTTGGCACCACTAAACCAACAGCATTTCATCATTGAAAACGGAAAACTCTCATGAAACTGTGTGTCTGTTGCAACTTCAACAACAATTGATGTTATTATTGATGCTTTACTTGACCCGTAACCGAAAATGGTATGGGTGCGGCTTCATCGCCCGTGGCGCGAAGCGACACGGGCGATGAAGCTGCCCCCATACCATTTTCTCTTGCCCCTCCAACATATTCTCTTGCCCCCCAAAATGGGACATGCTATATCCGCCCCTGGGTCAGATATACACTCACAGATTATTAGAGATGGTCGACCGTCCACTCTCCTCCCAGCACGGCTCTGCTGATGGAAATGAAGCAGACCTAATTACTGCAATAGGGGGCTGAAGTGGGAGGGGGTTTGCATGCTATTGCTATAACAGAAATCCATACATTAGCATGTGGCGAGAGACATGCTGCTTGGATGGATGCAGCCACTTTCACACTGACAGTCAGGCAGTCACCGCCGAGATGAGAGGGAGTGTGAGTGACAACCGGGGCACAGGGCCGGATTTAGCCAGCCCTACTAGGGTGGGCTGGAAGAATATATGGCAGGGTGTATGGGCAAGTTTTTCATATGAAGCAGTGGTTTTTAACCTTTTTGACACCAGGGCCCACTGTTTATTCGGCATTTAATTGACCCCAAAACTAAAGATTTCTTTTGCTTTTGTCCACAATTCCATTCAGGCTGGATTTGGGAAACAAAACATACAGACCAAAATGACCATTAATCTTCTACATTCTCTCATGATGAATATTTTAACTCTTGAGAGTTACATCTGGTTAACCAACTTTCCATTTAGCTGGGGACCAACTGTAATCGTCTCAGGGATCGCTGGTGTCCCCAGACCACCTGTTGAAAACCCCTGCTATACAGCACTACTGTACTGTAAATCTACTGTATTTAGATTTGTTTTTTTTTTTGTTTTGTTTTTTTTTTTTGTTTTACAAATGCGTCTGTCAGTCCTGTCAGTGATGTAAGGAATTTTACCATGAAAGGGAATGGGTTGTAGGCTGTTTTACCCACTGTTTCAGGGCCGCGAGGCAAAGCCGGTATCCTATCCTATATACAGTATATAACAACGGAAATGAACGAAATACACAAAACAAAACAATTGTTTTTGCTTTTAGGTTTTGTTTCTACTCTCCACGATGTCTGCATGTCTTTGCTGAAGACAGTCACATTGTTTGGGTTGGGAAAGGTGTCCCGGCTCTCTAACTTTGAGAGTCAGTTGTGAGGCGCATTGATCTGTGGCTCTGCGGTCGACATGTCCGGGTATTTTGAAGTCCCGAGGGTTATGGTCCTATTTACCACTGTTTTTAAGCCAATCACAATCCAGTATTTGAACATGTGACTCAAAAAAGAGGTAGACTACTGATTATAGTCTATGCTGGCATGCTGGCAACAATCTTGCATTGTTTTATTTGTTTTGCCTCAGTAGGGAGAGTACAGCCAGGGCTCTATAAGAATGTAATTTGACTGAAAACATGGAAAGGTTTTTGCTGTAGCTAGCGGTGGTTTTTAATACTGCTCTATAGGGCCAGCAGCTTTTGGATTTGCTTGAGGAATCTGTGAATGGGCAATTTATTTACATAAGGGATGCAACATGATGTAGGAGGAGAGATTCAGTAAGGCTGTGACGCCAGTCGGCAGCACAAGAACTACAATATGACACATACATAGACGGATTAGGAAATGATGGGCCGCCGCCCAGGAGCGGATGTAACATTCCCAATTGGGGGCAGGGCCAGGAGAAAATGGTATGGGGGCCGCCTCCATACCATTTTCGGTTACAGGACTTGTATTAGGCAAATAAGCATCAATAATAACATCAGTTGTTGTTGAAGTTGCAACAGACACGCAGCATGCATAAAGCTAAAGGTCTGACTCAGAGAGTTTTCTGTTTTCAATAATGAAATGTGGTGGTGACACAACTGTAGTTAGTGGTGACACAAGTGATGGCATTTCAGCAGGAATTACAGCATGGGATTGCTTGAAAATAATAAACACCGAAAATAACTAGGCCAAATAAATGAAAAACACTTGCAGTAATGTACCATATCATGATGGTTTAGGACTTTGGGGGTTATTTTATTGACACAAAATGAATACGCCCTTTGTAAATAACAGTGAAAAAGGACCATGTGTGCCACTTTCATACCCTGTTACCCCCTTTTTTGGGGGGTGGTCCTGAGCTTGAGCCTCTTAGCGATCACGTCGTGGGCACTCAAGTACAGCACACATACTGTACTGTACTCTACCTGCTTAGACCAGAATGTACTGCTGGTGTATAGGGTGAGGCAGGCACTCATTCATTGCTTTTTTTCATCTTTTCAAATCTCACATAAAACCCCTCCATGCACTATACAGTACAGTATGTGTGCAGCTCGTAGGAGTACATGCAGTGAATAACACCCTGAGCGACCGTCTACTCTATAGGGAGAGTGCAGAGAGTCTATTCTGTTATTAT
The DNA here is from genome assembly GCA_039105355.1 of Benthosema pterotum. NCBI lineage: Eukaryota > Metazoa > Chordata > Actinopteri > Myctophiformes > Myctophidae > Benthosema > Benthosema pterotum. The sequence goes on from CM076966.1 coordinate 45,649,728, forward strand.
ATAGTACCTGCATGGCTGTTACCAGGGGCGGATGTAACATTTCCCAATTGGGGTGGGGGGGGGCAGGAGAAATGGTATGGGAGCCCCCATACCATTTTCTGTTACAGGACTTTAATTAGGCAAGTATAAGCATCAATAATAACATCAGTTGTTGTTGAAGTTGCTACAGACACGCAGCATGCATAAAGCTAAAGGTCTGACTCAGAGAGTGTGGGCTTTGGGAGTTTTCAATGATGAAATGCTGTTGGTTTAGTGGTGAGACGGTTGTAGTTTGTTAGTAGCAATTAAGTGTAGGAGCGGGTGGAGTTACTGGTGGTTGGACTGGGGAATGGCACCCATTTCAATGCAGAAATGATGAAATGCATGCTGGTTTAGTGGTTTGATTTTGGGAGGAACATTTGGGAGTTCCTGAGGCTTTCTCTTCATGGCAAGCTGGAGATACCAGTGAGTGTGTGTTGCAGGAGCTTCGTAACTTTTAATCATGTGAACCCCAGCAAACATTTGGGGAAAATAATCTCACGTTGCATTGTGTGTGGAACTAGCAGAAACGGTCTATGTAAGCAAGCAACACACTCTGATATTACAGTATATATGCAGACTAATACAGGTACTCTGCTATCACTGGCGTTTCTAAGCAATTTGGAGCCCTAGGCAAGTTTTTCCTTGGAGAATTTCCAGGAAAAATCTTCTGTAAAGTGGCGCCCCCCTAAGGGATAAAATGATGAACTATTTTAAAGCTAAAGAACATATGTGTTTTAAATGTTCAATTCTAGTTATAGAGGACAAGTATAATTTATCCATATTAGGCTTATTAGCCTGGTATCCTGGTTGACCCCCCCCCCCCCCCCCCCCCTCCACTCATGGTCGCCCCCTCCCCTCATGGTCGCCCCCTCCCCTCATGGCGCCCTAGGCAACTGCCTAGTCTGCCTAATGGCAAAACGCCCCTGTCTGCACCCAGCTGTTGCCCTGCACTACCTGTCCCTGACCTCCTAGTTCAGACGGCCTTATTGCCTTTTAGACCAAGGCCTCTTGGATATTTGTGGAAGTGTAGCTGCATGATTCCATATTAGTCAGTGTCAACAAACTAAACATTTACCAGATGTTGTTTTTACATAATTAGAGTACTGTTTGTGTGTTTCCTGTCCCCTGCATATCAACAAATGACTTGGCATGCGTGTTGCCTATACGACCTAGGGAGTGCAGTGCCGATTGGAAAAAAAACAACAGTTTGATATAAACGCTTGGCTGAGAATCCATGTCATTTTGTGTATCTGACTGGCCTCAGCATATACTGTATAATAGGTACTGCTCTAAATACAACGGATAGGCTCTACTATGTAAATAACAATGGTATATCTAAACAAAGTATCATTATCTAACTATAACGGTCAGACAGAGAAAAAAAACACCAGCTGAAATCTTTGTCTAGATTAGGCGTTACTGCGTGGTGCTTTAAATAACTGCATGTGACCTGTTTCACCCAATCAGATCAGTTCCTTAAAACAACCTGTTATAGAATGTTTGTTTCTTGAGGAGCGTGCAGATTTGGCGGCAGCTGGGACACAGCATGGGGTCTGGGATGTGTTAATAGTTAGTTAGTAGATCAACGGCAATTATCTGCAAGATGGAGGAGCGGGTGGAGTTGAGAGGACTGGTGGTTGGACTGGGGAACGGCATACATTTCAATGCAGATCACAAAAAATAAATAAATATGGAATTAGAGCTGGGGTTTTCAACCTTTTTTTGACTCCAGGGACCACCATATATTCAGCATTAGAGCCACGGACCACCATTTGATTACGTTTTCACACCAAAGACCTAAAATTAAAGAATTCTTTTGTTTTTTGTCCACAATTCCAGGCTGTATTTTGCCAACAGTGTAAACTTTTGAATTAAGTGCTGCTAATTCAGTCGATGAATGTGTAAGATGTAACTCAAGAGTTACATCTGGTTAACCAACTTTCCATCATTTAGCCCGGGGACCACCTGGAACCGTCTCAAGGACCACTGTTGGTCCCCCGGAACTCCTGTTGAGAACCCCTGAATTAGAGCCAGGCATATAGCTGTGCAGTGAACAGATCAAATGTGTTATTAGAATGGCTTGGTGTGTATTGATGTTAATACCAGCGGGGTGGGACTAAACCACTTGACACTGCGGACCCCCAGAGAGTAGCACTTATCCTAAATTGCTTCATTAAAAAGGTCCACCTGTGTTTAAGCATGGCCTCATATTTAATAAGGACAGGCAACAGAATAGACATGGATGCTCTAATTTGTCAAGTTAACAGGCAGTGTTGTGATTGGACAGAATTCTGTTGGTGATAATGATGAGGAAGAAAAAAAAAATCAGTTCGTAACCTACGTTTTACCTTTCAATATGGGTGTCTTAGCTTTAAAAGAATATGCTGTCAGCAGCGAATTACTGCATTTAAATCCTCATCAGAGGTGCATGCATTCATTTAGAGGTACAGTTTGAGGTCAAGTCTTGTTGGAGACGGACACATCCCTCATTAGTCGTGGAGATGGCAGCCCATGTGCCAATCTGGAAGCTTTATGTCCCGTTTTCCTCTCTCATTAAAATAGAAGGTTTGCATGTAGATTTAATTGGCCAATTAATGCTATATACAGTAGGCCTACCAATGGTTGGAATGTCGGTACTGGAACTTGCACCATATAATCCGAGGTACAGTCGTTCTACTGGACTACAATATTTTCAATTTGCGTCTGAGAATAAACAAACTGTCTCTGTCTGCGATGTTGTCGGGGAGGTGTCTCTGTGGCGCCCACTCACTTGTATTCAAATGATAAATAACTGCAATAACTAATTCAGCAGCAGCAATGGTAGTGTTTTCACGCAGTCAGTTGAGTTGATTCTTCATATCCACAAGAGTAAATGCTGAGATGATTAGATCCCTATCAGAGATTAGAATACAATAGAAAATACACAAAGCTGTGGAATTAGCTCTGTGTAGTGATACTTACATCAGCATCGGCGTCAGTGGCTCAGGGATAGAGTCACCGGATGGTAACCGGAAGGTTGCCGGTTCGATCCCGGGCTCCCGCAGAGTTACTGTTGAAGTGTCCTTGTTGAGCAAGACACTGAACCCCTAATTGCTCCTGATGTGCTAGTCTTTACCTAGCATGGTTTCCACTGCCATCATTCAGTGTATATTCGAATGTGTGTGTGAATGGGTGAATGTGATGCACAATCTATGTAAAGCGCCTTGGATAAAGGCGCTATATAAATGCACCATTTACCATTTATTTACATCAGATTTTGGAAGCTGTATTCATAGTGGTATATACAGTATCTCTATCTCGCTTTTCTCCCAAAGCCCAAACTGAAACTAGGGTTTTTTGACCCCAGAGCAGGGCCATGAAGCCGCACCCATACCATTTTTTGTTTCAGGACTTTTATTAGGCAATTAAGCATCAATAATGCCATTCTGTTTCTGTTTTCAATGATGAAATGCTGTTGGTTTAGTGATAACTGTAGTAGTGTTTCAAATCATTTTAAATATACGCACTTTAATTTGAAATATCTTGGGGTGTTTTGCATGCCATCGTGTTTGGTGGGGCAGATCGGGCATTTAGGGTGGCATTGCCCCCCCCATGCCATGCCTAGATCCGCCCCTGCCCCAGAGGTTCACTGGGGGCAGGGAGGATTAGCCAAAAAAGTGGGAAAAAAACAATATTTGACTTAAGTGACTTGCTATACCTTTAAAGATCACTATATATTGATAAATCAATGTATCAATATATATTGTGTCGTGGATTCTTTATCGTGATACAGTACATATCTGCCGTGAGATTGCAAGCAATATCCACCACTATGTACCCGCATGGTTACATGCTACAACAAAATCAGCAGTAGTTCCTCTTAAATACAGTGCCGTGTGAACATAGCCGCTCAATGTACTGTACATTGTTAAATGCTTGTAGTTCCTGAAAATATTTTGTTGCATGACTCCGTCGTACAGAGAAACATAAATCAGGCTAACAAGGGGGTCCGCGTCCGTTGTTATGCTAACGGTGTTCCTTCCTTGGGTCCAAGTTAATTATGGCTGACATTTAAATGAGGATTGTGGGAAAGCTGTGAAAGAGACAGGCCTCTCTCTCTCTCTCTAATTGAATTTGTGTTGCTAGCTCCACCTTCCATTGCCTTTGTTCTGCAGGGAGAACATGAAAAGCAGCTGAAGAAAGCTCACCATGTGCACGTTTTGTAATCTGAATATAAGTTGTACTTGTGCAAACAGGCAGACAAAATGATTCTGAAGTAGGTCTGAATGTAGGTAAACATACAACACACATTTCATAGCATGTGCATTCAAAGTAGAATATTAGTTACCGCTACTTTTATCTGGGCTGCATTCTTTTCTCAGAACTCCGAAGACAATATACAATTTATCTAAATGACACTATAGTCTAGTCCATGACACTAGATTCTAGTTTGTGACACTAAATTCTAGTCCTGTCGCGAGATTCTAGTTTTTCTGGAAAAATCTCTTTCTGTGTCCGTGATGCTTAACATATTTCATAGGAAGGACCCCCAGAAATATTTTTGTTTTGTTTTGTTCTGTTTGTTTTTGTTTTTTGTTTGTTTTGTTTTGTCCTTGCTTTGTGTTTGTCCTATATGTTGATCAATTTTGTCTGTTCATGTGCAATCTACATTTTTGTCCTGTGTTTGTATTTGTTTTCTTGTACTATGTTTTCTTTGTATAATGTTGTGTATTAACTGTAGGAACCTCTCGAAAACGAGATAATGTATCTCAAGAGGTACTCCTCAATAAAGAAATTTAAACATCGATTATTTAGCTGCAGAACCTAATCTAAAAACATGTTGTTCTAGGGGATCCCCCAGAAGCAAAGATTTGAGTTAAAAATGTTTGCTTCCGAAATAATGTATTCAAAGATTTGCATCACATTTTCACAAATTTTCAAAAATAGCAGAACTACAAGCTGTTGAAAAATATCAGATCTACAAGCTCGCTTGTAGAGTTTGTAGATCTGATATTTTTCAACAGCTAAAACACCAAAACGCGTACACAAAGGGTTAATTTATGGTCTTTATCCAAGGCGCTTTACATAGATTATGCATTACATGGATGGCAGAAGAAACCATGCAAGGCACCAACCTACACAGGAGCAGCATTTAGGGTTTGTTCAAGGACACTTCCAACTGGCAACCTCAAGCCGCTATACCGACCCTCCTGAACCACTGCTGTAGGAATAATATTTTAAACATATTTTAATCTAAACCTTCTCCTCTCTTTCTCCTCGTCCTCAGCGATGGCAGACTTCCATGTCCAACCAGAGTCGGTGCATGTTGAGGAGTCTGGCGTCGCCCGCTTCCAGTGCCAGATCCACGGCCTGCCAGAACCGGTCATCAACTGGGAGAAAGACAGCCGTCCAGTGGACACTCTGGATGACAGGTATGTATGGCCACATTCCAGATAATGATTTACTGCAGGGGTTTTCAACCTTTTTGACACCAGGGACCACCCATTCATTCAGCACTTGAGCCACGGACCACCATTTGGTCCGACCACATTTTCACCACAGAGACCTAAAACTAAAGAATTCTTTTGGTTTTGTCCACAATTCCAGGCTGGATTTTGCAAAACAAAACAGTGTAGACTGCTTAATTAAGTGGTGCTAATTTAGATGATGAATATTTTAACTCTTGAGAGTGTAAAAATGAAACCAAATGGACCCGCAAGCGTCCATTTGGTTTTTCAGTTTTACATTCTCACAAATGGAACCAAATGAACCCTAACAGGTTCATTTGGTTCCATTTGTACGCTCTCAGAAAAAATGTGCAAAAGCGTCTAAAGAAATCCATCAACATGGTGAAAACACATACTGTATTGATGATGTCATCAAGATGTTTCACCATGTTAGTGTTTTTTCCTCAGACCTCCATTTCTTGGGAACACAGAATGGGGGGAACCTTTTTTTTTATCATGTCCACCCAACACCTCTAGGGTGTACTAATGACATATTAGAATAGTGAAAATGGGTGGACTTCCCCTGAGTGCAAACTTGCTTTTGGGGCTAAAACTATTACATTCATTCATTCTGCCTCTCTCTCTCTCTCTCTCTCTCTCTCTCTCCTCTCTCTCTCTCTCTCCCCCCCCCCCCCCCCCCCCCCCCAACCCTGCTTCCCACAGGTGTTCTACAGATTACGGGGGTCCGCCAGGAGGACAGTGGTAGCTTCTGCTGCATGGCCCACAACAGTGCAGGAGTGAAATACAGCTCCGAGGCCCACCTCACCGTTTCAGGTGTTCTTGATATTCATAACTATACGTCTCATCGTTAGGCATGCTGCTGCTGCTGCTGCCCCTTTGTTATTAACGACGCCTATGCGGCGTGTTAACCCACGGCTGCTCAGCCAGAAAGCATAATGTTGTTTGGTCGAGTTATTTCTTTTCCCCCCGCTTTTTTTTCTCTCTCCATTGTTTCAATTTATCTACCCAAACATATTCCAAAGATTATTTCCCCGAGCACATTGTTCCACTGCCCGATTAAAGAGATACCGTACACACGCACAGTCTGGAGTGGCATTTAAACTCGGCGAGTGTAGAAAAACGAACGGCGAGGGTCTGTTTTTTTACACTGTCTGGGTGGAATTGACACTCTGTGTTTTATTGCGTACGTGGCATCAAGATAATGCACTGTAGAGAAATCCAATTAAAGGGTGCCATCCATCAAGCTCTGAGCCTCACTGCCATCCCTCTCCTCTCCTCTCCTCTCCTGCTCTCTCCTCTCCTGCTCTCTCCTCTCCTGCTCTCTCCTCTCCTCTCCCCTCCCCTCCCCCTCCTCCCCTCTCCTCTCCTCTCCTCTCCTCTCCTCTCCTCTCCTCTCCTCTCCTCTCCTCTCCTCTCCTCTCCTCTCCTCTCCTCTCCTCTCCTCTCCTGCTCTCTCCTCTCCTGCTCTCTCCTCTCCTCTCCCCTCCCCTCCTCCCCTCTCCTCTCCTCTCCTCTCCTCTCCTCTCCTCTCCTCTCCTCTCCTCTCCTCTCCTCTCCTCTCCTCTCCTCTCCTCTCCTCTCCTCTCCTCTCCTCTCCTCTCCTCTCCTCTCCTCTCCTCCCCTCCCCTCCCCTCTCCTCTCCAGGCTCCCAGTCCTCTGTCTACAAAGAGCCGGTGATTCTGGTGGGACCAGAGAACCTCACCCTCACCGTTCACCAGACCGCCATCTTGGAATGTGTTGCTACGGGTTACCCTCGGCCCATCGTGTCCTGGAGTCGACTTGGTAAGATGGAGATATGAACCCCAATGTTTAGTACGGACAAATCACCTGAGTCAACTGACTCAGTTACCACTGGCAATGCCTCTTGACGCCTTCTTAATGGTGAACTTAGTGAAAGGTCTGGGTGTGTGTGTGTGTGTGTGTGTGTGTGTGTGTGTGTGTGTGTGTGTGTGTGTGTGTGTGTGTGTGTGTGTGTGTGTGTGTGTGTGTGTGTGTGTGTGTGTGTGTGTGTGTGTGTGTGTGCGCGCGTGCGTGTGTGCGTGCGGGCGTGCACAATATTCATGCATGTGTCTTGGGTCCGCAGCCCAGCACACCGTCACCACGTCGGTGTGCCGTTTCACTGCATTCTGTGCATGCGTATGCATATATGTGTGGTGTAATGGAGTCGAACACGTGTCTGGTGTACATGTACATGAGGCTAGGGCTTTCCTACATGAGCCCTGAGGGCTAAACAAGCATGTACTACTGTTGTATATGAATGCATCCCCTCGTCCCTGTGTGGAGCCGCAAAGCAACAACACAACAACAACACAACATAACAACGGGCTCTGGAAAGCAGTGTTGCCAACCGCCAAAATCCAAAATGCGCTATAGTGGCACTTCCAAAATGCACTAGAATGAGCTAGAGCAGTGGGTTTTCAGCCATTTTCATACCAGGGCCCACTGTTTATTCTGCATTTTAGCCACGGAGGACCACTGCTTGATGTTGAGATTAGTCTCTCGGACTAATTTAGGAGAAATAACTGACAAAATGTTGGTCAATTCTTCTACATTTTCTAAATGTGTAGATTCTTGAAAATTAGGTCATTCAGATGGTTAAATATGATTTAACTCTTGAGAGCGTAAAATGAAACCAAACGGACCCTTTTCGGTCCGTTTGGTTTCATTTTACGCTCTCAAGAGTTACAGATCTATAAGGGTCCATTTGGTTACCAATGGCCCTTTCTAGGAAGGAAGGAGGGCTCTATCATTCGCCCCAACTCACAAGCAAAAAAGCACCATATTTTCTGCCAGGAGTTTTTCACTAATTTTGGCGCTATAAGGGTGACTGAAAAAAGCTAAATATAGTTACAAATGCGCCAAGTTGGCAACACCGCTGGAAAGCTACAGAGTAATTGCTATGAGGTGTTGAGACCAGGGAGGATTTGTTCCCCTTTCAATCTCCATGCATTTGCTCTTGACTATTACTCAAACTCCGCCACTACCAATTCAGTAATCCGATATGTTGTTTGTTTGGTTTTTTTTTCCCACTTATTTTTTCTTTCGTTTTACCATTATCCAATCAGATTTTCTGTTCAAAATGTAAATTGCCGCCCCCTCCCCTCCCAAACCGGTTGGGGGGGGCATAATCAGATTGAGGATATTGCCTCTTACACAATGTAGCCCCAGAATGAAATGCTAACACGATGGGATTTGTGTGTATTAGATTACGGCGCAGGGTAAGGCTGGGGATAAGCCGCATAATGAATCTGATAGATTCACATCAGTCACTCCTTAATGCCAGAGTTTGTTTGGTGCCTTCCATTCATCAGCACCACAGCTTGCAGGGCTCTGCTCTCTTTCTGCTCTGACACTAACCGAATTAGGCTCTGACGGAGAGGGAGGGAGGGAGGGAGGGAGGAGGGAGGGAGAGAGAGAGAGAGGAGAGAGAGAGAGAGAGAGAGAGAGAGAGAAGAGAGAGAGAGAGAGAGAGAGAGAGAGAGAGAGAGAGAGAGAGAGAGAGAGAGAGAGAGAGAGAGAGAGAGAGAGATGAGAGAGAGAGAGAGAGAGAGAGAGAGAGAGAGAGAGAGAGGGACAGTGTTGCCAACTTGGTCCATTTAGCTGTTATATTTAGCTGTTTTCCAGACCCTACTAGCACCAAAATTGGTGAAAAAATCCTGGCGGCAAATCTAGTGCTTTTTTGCTAGTGAGTTGGGCAAAATTGGTTGACAGGCGCCAGAGATAAAACCCCCAGAGATGAAACCAAATGGACCCTTATGGGTCCATTTGGTTTCATTTTACGCTCTCAAGAGTTAAATTATATTTAGCATCTGAATTACCCTCATTTTCAAGAATCTTCACATTTCGAAAATGTAGAAGAATTGCTATTTTGACCAACATTTTGCCAGTTATCTATCCTAAATTAGTCCAAGAGACAAAAATCAAAATCAAACAGTGGTCCTCCCGTGGCTAAAATATGAAAATGTTGAAAATCCACTGCTCTAGCGCATTCTAGTGCATTTTGGAAGTGCCATTAGTGCATTTTGGATTTGGATTTTGGCAGTTGGCAACACTGGAGAGGGGGAGAGGTGAGAGAGAGAGAGCAGAAAAAGGCAAGACAAGAAAAAATTGCATCATTAAAGCAAAAGACAGCTCATGCTTCATTGCAATCAAGCGGCAGTGGTGTGGTGGTGGTGGTGGTGTGTCATTGTATGTATTGCATTAGAATAGCCATCACGAAGAGTAAAGAAAGAAAACATACATGGTGTTTAGCTGGTCATTGGGGTAGGGAGAGGAGTGGTGTTCCCGTTTATCTGATTTAATCGATCGCCAAGCAGACTGCCATCTTGGAATTGTTGCTACCATAGATTTATATATGAAAGCTAGATGGCTCACCCGTGCTGCTGGCCAATGGGGAGTGACGTCGTTAGGTGGCGGCAATCTTGTGAGAGGATGCCTGACTTAGAACTCCAGACATGGCAAGCGACCCATTGTTTGGTTCGCAAGCACAAGTAAACTGCATGCTAATGGGACTGCAGCGGCTTTGAACCTGAATATCTTTTTCTTTTCTCGAAATCGTCCTCCACAAACACACGTGCCTTGATTACAGTCAGAAATACTCATACTCAATACAGTTACTCGGTTTAAACTCAATCATCACTTTAGAATATAAAGAAAATAACTACATAGCAGTGGCAGAGCTGAGCGTATTGTAAACAAACAGACCATGTGTTGCGTTTAGTAGAGCTCAGTATGAAGTCGTATCTCGTCTCTCTCTCTCCCTAAAGCCTGAAGGGATGCATGCTCTGATTGGTTCCGAAACCCTCAGTGCCAGATAATCGGTAGGATCCACCCTTATTCCCCACCTCACCATTTCCGTTATTCCACCTTTAGGGCTTCACCCTGTCGTATGTATGAGCCTTCAACATCTCTCTGCTTTTTTTTGGCCACTAGGGGGCGCCAAAGTATTTTTGGGAAGCGTGGAAAGAAACTACACCGCGGTGAAAACTCTTCACCTAAACTCCCTTAACCCTGGAGTATGTTTGAACCAGTAGTACAGGGGTTTTCAACCTTTTTGACACCAGGGACCACCGTTTATTTCAGCATTTGAGCCACGGACCACCATTTGATGACATTTTAGCCCCAAAGACGTAAAACTAAAGAATTATTTTGGTTTTGTTTCTCAATTCCAGGCTGGATTTTCAGATGATGAATATTTTAAAACTCTTCATTTTCACACTCTCAAGAGTTACATCTGTTGACCATCTTTCCATCATTTAGCCTGGGGACCACCTGGAACCCTCTCAAGGACCACTGGTGGTCCCCGGACCACCTGTTGAAAACCCCTGCAGTAGTACATTCTAGTAGAACTGGTACAGAGAAGCATTTCTTGATTCTCTTGAAGAATTCTGCACGGTTTACCGGCAGTGAAATGCCTGTAGTAGCAGTACTGGTGGTCATAGTATAGTATCAGCAGCAGCAGTAGTTGCCATATGGCATGTTTTTGACCCCCCCACCCGCCCCAGCCCTGCATGGCCTTTTGACACCTCAAATTTGAGCCATCCAGTCACCCCACGCTGCAGATGGTAGAGCTGCAAATGGGATTCAAAAACACCAGGACCAGCCATGCAGGCTGAAGTCACTGGAACTGGGCCAGAGACAGGGACGGATGTAACATTTCCCAATTGGGGGGGGGGGGGGCAGGAGAAAATGGCTTCATCGGGCGGCAATGAAGCCGCCCCCATACCATTTTCAGTTACAGGACTTTTATTAGGCAAGTAAAGCATCAATAATAACATCAGTTGTTGTGTTGTTGAAGTTGCAGCAGACACTACATGCATAAACTACTGTAAAGGTCTGACTCAGAGAGTTTTCTGTTTTCAATGAAGAAATGCTGTTGGTTTAGTGGTGTGAGAACTGTAGTTAGTTAGTAGCAGTAGTGGTGTGTGTTTTTTTAATATAAGCACTTCAATTTGAAATAACTGGGGTTGTTTTGCATGCCAGATCGTGTTTGGTGGGGCAGACTGGACATTTAGGGGGACATTGCCCCCCTCCATGCCCATGTCTAGATCCGCCCCTGGCCAGAGAAGATACTTATGATGTGGGGTACATTGAGAACAGAGATCACAAGCGAACATATGCCATCTTCTTTTCTTGTCCCATGCGTTGCCAACTAGCTATCAGAGTAGGAGCGTTGTGATGTCAGGCAGCAGATATTTAGGAGATAAGGAGGGAATGGACCTCTTGCACAATTTGCTGGGGCGGGCGGGGGGAACTTCCGGTTCACGCTCGTTCACTTCCGCTTTGCTCCCCCATCCAGTACTGTATTGACTTTACATGGAGCAGAGCCTGGAGTTGACCGAGTCGTTTTTCTACAGACATACAATTATTTTCGCGTCATATATTTCTATTTTCACCACTTTGTAACATAACTTACATTAGTATGCTTCATTAATTTACCGTTCGTTTTGGTTGGAATTCGGTTATTGTGTGTTTATTTACAAAGCAAAACATGTGGATTCTGCCCACACCACCACACTGGTCTAGGCTGCTGTGTAACAGGTAAACTTTCGTTATTCTACTATAATCTAACTTTTTATCAATGTTGTCTTGGCTTTGGTGAGTCATTTAATGTACATAATGATTACTATTATAATACACAGACGATTATGCCTACTGTTTTGTTGATCTAGAGCTGCTGGCTTTGTGTAGATCATTGAGACATTAACCATCGCGTTTTCTTAGACACCTAAATTTGCATCACATTACCAAAACAGATTGACCATTACATTAGGCCTATTCATATCCCTGGAAGCTCCAAAAAGTTGACACCATTTAGCACCCATTTAAATGTTAATGTAACTCTGAGAAAAAGTCAACTAGATCTATAAAATTCCATTTGTACACCCTCAGAGTTACAGAACCACAAGGGTCCATTTGGTTCCAAACTATCATTTACTTATAGACTGGACCCCTAACTCAATGTTGGATGGAAGTGTACACGATGGTTAGTTCTTAGGAAGTGAAATTGAGAGACCCTTTAGTTTGAAATCTACCCATACATGTACATTTTTTTACATTAACCATCGCGTTTTCTTAGACACCTATACAGACTAGCTTGGTAATACAAAAGACAGTGTTGTGCTATTATTTGCATCATATTAGCCTGACATTGCCATTATACCGTATATCCCACTTGTGATAATGCATTATTCATATCCCAAGAAGTTACATTAGAGCAGACCAAACGTTTTCATGTCGTGGATAACCCAAACCACCCCAGTTTGAATCCAACCAAATGTAGGTCCATTTGGTTCCAAGCTATATTTAGCTAGGGACCCCCTTATTACTACTACTATTTACTCAAAGTCTCAAGAGTACCCTGCTTCAATAATAGTATTGAATAATAAGTTGGTTTTGTCCTCAAAGTAGCAGAGTTTGTATTGACTTCTTTTTCATGTTTAGTATATATATTTTTTAAAAAGTATTTCAGTAATATGTAATGTACCCATGTATGGTACATACTAGTTACATGTAAACATCTGCGGTACCTTCATTTTCAGACCTATCCACCACGTTTTGTAGAACTTACCAATATTGAGGCCAACTCTGCTGCCATGACACTGGACAACAGAACATATCAGTCATTTTACCTCAAAGTTCAAAATTATTTCCACATAGGAAAAAAATAACTTTCTTTTGTTTTGTTCTTTGTCTTTCAGGTTACCATGGTCTCCAGGAGATGTACATCAATACAAATCAATTCTGCTCATCACGGTTTTAACTTTTACATGCACTTGAAGTATATGTTGTAATCCATCATGTCAGTCATTTCAATTAAAACAACATGGATGTCTGTCAGTGTCAGCTTTATTCAAAACACCTGGACAATACAGATACTATCCTCTTGCATCTATAGTTAGCCATGTAATTGAGGAAAATAGAATGCATGTTGTATTTTGGGTGGATTTTCTTTTTATAATGTGACTGGAATTGAATACAGAGATGTTCTGAATAATGTAATTATAGTAAAACGTAAAACGTAAGTAAAACGTGTGTGGTGAATCAAATCAATAAGTTAAATACCAACCCATTGTCTTGGTACATAACTGAGATGAACAAGTATGCTACAGTCCACAACAACCTCCATCAAAAAGGAACAGAGAAGAGAACTGTTTGATGCTGCATTCTCCAAATCTGAATGGCTGCTTCTCCCTGCTGCTGGAATCCAGATCACCGAATGCTGAATGTAGTCATGTCATCACAATTCCTGAAAGATACAAAATGCACACAAAATGATGTATACTGCATTGTATTTTACTACAGGTACATTGGAAGAACAAATCATTGTACCATATGTTTGCATTGAATTTAGTCTGTAGTCTACAGCAAATTTAACTCCTATGGTGTATACGTACAGATTTGATTTAAGTATTTGGTTGAAAAAAAATGTACAGGTATGGGTAGATTTCAAACTAAAGGGGTCTCTCAATTTCACTTCCTAAGAACTAACCATCGTGTACACTTCCATCCAACATTGAGTTAGGGGTCCAGTCTATAAGTAAATGATAGTTTGGAACCAAATGGACCCTTGTGGTTCTGTAACTCTGAGGGTGTACAAATGGAATTATATAGATTTAGTTGACTTTTTTCTCAGAGTTTATATTAACATTTAAATGGGGGTGGGGGGTCTGTGTGCTAAATGGTGTCAACTTGTGGACCATTGGCATGAAAACATTTGGTCTGGTCTAATGGAACTTCTAGGGATATGAATAGGCCTGGGATATTTACGATGTAATGGTCAATCTGTTTTGGTAATGTGATGCAAATTTACACAACAGTACGTCTTTTGTATTACCAAGCTAGTCTGTATAGGTGTCTAAGAAAACGCGATGGTTAATGTAAAAAAATGTACAGGTATGGGTAGATTTCAAACTAAAGGGTCTCTCAATTTCACTTCCTAAGAACTAACCATCGTGTACACTTCCATCCAACATTGAGTTAGGGGTCCAGTCTATAACTAAATGATAGTTTGGAACCAAATGGACCCTTGGGGTTCTGTAACTCTGAGGGTGTACAAATGGAATTATATAGATTTAGTTGACTTTTTCTCAGAGTTACATTAACATTTAAATGGGTGCTAAATGGTGTCAACTTTTTGGAGCTTCAGGGATATGAATAGGCCAAAAGTAATGGTCAATCTGTTTTGGTAATGTGATGCAAATTTAGGTGTCCTAAGAAAACGCGATTGTTAATGTCTCAATGATCTACACAAAGCCAGCAGCTCTAGATCAACAAAACAGTAGGCATAATCGTCTGTGTATTATAATAGTTATCATTATGTACATTAAATGACTCACCAAAGCCAAGACAACATTGATAAAAACGTTAGATTATAGTAGAATAACGAAAGTTACCTGTTGCACAGCAGCCTAGACCAGTGTGGTGGTGGGGGCAGAATCCACATGTTTTGCTTTGTAAATAAACACACAATAACCGAATTCCAACCAAAACGAACGGTAAATTAATGAAGCATACTAATGTAAGTTAGTTACAAAGTGGTGAAAATAGAAATATATGACGCGAAAATAATTGTATGTCTGTAGAAAAACGACTCGGCCAACTCCAGGCTCTGCTCCATGTAAAGTCAATACAGTACTGGATGGGGGAGCAAAGCGGAAGTGAACGAGCGTGAACCGGAAGTTCCCCCCCGCCCGCCCCAGCAAATTGTGCAAGAGGTCCATTAGAGTTGCAGTAACAGAGCGGCCGCCCGTCCTCCATGCTGTATCTGGAACATCTCACTGTGGAACTCCCATAAGGCAGTGCAGAGCGCAGATCAGTCTGCTCAAGTCGGCACACAGCACAAAGGTTCCCGCTCTCGTCTGCGTGATTAAATGAACTGAAAACCCATTTCAAACCGTAGTACTGTGGGGGCTCTATACACCTACATTGCATGTTTTCATTGTTTCGAGGCAGAAACGCACAACGCTTTAGTCACATAGATCATCAGACATATCGGCCTGCATCGTCTTCTCCTCTCTCTCTCTCTCTCTCTCTCTCTCTCTCTCTCTCTCTCTCTCTCTCTCGCTCATTATTGGTCTCAAAACAACACACACACAAAGACACACAAAAACCAAAAAGCGCTAGATCATTTTCCCTGTCATTTTTTCCCACCTCCACCTTTTGTTCTTTTTGCACCGGCATGATAATGCTCCGTCACACTTTGGAGAAAAGAGCTTCGCCGCTTTTTCAGTGGAAACTGCATCACCCCCCCATCACCCCCTACCCCCCAAGTCTCTGGGAGACACGGAAACAGCCCACGGCCGCTTTGACTTAAACGTATTAGTGTGCGCCGTAGGCTCAATCAATCATTCATACATTCCTACCATGGAGTCAAGTCTGCTCTCAGGTCAATTTATTCTCTTTCCCCACGCTCTCTCTCTCTCTCTCTCTGTCCTCTCTCTCTCTCTCTCTCTGTCTCTCTATCTCTCTCTCCCCTGGGCCAGATGGTCGTCCTATTGGCGTGGGGAAGGCATCCAGGTATTGGGCACAGGGAATCTGATGATCTCGGACGTCGGGTGCAGCACTCAGGGGTGTACGTCTGCGCGGCCAACAAACCAGGGACCCGCGTGCGCAGGACCGCTCAGGGACGTCTAGTGGTCCAAGGTGAGTCCAAGAATCCAGGGACTGATGTAACATTTCCCAATTGGTGGGGGGGACAAAATGGTATTTGGGTATTATTTCATCGCCTGTGTCGAACCCATATACCATTGAAGTCGCACCCATGCCATTTTTGGTTTCAGGACTTTTATTGGGCAAGTGTAAGCATCAATAATAGCATCAGTTGTTGATGAAGTTGCAACAGACACGCAGCATGCATAAGCTAAAGGTCTGACTCAGAGAGTTTTCTGTTTTCAATGGTGAAATGCTGTTGTTTAGTGATGACACAGCTGTAGTTAGTTAGTAGCAGTAGTAGTGTTTCAAATCATTTTAAATAAAGCACTTTAATTTGAAATATCTTTAAAATATCTTTCTCTATTTGCATGCATGTTCGGTGGGGCAGTCAGAGCATTTAGGGGGGCATTGCCGCCCCATGCCCATGCCTAGATCCGCCCCTGAGTCCGTCCCTGACCGACCCGCTGCATGCTGTAGCGGCCAATGGAAACGGAAGTGGAATTATAATGGAATAAAAATTGATTATGCTCTGCATCATGTATGTATGGAAACTTGAAGCAACATAAAACGTGTCTGCGATGAATTGATTGGCCGACGGCACATAAAGCCACGGCCTCTCAGGATGCTTACCTCGACGTTAGACTTTAATTACCTAATTATTCCACACTAACAGAGGGAGGATTGCTGTCGTATAGTTTATATGGCAGCAAATCTATTATTTTACTTATCCATTTAAATTACCCAGTGATTGGGAACGCGTGACTAGGAATAATCTGATGCTGTTTGGTTGAGGGAGAGACAAATGATTTTGACCAATGGGCTGCGGCGATAGAGGTGGTGGCACCCCCCACCCCCCCCCCTCCGCATCTTTGAAGGCCTGTGCATAAATTGCCGCCGCCGCGCAGGAACCTTTCGGCCTTCTGCCTGGTTCTGGTATTGACCAGCGATGGGGGCCAACGCTTGGCCTCGGCCAATAGCAGCACGGCTCCGGGTCAATATTTCATTTAATCTGCCAGTCAAGTGTGAGCAGGGAGAAGCCTTCCCGTGGCAGGGAGGCACAAAGGACAGCCACGGCTGTTAATTGTATGTCAATTTCTTTGGTTTCTTCTTTATTGATTTTTTGTGAAAAATAAGACGAGTGACACAAAGCTCTCGTCTTTCTCTTTGGCGTTATGACACACGGCGTGGCGCGTGTCACTTTCCACAGCCTGTCAGTGATAATGAGTTGTTAAAGGGGAACTCCACCCATTTTCAACATTTTAATATGTCATTAATGTACCTTAGAGATGTTGTGTGGACATGATAAAAAAAGTTCTCCCTCTCTGTATTTCCTAAAAATGGAGGTCTGGAAAAAAACATTAACATGGTGAAATACATCTGATGACATCATCAAGATGTATTTCACCATGTTAATGACTTTTCTTTCAGACCCCTTTTTTCTGAGAGGGTACAAAAGGGTACAAATGGACCCTAGCGGGTCCATTTGGTTCACATTTGTATCCTCTCAGAAATTTTTTGAAAATGGGTGGAATTCCCCTTTTAGATCAGGGATGTCAAACTGAAATACACAGCGGGCCAAATGCCAACAATTGGTACGAGGAGTCGAGGATCACAGCCGCCGGACTGTGTTTCACCCTTTTATGAGGATGTTCCAGGAAAACAGCAATAGTAATTTTCTCATGAATGTCCCTTAATAGCAAGATAAACGCAACCTCACCAAGCACTGCTTTTATGTAAAATGAGAAAGTAAATCAATTGATTTGAGAAAGTCAAACAATGGGTTTTAAAGAATTAGAAATGGTAATTAACTACTATAATCACCGCTCCGCTCTATATTGGACCGCTGCATAATCAAGGTCCCCAAAGTGCAAACAGTTGTGTTCATATCAATCCACGGTGCGCTTCCGCATTTAGTTCCAGCACGCCGTTAGCGGGTCCATTTGGTTAGCTACGTATTTGGTTGTTTACATGCCGTTGCCGTCACCCTCTCAAGGACCACTGGTGGTCCTCGGACGTTGAAAACCACTGACGTAAGCCATGTAATAAGCGGGATAACACCCTTCAAGCCGGTGATTTGTTTCCTAACTAACTGACCTCGGCTGTGCCTCGGTCAGTTATTAGGAAACAAATCACCGGCTCGTCAGGTGTTATCCCTTACTTAGAACTGGCCTTCTGTAGTATTGGTGTGTGCAATACTCAGGGGCGGATGTAACATTTCCCAATTGGGGGTCAGGGAAAAAAATGGTATGGGTGTGGCTTCATCACCCGTGTTGCTTCGTGCCATGGGTGATGAAGACGCACCCATACCATTTTCAGTTACAGGACTTATTAGTCAAGTAAAGCATCAATAATAACATCAGTTGCTGTTGAAGTTGCAACAGACACGCTGTAGTTAGTTAGTAGCAGTAGTAGTGTTTCAAATCATTTTAAATATAAGTACTTTTTAAAATTTTAAATATCTTGGGTGTTTTGCATGCCATCGTGTTTGGTGGGGCAGAATGGGCATTTAGGGGGCATTGCCCCCCCCATGCCTATGCCTAGATCCGCCCCTGGCAATACTACAGAAGTTCTAATAGTAGTTCGATAATTGAAGATAATTCATTCGAGGGCCTGGTTTGGCCCACAGGTCTTTGGTTTGACGTCCCTGTGTAGATTCAAACCCTGTTGTTCAGAGCAAGGCCAGCGTGCCTCATTCTCATGCAGACATTTCAAGGACGTTTCAGTTTTTATTTGTCACACTGATGTACTGTATGTGGAGACCTACAGTATAGAGGCATGACATATCGTTTCCCCTCTCATCTACAGTGCAATATAAACAATAAAGCAACAAGTCACAGATAAAGGCAATAACGTGCTAGATAAACCTGTAAAAAAAAATAATTATATAAAGTAAATTGTGTTTTACATGTGCAAGAGAGAGATATAGCAGCAGTCAGGTACAATGCATACTACAGAGTCTATTTTTATGAAAGATGTATTGGGTGTTTGTACAT
>CM076966.1:45669341-45769341 GCA_039105355.1 Benthosema pterotum
TTATACACTCCAAACCACAGGTGTACCCTGTTGCCTGACGGCCTGCCCCGCTCCGCCCCAATCACCCGACTGCTGGCTAGCCTACAGTGAGGCAGAGAGGGCAGGGCCGTCACACCCCCTCATAAGAATGTGGTTCCCACATCTACAAGGAGAAAAAGAAACCAATTAGCATCAACAATATAATCATTTGTCCTAATAAAATCAATTAGCCAACATGTTATATCATAGCCATTTACTATTAAACAGCATCAGAGCCATCAAGTTTTACATTCACCTTCTCTAGGCTTTACCAAACAAATGTGAACCTATAACCATAATACCCGTTTCCCACTTTGCCACACCATGCCCCCAGCTCAGCAACCTTGGTACAGGAGCCCTTTAAGAGTGCAAGAGACAAGACTAGACCGACCATACGTCCGTATTTCCCGGGACATGTCCGTATTTCACGTCCTGTCCCGGGTTGTCCGGTTTATTTTTAGAAATTGAGGAAATGTCCCGGTTTTTGTAAAATTACTTTCATTCAGTTCCTTTCCGACACTCCTTTGCTTACATCGGACAGTAAATCGACAGGCACTAGGGCACGTTCGGAAATTGCGCACTGAGTACACTGAGCAATGAAAACTAATAGGCGAGTGCGCTCCGGTGTGGTATTTCCGAACGTCCCCCCTAGCGCTGCGCACGATGACGTCAGCCCTAAGCAGTCAGTGCAGAGCAGCAGCAGGCAGCCTTCGTCAGTCAGTTAGTAGACACTAGACAGCGTGGTTGTCAGTCTCCGCCACCATGCCCAAGCGCAAGTGCACGTTTACAGACGAGTTACAGAAAAAAATCCCTGTATTCAGACCGGGGCGAGACAAAAGTGAAGCACTGTGCACTGTTTGCAAAGCAGGCACATATGTTTCGCTCTGCAATGGTGGTGCAAGGGACCTAAAATTCCACATTGACACAGAAAAACACAAAAAAGCTGTTCGAGGCGATAGTAGCACCTGTTCGATATCTGAATATTTCGTGAAACCAGGGAAAGATAGGGTGACCATACTAAAAGTACAAAACCAGGACACCTTGGGGGGAAACAGAAATAATTACAAATTATTTCTGTTTTATTTAAATGCATTTATTCAAAAAGTCAAAAGTGCTTTACAATGTGCTTTACAAAGAAAGAAATAATGTCAATCAACTTCTCTCAGACATAACTCTGAACAGCAACACTGAAACTCAGCCTCAATTTCAGACATGAATGCACAATGTCTGTTGTAGGCTATTGAAAAAGGTTAACAATTGTCTTCTGGAAAAATGAAAATAAAATATCTAACAAAAAAATCCTCTTGTATATTAACAACTTAGAAAGTAACTGTAGTAAAATGTACCAAAAACTAACCAAAATATAAATTTTGGTTATTTTTTGTTGCATTCATGTCTGAAATTGAGTTTCAGTGTTGCTGTTCAGAGTTATGTCTGAGAGAAGTTGATGGACATTATTTCTTTCTTTGAAAAGCACATTGTAAAGCACTTTTGACTTTTTGAATAAATGCATTTAATAAAACAGAAATAATTTGTAATTGAAGTTATTTTTTTGAGTGTGTGGGACCCGTGGGACCCCCCCCCCCCCCCCCCCCCCCCCCCCCCCCCCCCCCCCCCCCCCCCCCCCCCCCGCGCGCTAAGGTGTCCTGGTTTTGCACTTTTAGAATATGGTCGCCCTAGACAAGGACAGTCTATAATGGAGGAAACAAGAAATAGAATGTGAAACAGGCCACCCAGAAGATATCACAAAACATGCAAAAATGAATCTAAGAGTCGGTGCAAGTGAATGTTCATGACTAAATTACATACAGCTGACTGGGTTGACATTTTCAGTGACTGAAGCAACTCAAATCCAATAGGTGAGCCACCTGTATCTTCTGGAATTCAGGACATAGGACACCAATTATTTATGGAACATCAAATGAATTAAGACTTAAACCATTATGCCAGGCTTAGTCTCTGGACCAAAGTGCCCTCCCTAGCCCTACCAGGACATCAAAGGAGGTACACACACCAACCACGTGTGCTCTTTTCATTTCCAAGGCAACACACAAACAAATGACAAACTGAAATCAACCCACCACGCATGCAACCTGAAAAGCACCGCCTGGGCCGCCCACAACACATGCAACCTGAAATGCATTGTTTGGGTCATTTTGTCATCAATTGTATACTTTCACATATTCCTAAAAGTCACTGAATTCCTAACCAGTCCAGTGTAAAACCTATGGAAGAGGTTTGCCACTTTGTCAGTCATTTAGATTACATAGTGATGTTCAAAACACACAATCCAGTCATAATACTTGCACCATAGTTATTTCCCCATTCACCAGCACCCCAGAATCCTCCAGGTTAGGCTGTATGACACTCGACATTCTATTAACCATGCTTGGATACTGAATAAAATCTTGTTCATTTTACAGAAGGTGACTTAAACCTTTACATGATGGCACCAATTTATATTCTGTAGATTACCAAAGAGATAGTGTTCGGATAGGGTACAAGGCAAGTGTGGGGCAGTAAGGCAATTTAAGCAATAAATGAAACAAACCCCACCCTAATTACCTAATTATCTTTTCTATTACCTATCTAACTTAATCCTACGGTCGGCCTCTGAGCATGAGGATTTCTCCCCTCCAGCCACTTATTGTGACCCTCAGGATCTGCCGCTACACAAAAACCACACTAAGGGTAAATTAATCAACAAAACAAAAAAACTGATACCCTATCGGCACCAGTCTCTTAGGGGTTTGTTTAAAAACAAAACTACCCCAACCTACCCTGTAACCCATAAATCCCAACACTTACCAATTGCTGCTGATTCTAGCCCCGAAGAATAATTCAAAAGGAAACTTGTGTGACGAACTCCCAACAAAACAAAGTTCCAGCCAATTTCTTTAAAAACTAAATTTGGTTATTCAACTGACCTTAAGGACGAGCCCCACTTGTCATGTTCTAGGGTTAACATGGCAAAGGAGGGAGTCCACACACAAGGCAAAGATTTAAATATTTATTCTAAAAATCAAATAAATTAAGCACTAAACAAAATAAAGTATGAGATGTGATAACGTCAGTAATCAGTCATGCATGCAGTGTGCGGATGTATGGAGTGTGCTGTGTGCAAGTGTTGTAAAAAGTGTGAAACTGCAATCAAAGGAAGGACAGACAGCTAGCTAGAGAGCATGGAGGAGAGGCCTTTATACACTCCAAGCCACAGGTGTACCCTGTTGGCCTGACGGCCTGCCCCGCTCCGCCCCAATCACCCAGACTGCTGGCTAGCCTACAGTGAGGCAGAGAGGGCAGGGCCGTCACACTACTACTACTGCTACTAACTATTTTGGCACCACTAAACCAACAGCATTTCATCATTGAAAACAGAAAACTCTCTGAGTCAGACCTTTAGCTTTATGCATGCTGCGTGTCTGTTGCAACTTCAACAACTGATGTTATTATTGATGCTTTACTTACCTAATAAAAGTCCTGTAACCGAAAAATGGTATGGGTGCGACTTCATGGAAAATGGTATGGGTGCGGCTTGATCGCCCATGTCGCTTCGTGCCACGGGCGATCAAGCCGCACCCATACCATTTTCTCTTGCCCCTCCAACATGCCCCCCTCCCTAAATGGGACATGTTACATCCGCCCCTGACTGTACGTCGTCATAGTGACAACATCACAATATTATTCGCATTCCTAACTGGAACCTATAGAGTTCAAATTAAAGGTAGGGGAAGTGATTTCACTTTTGTCAGATATCACCAAAAATATTTTTTTTCTGTTAAAATGCTCTATTATAAGGTGTGGAAACCACATATGGAGTTTCCCCTCCCCCACGTTAGCAGAGGAACTAATAAAAGTTCCCAGGTCACCACAATTCTCCTCCAATCAGGAGAGAGCAGCAGGTTCACATAGTGTAGCTACTTTTGGGGGCCCCTAGTGCACCAGGCTGGTACTACACCATGAATTTCAAATCACTTCCCCTACCTTTAACTGAATCTGTGTCTGTTTTCTTCTAATTTACAACCAGTCATTGTAGCTTCTTCTTCTTTCCTCATCCGTACATAGTTTTGTGATTGGCTGCAAAGACTGGCATCATGTTACAGCCGGGCCGGATTTAGCTAGCCCTACTAGGGTGGGTTTGGCAGGGTGGGCAACACATTTTTTATATCAAGCAGTGATTTTCAATCTTTTTTGAAACCAGGGCCCACTATTTATTCGGCATTTGAGCCACAGACCTGCACCATTTGAGGACATTTTAGTCACACAGACTCCCAAAACAGAAGATTTCTTTTGCTTTTGTCCACAATTCCAGGCTGGATTTGTGAGGGAAAAAAAACAGTCAAACATATTACAGATCAAAATGAATGTTAATCTTCCACATCCTTTAGTTGTGTAGACTTGGGCTAATTCACATGATGAATATTTTAACTCTTGAAAGCGTAAAAATGAAACCAAATGGACCCGCAAGGGTCCATTTGGTTTAATTTTTACGCTTTCAGGAGAGTTACATCTGTTTAACCAACGACTGATCAACAGTGTGTTCCCCGTGGAGCTTTGGACTGACAGCAGTATATAATGGAGCTTGTGTTTAATGTATGTATTGTATTTATAATCATAATCTGCCTGGCACGCCCATAAAAACTTCGTCAAACACGTTTCTGCGATGAAAAGTAATGTTTCTGTATACATATTAGCCTAACTGAGAAAACATCTCATTAAATGCTAAATAACACGAAAAGATTGTTGAAGATATTCAGGGATTATGAGGCATTTAAATAGCCTGGCTCAGCCCTGAATCAGCACCTTAAAAATACTAGCTTATTTTTTTCTTGTGGGGCCATTTGTGCCAGTGGGAAATCCAATCCCAGCACCTGATTGGCCAACAGCCCTGTCAATCACTTCGACCACAACGTTGTCTGCTTTCCCAATATTCTTTGTGGTTCATATGAACCAATCACCGTTAAGACTGCCGCTTTGATAACGCCCAATCGCCCATCCTAGAAACTGCTGTGGTAGAGAGAGGGACTTCAGTCTGAATAATGAAGTGAAACGAAATGATAATTCAGACTGAGGTCAGGCTAGCATTTAAAGGTAATGGAGCAACTTCAGTGTAATCACTGTGTTTGTACGGTAAACAGACTTGTTTAAAACCAGAAACTAACTCCACCTCACCTGTGATTGGCTAAAACGTAGACTCACCCCACACAACCCCCTCCCTCCTCCTCCTCCTCCTACTCACACAATAGCAACGCTTTCCCTGAACCCGACGAATGTTTTGTTTTCATGATTTGTGGTCAACAACAAAGTTCTGGACTGTCTGCGGGATGAAGCGGGTGTCATCGATCGTGTGTGTGTGTGTGTGTGTGTGTGTGTGTGTGTGTGTGTGTGTGTGTGTGTGTGTGTGTGTGTGTGTGTGTGTGTGTGTGTGTGTGTGTGTGTGTGTGTGTGTGTGTGTATATTATTATTTTTTTTTCAGTTACCTTTTAAAGGTTAGATCTAGGGGTTTGAAGCATCGCAATACATAAAACATCAGATCAGCAAGACAAAGTGGTGTGAGCTTGTAGATGAATAATTTCTGAAGCAACCAATTGGTAGAACTCCAGGTTTACAGTTGGGGTTAAAAACATGCATGTCCCTGCCTGCGTGTGCACGTGCACGTGTGTGTGTGTGTGTGCGTGTGTGTGTGTGTGTGTGTGTGTGTGTGTGTGTGTGTGTGTGTGTGTGTGTGTGTGTGTGTGTGTGTGTGTGTGTGTGTGTGTGTGTGTGTGTGTGTGTGTGTACGTGTGTGTGTGTGTGTGCGTGTGTCTAAGTGTGAGAGTGAGAGACAGTGATAGGCGGCTATATATCTCATATCAGATAGCGGTGTGAGTGAGTCACCACATGTCAGTCAGATGAAGGCTCTCTGCAGTGTGTGACTCACCATGCGGTGGCCAAGTGACCACTCTGGGGAGAGAGAGATGTACACACACAGGGGCGGATCTAGGCATGGGCATGGAGGGGGGCAATGCCCCCCTAACTGCCCAGTCTGCCCCACTAAACACGTTGGCATGCAAAACAACCAAGATATTACAAATTAAAGTGCCTATATTTAAAATGATTTGAAACACTACTACTGCTACTAACTAACTACAGCTGTGTCACCACTAAAGCAACAGCATTTCATCATTGAAATCAGAAAACTCTCTGAGTCAGACCTTTAGCTTTATGCATGCTGCGTGTCTGTTGCAACTTCAACAACAACTGATGTTATTGTTGATGTTTTACTTGCCTAATAAAAGTCCTGTAACTGAAAATGGTATGGGGGCGACTTCATCGCAAGTGGTGCGAAGCGTCACAGGGCGCACCCATACCATTTTCTCATGCCCCCCAATTGTGAAATATTACATCCGCCCTGCACGCACACACACGCACACACACGCACACACACACCACACAAAAGATAACAAAGGAAGAAGTGAGTGCTGAATGATGTGACAAAAGAGAAGCGTGGTGACATTATCTAATCTTCACCATCTCACCGCCACTCCATTCTGACACTCACACTTCACACCATGCACTGTATCAGGGCTGTTGTCAACCTGTTTCATACCAGGGCCCACTCTTTATTCACCATTTGAGCCCCAGAGGACCACCATTTGAGGAGGTTGAGTCTCTCTCAGACCAAAAGTAAATACTTTTTGTATATGTTCTTTCCCACAATCCCATGCTGAATTTTGGAAAGATAATTGTGTAGACCAGGGGTTTTCAACCTGTTTGACCAGGGACCACCACTTATTCAGAATTTGAGCCACGGACCACCACTTGAGGACATTTTAGCCCCACAGACCCAAAAACTAAAGATTTCTTTCAGCTTCTAGTTGTGTAGACTTGGGCTAATTCAGATGATGAATACATATACAGTACGTGTTGTCTATCCATTCTATTTATCTATCAATCCCACAGGCAGCACAGATGAGGCAGACTCAGACACTGTTGACATATTTTGCCCTTCTGTCAATGTAATTTTCCCTTCGGCTGATTTTTGCACATGCAAGAAGTTCTGTACAACAAACTAATCACATTAACTAAAAAGAAACCCTTTGAGAAGAAAACCCCTGGTATAGATTTTTGAAAAAAGTAAAATGTTTGACATTTATTCAACTCTTGAGAGATTTGAAACGAAACCAAACAGACCCATATAAGGGTCAATTTGGTTTGATTATACGCTCTCAAGAGTTAAAGATCTGAGAGTCAATTTGGTTGCTAACTCTGTAATTTAGCTGGGAATCCTCTCAAGGACCACTGGAATCCTTTCAAGGACCAGCGGTGATCGCCAAACCACTGGTTTAAAACCACTGCACTACATAACTATAAAGATTAATATCATCAACCTTTTCTAAATGGTATGCCATTGAAGGACTGAATTATGCGATGGCTGGATATCAATATCAATATCAATAATACAACAGCATGGAACGTATATATATATAAAATTGAAGTTATTGTGTTGGCTGAGTCAGCTATCAAACAAACTGACATAAACCCACTGATGCACCCAGAATCGGGCTGTACGCAGGCATGAATCGAATGTCCACAAGTTGAACTTCTTTTAGTTTGCATTTAATTCTCCATAGATAGTGCATTTACAAACAAAACAGCAACTCAGGACCTTCTCTGGCTGGCCTGGTAAAAGCCATGAGTCCACCCAGGTGCATAACCACTCCTCCTTCCTCTAGCCTTGATAAGCTGTCTCTGTCTCAGGCCTAGAGGGAAGTGCCCAGTTAGGTGTCAATTAGCCAATTAGCCATACAATTAATCATTTGAATTCAAATATCTAAACAATTATCACAAAACTGCATATACTAAATAACAAACAGAAATCCCAGTAATGGCATACAAAAAACAGTTAAATGGCTGCTACATACCGGCCCCTAATTGTGCATAATATATAAACAATTACAAAATACTTTTAAAGTAGCCATTTAACAGAATAAACATGATTATACATTTAATATCAGAATTTTTGGTTTGTTTTTCATTGCAAAAGAAAGAAAAAAGGCAAAGACTAGGAAACAAAACAAATCAAAGTTATCAGTTTCAGTTCTGTGATGTGTTATGAGCAAATGGCGTCTTTTGACCAACAGGGCTTTTATGGTCTTATGGAAAAGGCTTTACATAACCCTCAAGCCACCACAGAAAATAAAACAAGTTTGTGTCCCTTTCCTCTGGTACAACTTGCTTCATGTTTCTTGGGAAATCATCAAGAGAAAAAGTGTCCTTTTCAAAAAATCTCTTCAGGGTGACCTCTCGTTTCAACCAGCTTGCTCCTTTTTAGTGTCCGCCGGCTCACCAAGAACCCACACCTCTCTGGTTCTTATTGCATGGGGCCCCTCTGTGCAGATTGTACCAGGATCCAAAGATACATCAGCCCGCAATATCCTGCCATATCCTCCGGACACACCAACCTGGCCAGTCCAGGCTACCATGTCCAAAAAACATGACAACACACCACAAGCCGATGCATCCACAGACCCCAGCCCTGATCCTACAATCGCACAGTTGTCCTCAGAGTCATTACCGGCCCCAATATGACCACATATTGTCTGAGGTGTCGCTTTTGCATTGATGTCATCTGGTTCCTTTGAGGGTTTAATTTGATCTGAGGATGTTCCTATATCCTGGTATTCCTTGTGGAGAATGTCTTGGTAATTTTGGCCACACTGACACACATTGTAAGTGTTCTGCTCCTGACAGTTCTTGACGTCTTTCTCCAGTAGGCAGCCTTCACCGATTACCTTCTGCTTTATGAAGTCAATATTTTCATCATTCATTGTTTCTTCAAACTGTGTGCCGTGACTGCTCCTGTTGCAACACAAACACACTTGGTGAGTAGTGGGAAAGGAGGAGTGTGCTTCCCTCTCCATCCATTCTGATGCCGCCGTTCCATCCTTCACAACCTCATTTGTGACAAAACTAATGTCTCTGTGCTCTTTCAGAGCCTGGCTTGGAGCTGTGGCTAAATTTGAGGAAGCACATGCTCTCTTCTGACTGGGCTCAAGAAGTTCATCAATATCCCACCAGTCATTAATTTTCAAAGCTAAGCTCCTTTCTTCAGATTGCACCCTCCTACTGAGAATTTTACGCTCAAGTTCATCATCCAGATCCCACCAAGAAAGTTGACGAAGGTCATCCTGCTGCATGTCTTTATCTAACATGTTTCCAATTTCTTTCTTTAACCACAGTACAGTGCAGTGCATACAAACTTCAAAAGAAGTGCAGATGTGCTGTTGATAGTTCAGTGTCTGGTTCAGGTGCAATATTACAAATGTCCAAAATTGCCAATTGCAAAACAATGAGCGTCTCACTAATAAAAGTCAAGCAGTGACAAAAACGTAAATTCTAAAAGAAGGGCAGCAGTGCAGCAATTGCCAGCAAATGTGTCACCAAAAAAGGTAGCAGTGACAAACATGAAAAATAAACTCCAATAGTTATTGCCGTTTTCCTGTACAGCCTTTTCAATTCTTTGTTTGTTTGCTACATACCAGCTGACTCCTATTGCTGCAGCCTTGTCTTTGTGCTGTGCCTCCACTGCTGTCCAGTGTTATTCAGTTGAGTTTGTAGTTGAATTCCTTGCGGATTCCAGTTCTCCATTCTTCAGCCTTTTTCCTTCTTGTTTCACCAGAATCCCCAATTCCTGGCTCAAGTCCTGACTCCACTTGTTTCAAAATCCAAAATGGAGATGGCTTTTACTTTGTGTTGGCTGCGTCAGCTATCAAACAAACTGACATAAACCCACTGATGCACCCAGAATCGGGCTGTACGCAGGCATGAATCGAATGTCCACAAGTTGAACTTCTTTTAGTTTGCATTTAATTCTCCATAGATAGTGCATTTACAAACAAAACAGCAACTCAGGACCTTCTCTGGCTGGCCTGGTAAAAGCCATGAGTCCACCCAGGTGCATAATCACTCCTTCTTCCTCTAGCCTTGATAAGCTGTCTCTGTCTCAGGCCTAGAGGGAAGTGCCCAGTTAGGTGTCAATTAGCCAATTAGCCATACAATTAATCATTTGAATTCAAATATCTAAACAATTATCACAAAACTGCATATACTAAATAACAAACAGAAATCCCAGTAATGGCATACAAAAAACAGTTAAATGGCTGCTACATATATATATATATATATATATATATATATATATATATATATATATATATATATATATATATATATATATATATATATATATATATATATATATATATATATATATATATATATATTATACATACACACACACACACACACACAGTATATCGAGTTTTTTTTTTTTTTGCCGGCCATAAAGTTGTGCTTTATCCTTTGTCTCTTTGGAAAGTTAAAGTTATACAGTATATGGTTGACATTATGTCGGTGAGCCTGACAATGACAACGGCTATACAAGGTGTTTATGCAAATTAATCACATAATGAGCATCTGTTGGATATAGGTGGGAGTAATACTGTTATGGTGGAGGATGAGAGGAAAGTTATAGCAGCTTTTTCTTATTCACAAATTCTCACAATGTCTCATAATACCCGAAATTGTGTAAAGCACTTATATACATTAAAATAATCTTAGAAAATAAAAGTATCTCTTCATGTGGTAAACAAAATGAGACTTCTGGTGCTGTTGTAACCACTAATCGAAGGCATCATTATTCATTAAATTCAGTTATTTATATAATGTTTTCTTGCTCCCTTTTGCCTATACAGCCAGATGCATAAGAAATGTCATCATAGCTACATGTCCATGAAAACCCCATTATGTGTTTCTCTTTGTCGTGGAAATATCAAAAGATGCCTCTTTTCCTTTTCATGGCAAAATGTCAAGGGCAGTGTGTGTGTCTCCCCAGTGCTTCTCCATGCATGGGGTCTGTTTGTTTATTGTGTGTGCTCCTCCCTCCCTCCCACTCGCTCACAGGGGCGGATGTAACATTTCCCAATTTAGGGGGGAAAGAGAAAATGGTATGGGGGCGGCTTCATCGCCGCACCCATACCATACCATTTACAGGACACCATTTAGGCAAGTAATAACATCAGTTGTTGTTGAAGTTGCAACAGACACGCAGCATGCATAAAGCTAAAGGTCTGACTCAGAGAGTTTTCCGTTTTCAATGATGAAATGCTGTTAGTTTAATGGTGCGGCATGTAGTTAGTAGCAGTAGGAGTGTTTCAAATCATTTTAAATATAAGCACATTAACTTGAAATATCTTGGGTTGTTTTGCATGGCAAAGTGTTTGGTGGGGCAGAATGGGCATTTAGGAGGGCGCTGGCCCCCCCATGCCCATGCCTAGATCCACCCTTGCTCGCTCATCCCCACCAAAAACAGACGATCTCCAAGCTCACAGCACCGTCGTGTCAGCAGCGCGTCGGTAGCATGTAGGTCGGCTGATGCCGTTGCACAACACCGCCGTACCTCAAAGTATAACCAGGCCTCATCCCCAAGGTGTCTATGTGCTCTCACACACAGCCTCCTCTTAAAGGTACAGTGCACCAGCGATCAGTGTTGCCAACTGCACAAAATCCAAAATGTACCATAGTGGTACTTCCAAAATGCACTATAGAATGCGCTAGAGCAGTGGGTTTTCAACCACTTTCATACCCGGGCCCACTATTTATTCTGCATTTTAGCCACGGAGGACCACTATTTGATGTTGAGTCTAGTCTGTCGGACTAATAAATAACTGGCAAAATGTTGGTCAAAATAGCAATTCTTCTACATTTTCTAAATGTGTAGATTCATGAAAATGAGGTATACTTCAGATTAAATATATGAAATGTAACCAAATGGACTCATAAGGATCCATTTGGTTTCATTTTACGATCTCAAGAGTTACAGATCTATAATGGTCCATTTGGTTACCAATGGGTCCATTTGGTTACCAATGGTCCATTTGGTTACCAATGGTCCATTTGGTTACCAATGGGTCCATTTGGTTACCAATGGTCCATTTGGTTACCAATGGCAAGGGGGGAGGGCTCTATCATAGGAGAGAAAAATCTTGGAAAAACGAGGGTTTTATCTCTGGCGCCTGTCAACCAATTTCGCCCCAACTCACCAGCAGAAAAACACTAGATTTTCCACCAAGAGTTTTTCACTAATTTTAGCGCTATAGGGGTGCTCTGAAAAAAAAAAAAGCTAAATATGCGCCAAGTTGGCAACACTGCCATCAATGGTTTGTCCTAATAAAAAAAGTAATAGAGTAATTACACAATGTAATGCATTTCCCCACACAGCCTATATGTAACACCCGGGATTCGAACCCGGGTCTCCCGTGTGAAAGTCCAACATCTTAACCACTAGACCAAGAGGACATCCTTTTGGTCTGGGGGCAGATACTAGACTTTAGAGGCCATCATGACAGAGGCTGTAGCCACCTGCTACATATATATGCTCTATTATAGAGTGATTAGAGTGACAATAGCAGGTTTGGTGGCTACAAGCAGTGTGGGAATGGGAAGGGGACAGATTGGCCCATTAAAGCTAATAATGAAATGAATGGGTGCAGAAGTCCTTCCTCCTAAGTGGCACCAACAATATTATTATTCACAATTGCAGTGAATTGCAGCACAATTGCTACCAATCAGAAGGAAAATTATAGGGTCTGAGAGAATCCCTCTTATACTGTCATGAACACCAGGAAGACTGCTATTATTTCTTCCCCAGGGGCAGATCTAGGCAAGGGCATGGGGGGCAATGCCCCCCTAAATGCCCTGACTGCCCCACCAAACATGATCCATGCAAAACAACCCAATATATTTCAAATTAGTGCTTATATTTAACCTGATTTGAACCACTGCTACTACTGCTACTAACTAAACCAACAGCATTTCATTATTGAAAACAGAAAACTCTCTGAGTCAGACCTTTAGCTTTATGCATGCTGCGTGTCTGTTGCAACGTCAACAACTGATGGTATTATTGATGCTTTTACTTGACTAATAAAAGTCCTGTTACTGGAAATGGTTTGGGTGCGGCTTCATCGCCCGCGATATGGGCGATGAATTCGCACCCATACCATTTTCTCCTGCCCCCCCCCCCCCCCCCCATTGGAAAACGTTACATCCGCCCCTGGAAGATTGACTTAACACCAGTGTTCACTGTTCAATTTGTAAAAATACATTTTAGGAGCTTTCAGTTTCCAAACATTTGACTTTGGTTATTTTTAAATACATAAAATATATTTATAATAGAGCTGAGCAGTCCCTTCCCTCTTGTGACACCGCCTTTGTTCCAGAAATGGATTCCCCATTCATTTTCCTCTTAGACTAATTGTTTAAATAAAATGGTTTCCGGACATTCGCGCGACACACAGTCACCGCGACTAAAGAGACGTCTCTATCAGACCTGTCACTTCACCGGCTCTGATAAAATCAGATGTGTGAAGTGTGAACAATATGAAATCAATAAATCCTGTGTTTGTGCGTCGGTGCGTGCTGCACGCGCTCACGTGTGCACGCGTGTGTGGGTGTGCGTCTGTGTCTGTGCTTGAGCGTAATATCACGTGATATAACATTAACGCTGTCATTTCAAAATAAATATTTAGCATCACAGTAGAACAGGGTATATATATATATTTTACAAGCACAACACTGATTTGTTATATGTTCTTCTCACCAGCTTTTTTTCCCCCTCTCCCAGATGCATTATAGAACATCAAAGCCTTTGCACCCATCTCTCACTTTTTAATGAGATTTGGAGTAAGTGTGTCTCCCCACTGTGAAGCCAGCAGTGACAGGCACAGGGACAAAAGGATGCCTGATGCAGAGGCTTGGGGAAACAGACCCCAGCCCAGACCCCCACCTCACACCCCTCCCTAGCTCCCATCTGGTGAAAGGGCATTAAGAGGCTAGACTGAATAAGGAGCACGCACACATGCACACACACACACACACACGCATGCACACACACACACACACGCACGCACACACACACACGCACGCACGCACGCACACGCACACAAGCACACGCATGTTTAAAATCCACACAGAACACACACGTGTCCAAGCATAGCCCGTCCGTCCAAATGCCTGCCTTTTATTCTGGGTGTAATTAATGTACAAGGCTGTTCTTTATTATTAGTATTTGTGCCTCTTCTCCTGAATTCCAGTGTGTTTTTTTTCTTCCCTGTGGAACTGTCCAGTGCTGAAACACCAATACGCCAATACATCTGCATAATTTATTGTGAGCTCCACACACATTTCTGTGAGGGGGGAAGCCGCTAATGACTATCAAAGGCCAGAGGTAATGATAATAATAACAATAATAATACTGTCAAAACGAATGCAAAGATGTTTGAATAGCTGACGCTTCGCTTTCTCTTTT
Organism: Benthosema pterotum; assembly: GCA_039105355.1. Taxonomy (NCBI): domain Eukaryota; kingdom Metazoa; phylum Chordata; class Actinopteri; order Myctophiformes; family Myctophidae; genus Benthosema; species Benthosema pterotum. The sequence goes on from CM076966.1 coordinate 45,683,710, forward strand.
AACAGAGAGGAGATGTCCTTGGGGTTTTCTTTAGGAGAGTCGTTGTGGCCTTCCTTCCTGCCTCCTTCTGAAACCAGTTTCTGTTCTCTCACTTCCATTATTCTCCATTCTGTCCTTTTCTCCTCTCATCTCTTGAAAAAGAGCTACTCCGTTTAGAGGGGAAGGGGATGTCCGTACTGTATCTTTGAGTGTGATTTATCTGTATATTTTGTATGTGTGCAGGATGTGCATGTCTGACTGTGGGCATTTTTTATTTTATTTTTCTACCTCCAATGCAGCCACGCCCCAGAGACTCCCTCATGTCTGCAACCCTATGACGCAGTTCACTGTGGAAGCAGGGCGGATCTAGGCATGGGCATGGGGGGGGGGGGGGGGGGGGGGGGTGTTTGCCCACCAAACACGATGGCATGCAAAACAACCCACGATATTTCAAATTAAAGTGCTTATATTTAAAATGATTTGAAACACTACTACTGCTACTAACCGACAGCATTTCATCATTGAATACAGAAAACTCTCTGAGTTAGACCATTAGCTTATGCATGCTGCGTGTCTGTTGCAACTTCAACAACTGATGTTATGGGTGCGACTTCATCGATATGAAGCCGCCCCCATACCACCCCCCCCCCCCATTGGGAAATGTTACATCCACCCTGTGTGGAAGAGTATCTAGTGGTGGGGGCTGGGAAGAGGTGCAGGCTAAATATAAACATTTACAGTATGCGTGTCGTCGTCGTGATAGTATTGTAGGACGGCTTTTCCAACCAATCCCGTCGCCTCGGTACGCACCAGAGGCGGACTCAGTCGTTTGCCGGGAGCCAATCACAAACCTTCTTTCCTCTGAGAAGGCAGTTGTCTAAAGACTAAAAAGGTTTAGGTGGAGGTGGAGTTACTCAACATCTGCATAGAACTGTAATATGTAGAACCAGACTGTTTTGAAGCGTACCTACCGATGATAATAGAACACTATAGTCAGTACTGGACTGTGTCTGTGCGCTGCATATCTGTGTAGGATCTTTCAGTTCAGTAAAAACACACCCATTCTTCATTCAACACTTAGGAGGGGTCACATCACGTGCCGGTGTGTGTGTGTGTGTGTGTGTGGCTGCTGCTGCTGCCACAGAACGGAGGAGGAGAGGAGCTTATCTCCAAGACACTCAACATGCACAAATCTTTGTTACAGCTCATCGATAAGATATACATTATATCTCATCTTCCTGTTTCCGTTTAAATGATATTATAGCAATCATGGCTTCTCATTAAACAAGAAATGTACTGTATGTACTCTATTAGTGGAGTATACAATATATATCGGTATTGCGATATATCGATCGATATGTAGGCCTATCGATCGCTGCTGTATCAATATGGCAATAAACATCAGGATTTATCTAGTGATCAGTGTTGACAAAGGTATACTTCAGGTTTGCAGTACACTGGCTTCCCACACCCCTTGTTATGATGTTTAGACATGGTATTTTCATGTAAAGATCTCTATGAGTACGTCGAGTGTTTTATTGATAAGACTGCTGCTTTGATAACGCCCATCCTAGAAACTGCTGTGGTAGAGAGGAACTTCAGTCTGAATAATGAAGTGAATCGAAGTGGAACGAAATGACAATTCAGACTGAGGTCAGGCTACCACTACTGTATGTAACCTATACAGAATATACGTCTACAAGTGTTCTTTGGATTTAACTCTCTTAATTCTTTAGATTTTTTCTCTCCAGGAGTAGCATAAAATCAACTTGTGTCCACGGCATACAGTCATCGCGGCAGTTGGCCCCAACGGTCGCGACGGGTGGCCAAACGATGGTGACCGATGGCCCAACGGTCAGGGATTATAAGGTTAGGTTTAGACATACAGTAGGTTTTACCGAGGTTATGTTTAGGGTTAGGGGTTAGGTTTAGTAGGGACCACTGAGGAACGGTCACAGCTAGTTGGCCTGACAGTCGCACAGTCACACCACCTGTCGCGACCGTTGGTCACCCTTCGCAACCATATACCGCAGTGAGTGGTGACACACATTGATTTGGCTGTCTCTCTTATTTCTCACTGTGGTCTGATAACGTCTGTCTGCATACTTGCCTTGTCTGCATACTTAGAAAATGTAGAAGAATTGCTATTTTGACCACGTTTAGCCAGTTATTCTCCTAAATTAGCCGAGAGACTAAATTCAACATTAAATGGTGGTTCTTCCGTGGCTTAAAATGCAGAATAGATATTGGGCCCTGGTATAATGGAAAGGTTGAAACCCCTTGCTCTAGTGCATTCTAGTGCATTTTGGAAGTGCCGCGTGCATTTTAGATTTTGAGTTGGCAACACTGCTGGTGACTGCAGGACCTACGACACCAGAGAAAGTGATCTCAGTGTCGTGCGTACATATAGGTGTGTATCCCTGCAGTGGCAATTTGGAGCCCTAGGCAAGATTTTCCCTGGAGCCCCCCCTTACCAAATGTAAGGGTCCATTTGGTAAAGGGGGGCTCCAGGGAAAATCTCCTGTAAAATGGCACCCCCCAATAATGTGTTTTTAAATGTTCACTTCTACTTATAGAGGACAAGTATCATGTATTTATCCATATGAGGCTTATTAGCCTGGTTTTCCTTTTAAAGCATGTCTGGTGGTCGCCCCGTCCCCTCATGGCGCCCTAGGCAACTGCCTCGTCTGCCTAATGGCAAAAACACCCCTGTATCACTGAGTAGTGGTGGTGGTGGTGGCGCTCTAGGCGCTGTGTGCAAATCAGGAGCTTATTTATGAACACGCGTGCGAGGTCTCCGGGGTCCTAGTACAACCTGGCACGCCCCCCCAACCCCCCCCCACCCCCACCCCCAAGTCATTAAAGAGTGATTTTGCATCCCCGCCCCCCACCCCCCCGCGTCCCTGAGCCCCCCCCCCCGCGTCCCTGAGCCCCCCCTCCTCCTCCCTCCACCAACACCTGCCCCACCCACCATGTAGCAGTAATTTAAAGCGCTGAGCATATGCACACGCATCTTCTCAATTTAGCAGCAGCCATGATGATGCTGCTGCTGCTCCGACTCACAAACATGCGTCGCTTGGTTCACACGTACACACACACACACACACACACCACACACACACACACACACACACACACACACACACACACACACACACCACACCACCCACACACACACACACACACCACACACACACAACACACAGCAACGCACATGTGTGACGCAAATTCAGACACCACGGCACCGTCAGGCGGTATTTTTAACAACCACCACAACAAATTATGGTCACACACCACACACACACACACACACACACACACACACCCACACACACACACACACATAGAGAAAGAACCACACACACAAAAACAAAACAATTTTGTGGTGTGGTTTTGTGGATAATTTATGCTGCAGGCTGAAAGAGGCAGAAGGCAGAAGGTGCTGTGTTATTGCCTTATCCGAGGTGAATTGATGGTGGAAGCAGTTCTGGGTCACCTCCCTCGGCCGATCTGGGGCAGAATGATGGTTATGGCTGGTTGGCTGTGAGAAAATAATTTGGAGGGCTGGTGACACGTTTATTGAGCCTGTCAAATTAACAAGTGCAATGATCTGAGGCGCCGGGACATGGCTCAGGACCTAATGGCTGGCTGTGTGTGTGTGTGTGTGTGTGTGTGTTGTGTGTGTGTGTGTGTGTGTTTGTTGTGGTGTGTGTGTGTGTGTGTGTGTGTGTGTGTGTGTGTAGTTGAGAGATGAGTGCGAATGGGTGCAAGAGGAGAGAGAGGGAGGAGGTGAGAGAGCGGAGAGAGAGGGCGAGGAGAGAGAGAGAGAGGGAGGGAGAGAGAGAGAGAGAGACCCCTCCAAACACACAAAGTGTGCATTGTTGTTTTGCATCTGCTGATGCTCAGATTGCTCATCAATCAAAGCACTGAGCTCTGTCATGGTGAGACACTACATTACAAGACCCAGCAGTATCTTTAGACGTATAGCTGACAGTAAAAAGTGGTTCAATTCTGCTGCGGAAATAAAAGTACAGTATGCATAAAAAGTATGCATTGTTAAAAACCTATGCATTTAGCCAGGGGTGCAGGTTCAACCATCTCATGAGGTTTGGCGAATATGCCACTTATGCCAGGGCCCATTACTGAATACTCGCCAAGTTAGGCAAAATCCGTGGATATTCGCTTACAATAAATCCGTGATCTTCGTCTTTCCACTGAAAATGACGGAGCGACGCCGTCTCTGCCGACCATGAGCATTTGAAGCGCCTGAGCGAGCGCTAGCCGAGCGATTGCCGCGCTGAGCATTGCGATGGTCGCAGAGCCGACTCAGCCGCGTCGAGTTGCGATATGGTAGGACAGAATAGTAAATTTAAAAAACCCAAATGGCCCCACCCCCAACCAGCCACTTCTGGTTTGTGAAAAAACTGCCCCAGCCCAACCAGCACTTCCGGTTTGTGGAAAAAACACGCCCACGTGCATAGTCACAGTTTTGCTTTAACTCGCAGTGTTCACGCAATTCCTAGGTGCATTCCGTGTATGTGTATACATTCTGTGAGACTTAGCCAGGGGTGCCAGTTATATGCATTCATTAAAGATGGAGTGCCATTATACCCTAAAACATGATCATTGGGTATTAATGTTATATGAAAAGTAAGATTTTTTTCCCAAAAGTGTACAGTCTTTGTTAAACTGTCATTTTTATGATTCCACCCTACCAGTTCATTAAGTATGCCTGGTTTACCTGGTGGGTGGTGATGGGTGGAGATCCACCTGTACTGAAGCCACACCCACAGCTTTAGTTACATGATAAAGGGGAGGAGTTAGGGGAGGGGCTGAACAGATGATGTCACTATATTGAAGTTTTTTTCATTGGCACGTTTGACTGGAAAGGTTCAGCCCCCAGGAAGAAACCGTAAATGGTAGGGAAGAACATCATTGCACATAAAACACACACAAGGGTCTCTTTACATACTGTCACCTCTTAAACATGTACAAAATTGAAAAGAAAAAATACAAAAATCACAGCACCCTCTCTTTAATAGATTGATTGATCTCAAAACCAGGCGGTCAGCAAAAAACATCCGGGTGAATTTCCCCAAATTTATCATGAGTGAAATCAACATGAACCAGTGGCCGCTGATTGCCACATTATGCTCGGATACTGTATGTACACCCTCCTGTATTTAGGACATTATTTGCATGAAAACGATACATCCCAACGTTACTACTGCAAGTTTTGTCCTAGTTTATGCCGGGTAGCTCAGTTGACGCGCCAATTTCCTGATTTAGGACACTGGCAGCCAAACCTATAGCCTGACTCAGATCTGTTTTCACAGCAAGATGGGTTTAACGGCTCACATGATTCATTTAAACCAGTGGTCCGGGGACCACTCCATGCAGGTGCCCCCTCCCCCAGCTAAGTTGGTTAACCAGATGTAACCCTTAAGAGCGTGAATATGATACCAAATGGACCCTTGCGGGCAGGGGCGGATTGGCACATATTTTCCCACCGAGACAATTTTGCCTTTGCCAGGCCACCCTGCGGTGGAGGCAGCTGGTTAACAGATGTAACTCTTTGTGAGCGTAAAAATGAAAATTTTACACCCCTCAAGAGTTAAAATATTCATCATGTGAATTAGCCCAACTTAGTCTACACAACTAGAGAATGTAGAAGATTAATGGTCATTTTGATCTGTATGTTCCAGGCGAGCATCTAGCACATTCTAGTGCATTTTGGAAGTGCCACTATTGCATTTTGGATCTTGTCCAGGCCACTAGGTGGCGCAGGCCACTCGGGAAAACTCCCTGTACACCAGATGGCCAATCCGCCCCTGCTTGCGGGTCCTTCCTTCACTCCTGCAACGAGTAGTGGCAGCACAGCACAGCCAGGCCCTAACAGATCGAACCCTCCTCCTCCAAATAGCGCTATAAGTGCTCCTCCACCCTCTCGTCTCCATTAAGAGGTTAGGACAGTCAATGGTACCATCTGGAGAACACAGGGGGTAGAGTGACCCTATTGATCTGTCAGGACAACCATTAACTGCACACTTCCTGCACTAGAGCTGAGTTCTGTTTACCGTAATTTCTGGACTATAAGCCGCACCTGAATATAAGTCGCACCAGCTAAGAGTGGGGTGAAATACTGATTTTTCCTTGTATAAGTCGCACCTGACTATAAGCCGCACCAGACAATAAGCTTCATGTTAGAGCAATGGTTTTCAACCTTTTTGATACCCGGGCCCACTATTTATTCAGCATTTGACAACATTTTCACCCCACAGAACCCAAAACTAAAGATTTCTTTTAGTTTTGTCCACAATTCCAGGATGGATTTTCGCAAACACAACAGGCAAAACATAGATGTCAAAATGACCATGACTGACTTCTTAATTAAGGGGTGCTAATTTAGATGGTGAATATCGTAAAGATTAAACCATTTTTACGCTGTAAAACTGAAACCAAATTTTGTGTGTGTGTGTGTGTGTGTGTGTGTGTGTGAGTGTGTGTGTGTGTGTGTGTGTGTGTGTGTGTGTGTTTGTGGGGGGGGGGGGGGGGGGTTAATTAATTTTGTTGTTTAATCTGATTAAAATTTGAACACAACTCGTGTGCACACTGACTCAACACACTGAGCATTTTCTTATTGGAAAAATGGGTAGAGTACGTTTTAACAGAGACATATACTGTAGCTGTGATTCTAACTGTAACCATAGGAGTCATAGAGTGAGCCATAGAGTATAGCTGGAGGGATCTACTAGCATTGGGGGCTTGTAGATCACCTATTTTGATAACTTTTTTTTTAAATAAACAGATCTTTTTCCCAGACTATTTTTCTTTTTTAAATGTTCAAATCCTGTAGCGCAGGGGTTTTCAACCGGTGGTCCGGGAACCACCTGTGGTCCTTGAGAGGGTTCCAGGTGGTCCCCAGTTAAGTTGGTTAACCAGGTGTAACTCTTGAGAGTGTAAAAATGAAACCAAATGGACCCGCAAGGGTCCATTTGGTTTCATTTTTACACTCTCAAGAGTTAAAGTATTCATCATCTGAACTAGCCCAAATCTACACGAAGAGAGATCTAGGTTTGCTGTTTAGTTAGAATGGTTAATGTTTGTCGGGTCATTAACACAAACATTATGTAAGTGATGCTGTAAGATCACTTACAGCATCAACTGAGGCTCCACTTATCATCATAAGTGGAGCCTTCATTTTTCAAGGATTTTACAAAAATGTTATAGTCTTTAAGAGACCTTTAAGGTGATGCTACTTTAAAAGTAAGTATGTTGTAGATCAGACCTTTAGCTGAGACATTGCTAGAACTGGAAAATGGACAACTGACTTGCACTGCAGCAGCGTGCGCACGCACAAACACAAAAAAAATAAAAACAGAAACACTGGACACATGCTGATTTAGCGTCTTTGTTTTGGTTTTCTTATCAAAAATGATATAGAGCATTTTGTTTTGACATCAACAAACCTCTCAATTTTATACACAAAAAAACGAAGTCATATCACACTGGAACTTCACTCAGAGGCACAAAAACAGGAAAATGTAGCCATTACTTCAGATTGCACATCTGTGTTTTTTTTTTTTCTTTCATTTTGTTTTTGTTTTGTATTTTCTTGAAAATGTTCAGTTCACCGATTATTACAGACAGTCCTTCATTCCCCCTATTGTAACAGTGGCATGGAGGAACAGATACAGCATGGTGAGGCAATAGGGGCCAGCCATCCACAGATAACCACCATACAGTAAATAAATACACTTTTATAAAAGCAAAAACATGAGAGGGATGGAGGGAGATAGAGAGAGAGGGAGGCAGGGGCGGATCTAGGCATGGGCATGGAGGGGGGGGGGGGGGCAATGCCTCCCTAAATGCCGTGACTTCCCCGCCAAACACGATGGCATGCATTCAAATGAAAAATGATTTGAAACACTACTACTGCTACTAACTAACTAACTACAGCTGTGTCACCGCTAAACCAACAGCATTTCATCATTGAAGACAGAAAACTCTCTGAGTCAGACCTTTAGCTTTATGCATGCTGCGTGTCTGTCGCAACTTCAACAACAACTCATGTTATTATTGATGCTTAATTGCCTAATAAAAGTCCTGTAACCAAAAATGGTAACCATTTTCTCCTGCCCCCCAATTGGGAAATGTTAGATCCGCCCCTGAAGGGAGGGAGAGAGAGGTAGGGAGAGAGATGGAGAGAGAGAGAGAGAATAGTAAACAACAGCACACCCTCATGAGGACCACAAAGGGAACCATAGTAGTGAACAGACAACAGAGAAGGGAGGAGGTGAATCCTTGGGTTATCATTCTCATCTGGTGAGCAGTCTCAGCACAAAGTATCCATGTCCAAGATACTTGTGTTGGACTCTATTACTATAATATACGTTATAATATATATGTATATGTTTTTTTTTCTTCTTCTTCTTCTTTACAAGTATTTGTGTTGATTTTTCCTACATTATCACTAAAGCACAACTTGAAAACAAGTAATACGTAAAAGGAAAACCAAAAGAAAACAAAAAAGCCCACCACATTACGTGTGTGTCGTGTTATTAGATTAGTGGAAGATATAACTGTTACTATATGAAGTTTATTGCTTTGTACACTTGAGTAAATGTTTGGTGCAGATGTTTTTCAGACCCAAACGTTTTTGTCCTGCCGGTCCACAATACCATTGTTGCTGCCATTTAGCCTAATTGGATACTTTTGTTGAAAATAAACCATCTAGATCAAGGCCAAGGACCCCCTTAATAATATGTTCTTGGCCACGTGGATCTCCTCCGTCTGAATATATAGTTTGTGCCAGAGACCCACATTGAAGAATTTGTGGTTAAAAGATATTTGTGAAAATAGTCGATCCACGAGCTTGCACATTTATACATTTTGCTAAGTTCAAATAGACGAACACATATTGCTGGTGACCCCCCCCCCCCCCCCCTTTTTAAGCTGCTCAAAGACCACTGGGGGTCCCTGGACTCCACGTTGAGAACCACCACCGCATGACCGCGTGTATACCTTTATAAATTATTATTTAACCTTTTTAAAACAGCTACACTTCACCTTTGGTTATTGTGCAAAGAAACGGACACATCAGTAACAGTTTTAAGAGACAAGGACGAGACAAATGTCAAAAAAAGAAACGTCAAAAGAAAACATAAAGAGAAAAAACATACAAATTACACTTTGTTCCATGCATAAATACATTTCCACACACATCGAACATTACTGTATATTGTGAAGTGCTAAGGTCTTTGCGGAGGAAGTGAAACGCTGGGTGATTGGATATCTGGACCGTCTTACAGACTACCGAATTTGAGAGTGATAATTTAATATTGATATCAAATGAATTTCTCACGTCTAAATTAGACATTAAATGAATACTCTTGGGTTCGGTATAGGGGCGGATTCAGGAACAAATGTGTGTTTACTTGTGTTATAGCCCAGTGCAGTCGCAGATACTGTACCTCACAATGCTATGGCTCATTCCATGGAAATGGACTAGTCCCTAAATTACCTTATCTTCTGTGGGATTGTAAATTTCATATACATACAGTATATATATTTTGCAGTGGTGTAATACCAAATAAAGGGCATTTCCAGATAGTCACATGGTTAATGGTACTGTATATAAGAAAATTCTTCCAGTCGATCGACATCTTTTTTAATGCACCGCTTTAATATTTTTCCCATTGAAAATGTGACAAATTTCTCGTCACTCATTTACAGTATAATCTTATACTCTTTGGCTTGATTTACTCTGCCAGCCAATTCCAACGCAAATGTCAGATCTGAGACACATTGATTTCTATCTGGAAGTGACACAGATCTGATTCAGGTCTAGATTTGGCTGCCAGTGTAAAACCGCCCTTATTATACACATTGAATCTCTCTTCATTACTCTTAGAAATAGTTAAATTTTCTCTCATATAACATTACTTAGTATTTCTATTCTTGTTTACGTCGACATAAAGACAGATACTGATCGGTTAATTCCATACTTTTTCCCCCCAATCTCTGAATTGCACAGACCCTTCATAAAGCCAGACAGCGTCAGCAAGTCCAAATAGGCACTGGCATTATAATATGTCATAATAATATCATCTTTAAGCAGTGGTGGACAGTACAAGTATCTGTGCTTCACTGGAGTATTTATAATTCTATACACTTTCACTAGACTTTGCATCTCAAAGACAAACATTAGTACTTTTGACTTCACTTACAGTATGGTGAACCACTGAAGCCCTATTTCAAGTAGCCTATAGTTACAAATAGCAGATCTACAAGTTGAAAATGCACCACTGTCTTGTAGATCTACTAGTCTCACTTGTATTGTTTTTGTATTTACTGTAATTTGTACTTTTGAACACTTGAGTATTTGTTTTAAACCATGTACTTTTTGAATACTTCAATATTTGTGAAAGCAAGTAGCCTACTTTAACTACAAACGTGACAGAAACCTTCAATTTAGTGGAGTAATGTTTGACTAATATTAAGTATTAATATGAACTAATATTAATATTAGTAATATTTGATATTTACTAGTAGATTCTATACTTTGGGTTGAGTACTTTGTCCACTCCACCATCCACTCCACCAGATCACTATACAGCATGTTTCTGTCACCTTCTGAAAATAAATACATCATATTTTTGGAGGAAAGATACCTCTGGTTAAAATGGCCTGATTGGAAAGGACCATGCTGTTCCCAATCTAAATCTAGACATCTCAAGAGTGTTCTTACTTCAACCACATGTTTTGGCCTACAAGTCAAGTCACAGTTGGGGCCTCAGGCCAAAATAATTGCCTATAAGTCAAAAAAGGAGCAAATTTATTTTGTCCACCATCGCATAATCCATTTAAACCTTTTAAGTTACATAAGTGAAAGTTATTTTATGACTGTTTGACTATCAAGGCTACTTTTTTATGTCAGTAGAAATATCACATCTATATCATATGTATCCAGAAAAACAAAAAAAAAAACATAATACAATGAATTATTTTAAGAAGGTGACACATTGGAAAGACTCGACTTTTGGGCAGGCATAAATTGCAGGACCTGATCTGAAGAATGGCTTAATTTCTGAGAGCAGCAAAAAGACGGAGAATTAAGAGCAGATGAAACAATTAAATATTGCACAATGGACCTTGCTGTAGGCCCCGCCCTCTCCCTCATTCATAAATATAATGGACATTACCCATTAAATGCTGGTTAATTTTTGAACCAGACCTTCAAAATATTGTCCAAATCCATCAACAAGGCAGTGGACAGAATAGTAGAGTGGAATGTGACTTTTGTGAATGTTTTAAAATGAAATTTTTTATGCTTAGCTGTGATTGGACCATAGCAGTTTGGGGAGGGGCTTAGTGAAAGCTCTATTGTATTTACTCCACTATAATAATTTGCAGCTTCAGTCACATTGCAGATTTGCTGTATATTGTTAATAATAATACAAAACAAGACCAACAAAACAAGTTGTATTTCAGCTGCTCATACTTTGGTACGTTAAGTAAATGTTGATGCCAATATCTTTGTGCTTTTACCCGAGTAAAAGGTAGAATACAGGCGTTTTACTTCTACATTGTGGTGTTGCCACTTTTACTTAAATAAGTAAAAAAAAAGAAACTTACTACCTCTTCCAGCACTGCAAATGGCAAACGACGATGCAATCGGACCAAAAGTACTATTAGCTGTCAGCACAGTATAACGATTATGCCATTCTTAACATCAGTACGATCTTCTTTATGCTAGGGTTATTTATGTGTACACGGAGGACACATTTTCTTTTTTTCTTTACTTTTTTGTTTCTTTTTTTCTTTTTTTTTTTTACAAAAACACACATCTGCACGCACACAGACATGCACACGCACATACACGCATGCGCGCGCACACACACAAACACACACACACACAAACACACACTCTCTCTCTCTCACACACACACACACATACACAAACAATAACGATAAGAAAAATAATCCCCGTATTGTGCATTCAAAACGACACACTACTCTCAGTGCATTCAGGAGATGCAGTTCAGCCAGAGTGTCTAGTCTCTGGTTATTCTGTGTAGTGACATATACATATCTTCTATAATACACTGCGAAAGAGACGGATTGTAAATTCATATTATGAGCTGCAACACAACCCTGAACACAGCCCAGCCCTCAGTGTTTATTTAACTCTAAGGGTAGAAAGAGTGACTCAAATTCAACCCCGAAAATGTAAAGGGTATAGTCAGTGATTTCACTTAGAGAGTGGTGACCATATAAGGATTTCCTCCCTTCCTTTCACTTTTTGGGCTTTGAGAGAGACAAAACCCTCGTCCAATCAGCAAATAGGAGGGCTTCCTCCAATCGAGATCGAGATCGAGTGGGGCGGGACGGGGCGGGGCGGGCCTTGGTGCACATGCTGTTTTGGTCCTGCTGCGTTTTCTCCCCACTATAGAGCATGTGCATGTGCATATTGTGTTAAGTACCGTGGACCGTTTTTTATTTTCTGCCCCAGAATCACTGATCACTGCTCCGACAACCCTCAGAGTTAAATCAAAGGAAAACTCTGGCCAAACGCTGGCCAGGACCGTTGGACCGATCATCCACAAGGTCCCAGCGACAAGATGTGTGTGTGTGAGCTTGTAAATCTGCTTGTATTTCTGACAGACAATCAGTGTAGGAGGAAACGGAAAAGGTACAAGTTGTAACTCTGATCTGTTCCCCTAACTGTTAGGGAAACGGACCAGAGTTACAACTGTCAAACATTTTGTGGGGCCGAACAAACTGTTTGACGTGGTGAAGCAATGACATAACATGTTGTCACATGTGATCTCTCCCCCCATGTCAGAACAGTCTAACCCATTTTGCAGGGACCTCCTTGGAACTTACATTACATTACAATCCCTGGAATAAAAAAAAAATCCAGGGACCTTCATGGAGATCCTGGAACTAAAAAATAGTTTTGTCCCCGGAACTACCAATATTTAAAAAAATATATCAGACCTACAAGCCCATAGCGTACCACTCGTTGGCGCGATATGAGCTTGTAGATCTGATATTCTTCAATAATTTTGGCCAAAGTTTTCCTTCCTATCATTGAGGATTTGTCTGTGCAGTTACTTCAATGTGCTGATGAGAGGATCAACATGGTTCACATGGTGGTTATACACGCAAATTGCACTCCAAATAAATATATCTATTATCCATATGCATAATAATAATACATTTACAACCTGCCAATCTGATTTGATGTATTAACACCTCATCATATGTCATATTTAATATATTTTATGGTATTTATCTTTTATTTACTTTTTTTTTTACAATAATAGTTTTTAGTTTTTTTTCTTCTTTTTAAATTATGATTTGAATTTGTGCAAACATACAACAATGGATTGTAATTTCTCTCTCTTGTTTTGTTTTTTTTTCGTCTTGTTTCTTGTTTGTTGTTCACACCATTTATTTATTTTTATGACTAAACTGACGCAAACACAGCAAAAAATCTTGGTCTACAAATGTTCTTTCGTGAATGTGTGGTGCATGGTGAGTGTGTCGTACACTGTCAAAATCCCTCAGTGTTCATTTAATTCCGTTTTTGTTTTGTGTTTTGTACAACTTTTCGCCAAGGTAAAAAAACAAACACTGAGTTATTTTTCACTGTGTATCTTTTTTTTAAAACCCACTTAAAACCTGTACTTGGAGTACTTGGATGGACGCCTCATGGTGGTGGTTTAAGCGGCAGCGGCGTTGGAGAGGGTGTTTTTGGGGTGGGTCTAGGAGTAGTCGTCGTCGTGCTTGTATCCGTAACTCCCGCCGCCGCGCGCCTCGTCCTGAACGTACTCCTCCGTCTTCTCCCAGCCGCCCGGCCAGCCGCCGTTGGCCGCCGCCGTGGTGGTGGTGGTGCCGTAGGTCTTGGCGGAGCCGCCGGCCGCCAGCGGGGCGCCGTAGCCCTCGGTGATGTCGCCCGTCTCCTCCGCCAGCTCGTCCTCGTCGATGAAGCCGCACTTCTCGTCGCTGGTCAGCTCCGGGTCGGCCCACGGCTGCTTCTCCCCCGAGGCGAAGGCGCCGTAGAACAGCACGCCCCCATAATGCACCAGGGAGGCGATCAGGAACACGTACTGCCACTCCTCACGGGTCTGGAGTAAGGGGGTGGGCAAAACAATCGATATGCCAATATGTTGCAATTCTTAACTCCTTGGTAGCCATTTTGCCAACCTGTAGCGCCCCCTTGAGGTCCAGAGTGCCATTTATATGCATTAAGTAATTGATTGATTATCTAAAAAAAAAATCTCAAACAGCAGTTGTATACATTTTTTTCCACACATATTTCAGAGATGTGTAACTAAAGGGTTAATCCCCCCCCCCCACACACACACACAGGAAGTGTCACTTCCTGGACCAGAAAAAAAAACTCTTCCACCATTACACATCCACAGGAGAGATGCTAGGACGTTATTATGCCAATTGCCAAAATTAATCATATTGAAAGTGAAAGTTAAGTGCCCGCTGATTGCCACAATAGGCTCAGATATGGACCTAAATATGCAACGTCTTGACGTCTTAACGTCTTTGGCAACTGATACCTGGTTCGTTTTTGTAAAACAAATACTCGTCTTTAGCCTGGCTCAGCCCTGAATCAGCACCTTAAAATATACTAGCTTATTTTTTTCTCTGTGATTCAAGGACTGGCTTCCCTGCCTTTGGAGCCATTTGTGCAGGTTGGAAATCCAATCCCAGCACCTGATTGGCCAACAGCCCTGTCAATCACTTCGACCACAACGTCGTCTGCTTTCCCCAATATTCTGATGGGTTTACATATGAACCAAATCACTGTGAAGACTGACGTTTGGACAACGCCCATCCCAGAAACTGGGATGGGCGTTGAAAGAAAGTCAATGACTACTGAAAGCTCATCATTTTTTGTAATTGTGTTGCTCTGTGTCTGCGAGGAGGACGTCCATACCTTGTTCTTGGTCATGGCACCGACGATCAGTGGACACACCATTCCAGACAGAGTGCCCACACCGTTTGAAATGCCCATCAGGATACTGGCATAACGTGGAGCAATGTCCAGATGGTTCACATTGAAACCTGGTAGAACACAATTTACAATTTAGGCATTTAGTAGACGCTCTTCATCCAGAGTGATTTACATTAGGCAAAAACATTGCAACACATCATACAGTTGAGTTTACATTAGACATCCTATATAAGTCGCTGCTATCTCAGTCTAATGAGGTGCTATCTAAACTACCTAGAAGGGTACTGCAAGTACTATGGGTTGATATGTAATACAAGTGTTATGGGCTGAGATGGAGTCTGCTGTGGAGGATAGGGAGTGAGTCTGTGGTTCTGATTGCAATGGGAAGTTCATTCCATAGTTTTGGAGCCAGGAGGGAGAAGAGCTTGGGGCACGTAGAGCGTTGGCCAGGCGTTTTTAGTGAGGGTACTGCCAGCTTCCCTGTGTGAGCTGATCGGAGTGCACGAAAGGGCTTGTAGGGTTTTATGAGACCAGTAAGATAGGGTAGAGTCAAACCTTTGGTTGCTTTGAATGCAAGCGTGGGAGTTTTGAGCTCTCACAATATTTTCCTGTTGCAATGTAGGCCAGTACAACACAAATGTCAGTTTGAGAAGAGGATCACATCTCTCGGTAGTTTGTGCAGAGCAGGGAAAACGAACAGCAGTGGAACCCATAGTACTACACCAGTGGTTTTCAACAAGTGGTCCGGGGACCATCAGTGGTCCTTGAGACGGTTTCAGGTGGTCCCCAGCTAAGTTGGTTAACCAGATGAAAAGTTGGTTAGCCAGATGTAACTCTTGGGAGCGTAAAATTGAAACCAATTGGACCCTTGCATTTGGTTTCATGTTTACAGTCTCAAGAGTTCATATGATGATATTCATCATCTGAGTCAGCCCAAGTCTACACAATTAGAGAATGTAGAAGATTAATGGTCATTTTTGGTCTGTATGTTTGACTGTCTCTTTTGTTTCCCAAATCCAGCCTGGCATTCTGGACAACAGCAAGAGAGATCTTTAGTTTTGGGGTCTGTGGAGCTAAAATGTCATCAAATATGGTATTCCTCAAATGTTGAATAAATGGTAAGCCCTGGCAGGGGTGGATGTAACATGTCCCCGTTTGGGGGGGGCAAGAGAACATGTTGGAGGGGCAAGAGAAAATGGTATGGGGGCAGCTGCCCCCATACCATTTTCGGTTAGAGGACTTTTATTAGTCAAGCAAAGCATCAATAATAACATCAGTTGTTGTTGAAGTTGCAACAGACACGCAGCATGCATAAAGCTAAAGGTCTGACTCAGAGAGTTTTCTGTTTTCAATGATGATGTCGGTTTAGTGGTGACACAGCTGTAGTTAGTTAGTAGCAGTAGTAGCCTAGATCTGCCCCTGGGCCCTGGTATCAAAAAGGTTGAAAAACCACTGTACTACACATGCAGTCGCAGAATAACATATAGGGCACAAATGGTAGAGCCATCTTGTTGCAGAAGGAAGGCAATAAGTTGCTCCACATTCAGCCCCTCCCCCACCCTGGCAGGGCAGGCTGAATGAGTGAGTGTCCTTCCTGGCTGCCTCTCTGATCCCCTGGGACGTCTACAGATGAATTATTAAACACTCCAGGAGAGAGCTGAGGAGCAGCAGCAGGCATACAGGGAACCAAAGGAGAAGGTTTTGTTGTTTTGGCCGTGACTATACTATACGCCAGTGGAATCCTTCATGTCAGCTCCAGAGAGTGTACAAAATGGAACTAAACGGGCGTTTTTGAGTACATTTTGGTCTCGTTTATACGATTTTCTGAGCAGTGTTGTTTTTCGTCAAGCCTGACTATAACTAAATGACTTTGTTAGCACCTGTTTTGTCTGGAGTAGTAGAAAGAAATAGTGGTATTTTAGAGTGTGCATCAGTGAGCACCTGTTATATGAAGATACGTGGAAAAGTGATGAAGTGGTCCTTTAAAGAGACATTTCACGTCCCATTTCATTTAGAGCACTTTTCCTGGTGGTCTTTATGTGTAATGTGTGGTTTAGATAGATAGCAGTGAGCCCAGTGCCTCTGAGAACATGGACACTACTTCCTGGACTACAATTCCCACAGTTCTTTGGTGCACTACACCTTCTTGTGACTAGCGGGGGAGGGGCTGTGTTACTGGGACAACATGTAGTCCAAGGACAGTATAAAGAGGACTGGAAGCGAGACCCCTATGGGGAAGTCTATTGGTTCATAGAAGGAAACAGACATGCTCAGTAGAGACCAGGAAGTTTGACTAGGCAACTGCCTAGTCTGCCTAATGGCAAAAACGCCCCTGATAGTGTACGTAGTCTGGAAGTCACAGTGAATAAAAAAGAACAGAGCCACAGCATTGCAGCCACAGCCGTGGACACTGGCATCGTTTTACTTGTTGTACTGACCTGAAATGGCGAAGCCACTGAAGCCCACCGCTAAGACCAGGAAGGATATGGCAACGCCTTTACTGTGGGAATATCCCACCACCAGGAGCAACGTGGCTTCCATACCGAATCCTACCAAGGGAACAAAGGATGACACACACACACAGACACACACACGCGCACACACACACACACACACAACACACACACACACACACACACACACACACACACACACACACAACACACACACACACACACACACACACACACACACACACAGAGGCGACAGGATGTCAGCAGTGCCAGTTCATCTCACCAGTTTGCCACCCACTGACATGCAATCATACATGACAGATTACACATGGAGTGCCAAGATTTTTTTTTCTCACAGTAAAACATGATCATCAGGTATAATTGTTATGAGGAGGAAGGATCTTTTTGTCCTTCTTCAAAAAAAAAAGTGCACAGTATTGTTAAAATGTTGTTTCTATGTGGGCTCCCCTCCAGTTCATTAAGTATGCCTATGCCTGGTGGCTGGTGATGGGTAGAGATCCCATCACCTCTGTCACCTCTTAACAAAGACTGCTTCTGCTGCATCTGACGGTGCATAACATCATTACAATCCAAATAGGCCCCCTTTTTGACGGACTGCACCGTCAAATAACCTTTACTATTGATATCAAACCGGATAGCTTTTTTTTTGGGGGGGGGGGGGGGCACATTGCACATGTGTACCGCCGCCCACCTTCATTATGACTAAATTGCTGAATAACAGACAGTTCTCCGCATGGCATTGACATTAGCAAACCCACTTCCCAAACTGGATGTTTATATGCAGCAATGGTTCTGGTGTTCTACACCAGTGGTCCTTGAGAGGATTCCAGGTGATCCCCATTCCAAATGATGGAAAGTTGGTTAATGAGATGTAACTCTTTGAGAGCGTAAACATGAAACCATTTCATGCTTACACTTTAAGAGTTAAAATATTCATCATGTGAATTAGCCCAAGTCTACACAACAAGAGAATGTAGAAGATTAATGGTCATTCTGATCTGTAGGTGTTTGACTGTTTTGTTTCCAAAATCCAACCTGGAATTGTGGGCAAAAGCAAAAGAAATCTTTAGTTTGGGGGTCTGTGGAGCTAAAATGTCATCACTAGGTGGTAGGTAGCTCAAATGCTGAATAAATAGTGGGCCCTGGTATGAACAAAGGTTGACAAAACCCCTGTTTTACACTATAGGAGGCGCAGCGGTCAGGCAACGGTTGGCTCATGGTGATAAGAGGTGGCAGTTTACAGTTTACAGTTACTATTACAAAACAGAGTCTAGAAACGTATCGTTAAAGGTATCGTCACTCCGCCGGGGCAGAGGAATCTGTAAACTGTCAAAAACCCTGCCGTTCAATATTTTGTATTTATTTTTTTCGTCGCCCCAGACAGCACCGTTATACAGTAGGTTCGATCTGTGATCTGTTAAGTCTGTCAAAACACAGCCTGTAGCCGTTCAGACAGGAGAGGAGAGGAGAGGAACGGACGACGTGTTGACATTGATTATTCATTCTCGGCTTTCGGCTTTTCTTTCTTTTTCTTCCTTCCTCCTTTTTTTCTAAAGCTTCTCACCTCCACAGTTCATGATCTTGCGCACGGTGGTGGTAGACATGATGTTCCTGGTGCGCAGCCAGTCGGCCAGCTGGCCCCCGATGGGCACGATGATGGTCATCACCAGATGGGGCAGAGCGGACAGCATGCCAACCTGCAGCCATACGTATGGATGTACATCACACATCACTGAGCTGTGAGCACCAACCAGTCAGCCAGGCAGAGCAGAGCAGAGCAGCAGCAACACAATGCATTCACAAAGGACACAGGAGGTTGCAGGAGAACCACAACCCAAAAGAATGTTGCAGAACCAGGTTATAGGTTCTTGTAGATAACGACCGAGCTGCACACAAAGTTACACAGACAGATAGAGAAAGCAACATAAAACATAGTAACACAGACATACAGCACACCTTGTGTTCCAAGTCCCTAGGCAGGGTGCATCCGGTTATTGTTAAGTAACTTCATTGAGAGAGGAACAAACGAGTGCTTGTATCTGTTATACAGTATTTACATGTAGGCGTTCTGTACCTTCTACCATTCCGCATCACTACATATTCATGGTTGAGAACATGTGAGGGATCAGAAACAATGTTACAAGCCTGTTTAATGACTGCCTGTTTGCGGGTGATGGGGGGGGGGGGTGACATGCCCATGATCTACCCGGCCATTTTTGCAACCCTAGCAATCTGAGATTTAAATTTAACGGTAAGGTTACCAAACCAACTGGCAGTACCATATATCAGGATCGACTCTATGCTTGCTCTGTAGAAAATCAACATGACATTCACGTTTACTCCAAACAACCTCAGTCGACGGAGGAAGTGTAAGCGCTGATGTACAGTATCTTAGCACCTGACCCTCTGTGGTCCAGTCAAATGTCACGTCTTTTGAAAGTCGGGACCTCCGGCTCGTAAACTTCGCCTGGAAGTTGGCGTTTTTCAGACAATCGCAGCACGGTGCTCCCGAAAATGTATCCAGGGTGGCCTGAATCAAATCTTAGCTACATCAAGCTTGGAATCTGTTTTGTTTAAAGTTGTGACGAGTTGTGATTTGTTAGACTAATCCGATTTCTATCTTGAAGTGACACAGATCTGATTCAGGCTAGATTTGGCTGCAAGTGTAAATCAGGAGATTGCAAACACAGTGTTGAAAAACAACAAAGCACTTCCTGCATTGAACCAGGAACTAAACATGGGGCTGTGTCTGAGCCTCTACTGCTCCTGTACAGATGCACGGTGGTCTTACCTTGCTTATCTCAAAGCCGAACACCTCCTCAAAGTATGCAGGCTGGCTGATGAGTAACAAGTAGAAGGTCCAGCTTCTGCAGAAATTGGCCACGATGATTGCATAGACCGGCATGGAGGTGAAGAATTTTCTCCAGGGGGTTTTAAATTTCTACAGTGGAGGATTAATTGTTCATGTCAGTGCATTTTTACATAAATAAAAGATGCTTGCCTTCCCTATATGACTAAATATTTCAATTCAATTCAAGGAGCACATTTACATTGTCAAAGCAAAATACATCAAAACAAACATTATGAGCATTTGAAAGTCAGAATCTTCAATAAATCAATGTCTATACTCAGCATGAGTGGATGCATACAATGATTCTTTAGGGTGGTTGTGTTTTGTGGTTGTGGTTTTATATCATTCTCTTCAGATAACAAATCTTGTGTCACGGTTTGTACATTGTTGTACTTCACCCAGCAGATATAGGAGGTTTTTTTTGTTAGTCATCTCTGTGGGTGATTGTAATCTGTGGGAAGTACACTACTGTATGTGTCTCTGATGTCTCGGTACAGTGGACAGTATGTGTCTCTGATGTCTCGGTACAGTGGACAGTATGTGTCTCTGATGTCTCGGTGCAGTGGACAGTATGTATCTCTGATGTCTTGGTACAGTGGACAGTATGTGTCTCAGATGTCTTGGTGCAGTGGACAGATGGTTAGGAAGTGCAGCACGGTTTCCACTTTGTTTTATGTGCAGTGGGTGCATAGTCTGTCTTTTCTCGGGATACAGGCCTATGGCGGCCTTTCTCAATCGCAAGACTGTGTTCACGGAGTCTGTAGCTAAGATTGTTTGTTTGGCCTGTATCAGAGTCTAAACAGATCATGGTGGTCTGTTACACACGCCTGCCTCTGCCAGATGCTTGCACAGTTGGGATACTGTTCTCTGAGCTCACACTCACGTTGCACCTTCACATAAATTCATTTCATCCTTGGCCTGCTTCCCTCTCAGCTCTGTGGGTCCTGACTAAGGGTATATATAGGGCAGGGCGCAACAAAAGGTAGATTGTGATCAGTAGATCACACAGCCCATGCAGGTAGATCACACAACAGTCCCCTCAGCACTTGGATCCTTATAGATATGTAACTCTTGAGAGCGTTAAAATGAAACCAAATGGACCCTTATGGGCCCATTTGGTTTCATTTTACGCTCTCAAGAGTTAAATTATATTTAGATATCTGAATTACGTAATTCCATGCAATTAGAAAATGGAGAATAATTGTTATTTTGACCAACGTTTTGCCAGTTCTCTTTCGCAATTGTGGACAAAAACATGGAAGTTCTTAGTTTTGGGTGCAAGAAACTAGACTCAACATCATGAACTGTCAACTCAAATTCATTCATTATAAGTGCATTATAACACTATAACAGTAAGTAACACCATCACCAACTATTTCAAAGCTCAAACTTTCTAGGGGGCGTTGAAATGGATTTTCAGTCGTGGAACATTCACATTTTCGATGTGTAGATCTTGCTGAGCCGCTCATTTTGAAAGTAGCTCTCAAGTAACAAAAAAATGTGGGCACCCCTGATATGGGGTATGTATACTCTGATTCTCCTGAAACCTACTGTGGAGATGAATTGAACGTTGCCATCAAGCTTTTAGAGGTGTTGTCCTGGAATGTGGAACCCACATTTAGACATATTTGAAGATAAATGATCTAATCTCATTTACCAGCAGGCTTTTTTATTAAAAATATGAAAATGCTATTACTATAGGTTATCGTTATTTCCATTTTCTATGCTCTGAGCTGTTTGTCCAGTCCCTCACGCTCACCTCAGCTGGACCCATGAGCTTAGCGGTTTCTCCAATGCTCTCCTCGATGTAGCAGCGCTCCTCATCGCTGATGGTCGGGTGCTCAGCCGGGCTCTCGTAAGACACGAAGATCCAGAACATGTACCACACGATCCCAACACACCCTGCTCAGCACACACAGACACACAGACAGACACACAGACAGACAGACAGACAGACAGACAGACAGACAGACAGACAGACAGACAGACAGACAGACAGACAGACAGATGTCACAAGTCTGCAGAACTTCAAATTGTAATGTTTGATTCTTCAATGTACAGTACAGTTGTATGATAACTAGGGCTGTTGAATAATTATAATTTTTAATCTGAATAATCACAGCTTAAAAATGAATCGTGATTAAAAAATCGATTTAATTTGATTTAAAAAATCTGGAAAAAATAAATCTGTTTTTAAGAAATGTATCAAAATAGGTGATCTACAAGCCCCCCAATACCCTCAAGTTATACCGTATGGCTCTAGTTACAGGGATGTCTCTGTAAAATGCTCTCCCGATATAATGAGAAAATGCTCGGTGGGTTGAATCAGTGTGGAAATTAGTTAGTTGTGTTAAATCTTCTAATTAGATTAATCCACGAAATTAATTCATAATGCCACTATCTTGTTATTTTCAACAGCCATAATAATAACACATGTACAATTAGGTGTGCGGATCTTCTCTAAAAGCACTTGAGAATGAATCTCAGACAGGATGTTTAACTGTATCCAGTTCTGTCAGAGAGAGCGAGCAGCGGGGGAGGGGGAGCGGGGAGCGGGAGGGGAGGGTGGGGGTTGGGGGTCCTGGACTGCTGGATATTATTGTACTACTCAGACACACCAAAACATCGAACCAAAGAAATCAATACCCAGTCTGCCTGCCTGACTGGTTAAATCTATTTCACTTTCCCTGGACATTCTGCCAATCAAGACCTTCAGTCTCTAGGCTACAGGAATGCTCAACGCTAACAAGTGTGAATATTTCTCCACAATGTCTTCTTCTGCCATCAATGGAACAATTACCCCCCGTTAACCCATTGTGTCAAATTCTAGTTTCTGATTCTAGATCCTAGTTCACAGCGCTAGATTCTAGTTTCCGATATAGTTCCTCATGCTAGATTCAAGTCCCCCACGGTAGATTCTAGTTCCTCTCAGTAGATTGAAGTTTCTGAAGTTAGATTCCAGTTTCTGACACTAGATTCTAGTTTCCCGACACTAGATTCTTGTCCATGACACTAAATTCTAGTTTGTGACACTAAATTCTAGTCCCTGGTGTGAGATTCTAGTTTTTCTGGAAAAATCTCTTTCTGTGTCAGTGATGCTTAATGCTTTCATAGGAAGGACCCCCAGAATTATCTATTATTTAGCTGCAGAAAATCTAAAAAACATCTAAAAACATGTTGGTCTCCCCCAGAAGCAAAGATTTGAGTTTAAAATGTTTGCTCCCAAAAAATGTGTTCAAAGATTAGCACCACATTTTCACAATTTTCCAAAAATAGCAGAACTACAAGCTCAAATCGCGCCACTCGGTGGCGCGATATGAGCTTGTAGGTCTGCTATTTAACTAAGCTATTTAACTATTTAACTAGCTACGTTGTACAACACCAAAGTACAGAAAGAGGTAACACCGTCAAATGAACCGATCGTTATGATTAGTTCTTCTTGGCAAGTGACACTATCGTATGAAGGGAGCTTCATGATAAAATTCTCTTTCATTACTTGACTTAATCGTGGTCCGTAGTCCTTCCGAATCTCCAATCTTTTTTTCGGAAAGGGAGGCAAGATGACTAGGAATCTGGGACGCAGAGAGCATCTTCTAACTGGGGGTCTAAATTTTGCCATATCGCCTCCATTTTTCCTGATGTGTTTTTAGGACTATTTCCAAAATATGCCATGTTTTCCTGTACAGGATTTTAACATTTTAAGTGACAAAAAGTATCAGGGAATTATATTTAATTTAATAATAAATGTAAATATTTTATAGAATAAATTTAATTATTTATCAAAATAGGTGATCTACAAGCCCCAAATGTTGTATGGTAGATCATCCAGCTATACTCTATGGCTCTGGTTAAAGGGAGACACAGAGCTATATGTCTCTGTAGAAACCTGCTGTTTTTTTGTTTTTGTTTTTTTTTTAAATGCTCAGTGGGTTGAGTGAGTCAGTGTGCATATGCATTAATTGAATTTTACATTTAAAATACATTTTAAATCCATCCATCTTCATCCGCTTAACCGAGGTCGGGTCACGGGGGCAACAGCTCCACCAGAGCAACAGCTCCACCATAGCAACCTCCTCCTGGGGGATCCTGAGGCGATTCAAGGCCAGAGAGTCGATGTAATACCCCCATCTGGTCCTTGGTCTGCCCCGGGGTCTCCTCCCAGTGGGACGCACCTCGAGAAAACTCATTTCAGCCGCTTGTAGTCGCGACCTTGTCCTTTTTTTGTCATGCCCCCACACTTCATGACCATAGGTGAGGGTAGGGATGAAGATGGTTCAGTAGACAGAGAGCTTTAATTGCCTTCTGCCTCAGCTCCCTTTTCGTCACAACAGTGCGGTACAGCGACTGCAATACAGCCAGTGTTGCCAATTGCCCAAATCCAAAATGCACTAGTGGCACTTCCAAAATGCACTAGAATGCGCTAGATGCTTGCCTGGAAGGGAAGATGGAAGCACACAACTAGAGCATGTATTCTACATGCTCTAGTTGTGTAGACTTGGGCTAACACACATGATGAATATTTTAACTCTTGAGAGCGCAAAAATGAAACCAAATGGACCCGCAAGGGTCCATTTGGTTTCATTTTTATGCTCTCAAAGATTTAAATCTGGTTAACCAGCTGTCCATCATTTAGCCTGCAGGGACCACTGGTTGAAAACCACTGTCATGGGAGGAAAAACGGTGAAAAACAAGGGTTTTATCTCTGGCGCCTGTCAAACAATTTCGCCCCAACTCACCAGCCAAAAAGCACTAGATTTTCCACCAGGCGCCAAGTTTGCAACACTGAATACAGCTCCTGCTGCTCTGATTTTAAATCATACAACAGCCTTAGTTTTTTTACCATCTGCTCAAAAGTGAAAGGAACAATCCCCCCACCTCATACAATTGAGAGTAATACCCCCCCCCTCCTTGAATGCACCTCACATGCATCTCACCATCCATCCATCTTACCGTAAACATAGAACACAGAGGACCAGCCAGAGTACTGCACCAGAATCCCAGCCATGGGCATCGCAATGACAGCACCAGCATAAGAGCCTGAGGCAGGTAGAGCGAGAGAGAGAGAGAGAGGGAGAGGGGGGGGATAGAGAGAGAGAGAGAGAGAGAGAGAGAGAGAGAGAGAGATCCTTTTGTTCAGCACATCAAAATGCATCATTCAGTCATTCTTTCCTCACTATGTTCTAATGAGTCCTCTCCACCAGGGGTGTTTTTGCCATTAGGCAGACTAGGCTTTAAATTTTAAAGCATGAGGCTTATTAGCCTGGGATCCTTTTAAAGTTTAAAAGGATCCCAGGCTAATAAGCCTGGATAAATGCATTATACTTGTCCCATATAACTAGAACTTAAAGAACCAGCAGGGGCGAAATCCAAAAGCGACCTCGCCCGCGGGCGCCCGGTTTCAAAAGCGGGCGCCCGCTTTCACAAAAACGGGCGCCCGTTTTCAAAAAGCGGGCGCCCGTTTTCGTGAAACGGGTGCCCGTTTTTCACAAACGGGCGCCCTTTTCAAAAGGTTATGGTTAGGGTTAGGTTAGGTTTAGGCATAGGTTTACTGAGGTTAAGTTTAGGGTTAGAGTTAGGTTTAGGCATAGCTAGTTTGTGAAAACGGGCGCCCGCTTTTGAAAACGGGCGCCCGCTTTTGAAAACGGGCGCCCGTTTTTGTGAAAGCGGGCGCCCGCTTTTGAAACCGGGCGCCCGCGGGCGAGGTCGCTTTTGGATTTCGCTGGCTCTCTAAAGAACACAAACACATACAGTATAATATGCTCTTTACTTTAATTCATAGTTTAGTCTTTAGTTTAATTCAACACTTCATAATTTTATCCCTTGTGGGGTGCCATTTTACTGTGCCTGTCATAGGTATGACTTCACAGGAGATTTTCCCTGGAGCCCCCCAAATGCTTACCAAATGGACCTGTAAGGGTCCATTTGGTAAGCGGGTCTCCAGGGAAAATCTTGCCTGGGGCTCCAAATTGCTTAGAAACTCCACTGCTCCCCACATATAGGTGATATTTACCACAGAATGAGGTGGTGGCCAGGCGACTCCTCTCCAGGGGTGGAGCCCACTTGGCCCATATACCGTGACACGCCGGGTAGGTCACCCCCTGGAAACACAGTCAACACGCACATGTTCGTTAATGGGAAATGGTGCATTCACGCCATGTACTCTCATTCAGAAACTTCCAGTGTTTTTCCACAGAGAGCAAAGCACAACAAAAGGATGTAAACACGGAGTTACGTTGATCTGTGTGCTCTTGTATCAATCTTTTTTGCCCATGATGCCGTCAAAATCACAATAAAGACATAAATAGAGGGTGCTTTTTCTCTAAAGAATGGATTATTCCAAAAAACAGTTTTTTTAGGGACATTATGGGATACGAACGATAGCAATCTGCCTAATAACCACAATGTTGTATTGGTGAGTCGGGGGTGCCAGCCGCTCGTTCATATACGTGACTATAGTATATGCATATCATATGCATAGGCTCGACCAGGTGGTGGTTGACCTCAGAGCCTATGCATATGATGGCGGCGCTAGAGCTGCGCCCGTGCGGTTTTAGTGACAAGCGTGTTAAAGGAAATGGACTATTGTATCCTTGGGACAGATGCATCAATGCCTTTAGATGAGGATATAGGCCCTACTATAGCCACCCCATCTACCATTGAATACAATTAAATATTGAGTCTCATGACGTGAAAAATCAAGGACATCATGTATCATGTCACAGGAATCAAGGTAGATTGATGCCCAATGTGTTTTGGTGTGGAATTCTCCTTTAAGCCCATGCAGAGATCATAGTGTAAGACATGCACCAGCATAAATTAGCTGCCTGTAATTACAAGCCAAGAATCAACATTTTTCACCTCTGATATTAAGATTACCAAATGGGTCAATGCTCTGAGCAAAGAAAGGCTGATGTGCTGTTTATGAATCAGAGCAGCTCTCCTCAGGGGCGGATTGGCACATATTTTCCCACCGGGACAATTTTGCCTTTGCCAGGCCACTGGTTAACCAATGTAACTCTTTGAGAGCGTAAAAATGAAACCAAATGGACCCTTACGGGTCCATTTGGTTTCATTTTTACACCCTCAAGAGTTAAAATATAATATATATGTGAATTAGCCCAACTTAGTCTACACAACTAGAGAATGTAGAAGATCTCTCCTACTTGAAGGCTCTGGTGTAGGACACCTTTTCTTTTTTGAAGGATAGAAACACTAGTTTGCCTGGCCTGGGCCTGGCGCCCTAGTGGCCACTAGGTGGCGCAGGCCACCGGGAAAACTCCCCGTACTCCACATGGCCAATCCGCCCCTGGCTCTCCTGTTAGTAATGTTCATTTCAGCAAAAGGCAGTGATGTCTTTGTTCAACGGTGCAAACCAACATGTATACAACATGTTGGTTTGCATGTTTACACTCCCAAGAGTTCATTATCTGAATTAGCACCACACGATTAGAGAATTTATGAGATTAAACAGTATTTTGATCTGAAAATGTTTGCCTTCTAATTGTGGACAATAACAAAATAAATCTTTCAACAGGCAATTGTTTGGGTGTTATGTTCCAATACAGACTGCCACAGGATTTATGACTGTCAGCACATTATCCCTCTCAGCCTGGCCCGGATTTAGCCAGCCCTATAGGGTGGGCTGGAAGAATGGCAAGATGGGCAACGCCAATGTTTTTCATATGAAGCAGTGGTTTTGAACATTTTTGACACCAGGGCTGTTTGAGTCATGGACCCCCCATTTGATGACATTTTAGCCCCACAGACCCCAAAACTAAAGATTTCTACTGCTTTTGTCCACAATTCTAGGCTCAATTTCAGAGAAAATAAAACAGGCAAAAGTAAAGATCAAAATGATCATTAATCTTCTACAGTTGTGTAGACTTGGGCTAATTCACATATACACAATATTTTAACTCTTGAGAGTGTAAAATGATGTTTTACACTCTCAAAGAGTTACATCTGGTCAACCAACTTTCCACCATTTAGCTGGGGCTCCACCTGGAACTCTCTCAAGGACCACTGGTGGTCCCCGGATCACTGGTTGAAAACCACTGATGTTACCTTTCATTGGTGGGCAGGATGCACGTTTGGGCGGGCTCTGCCCACCTCTGCCCCTCTATCTAGATCCGGCCCTGATCCCCCTCCTATCTGTCCAGCCGGCGGTGCCAATGTGTGATCTGTGTTATACCCAATAAGGGACACAGCGGGAGTTACACTATACCTCCAAGGTAGTGGACAGGATCAATACATGGTTTCATGTTTCCTGCTATTACTACAACCATTCTGTTGGTGTTTGGATAGAAAGAAACCTCATCCATATTTCAAACTGTAATGATGTTGTCCCTGTAATAATCCCTTACTTTGTAAGTTTGTGTCATACTAAACCTATAGTGTCACACAATAGCAAAAAAAATAGCCGATCTACAAGCTTGCGCTGGTTGTTTTGGCTGTTTATTGATTTGTCTGTAATACTGTATATATATCCGTGTGTGTGTGTGTGTGTGTGTGTGTGTGTGTGTGTGTGTGTGTGTGTGTGTGTGTGTGTGTGTGTGTGTGTGTGTGTGTGTGTGTGTGTGTGTGTGTGTGTGTGTGCGTGCGTGTGCGATCCCACCGTATTTGCAAATATAACTGCAAATACACCAGATATCATTATAATTGATGATAACATTAAAAGGGTTTTTTTTGGAAGTTGGTTGTACTTTTGATTCAAGTTTAGAGGAAGCTTTCCTTACTAAACAAGTAAAATACCAACCATTAGTACAGGCCATTATACAACTGGGTTATACGTGTCAGCCTAGTGGTCAGCGGTCTGATGATTTTGGGTTGCACAAGTACTGTATAAAGCAAAGCAGCTTGCAACATACTAAGCGAAGGTGCTTTTTGTACCCATGACCTTCTTTCTTTCTGTGTAATGACAGACTGAAGTGTCCAATGTCATTTCAATGTCAATTCATGTGCATGTGTGTTGTGCGCTTCCTGAAACACTGAAACGTGATTGCTCAAGTGCGGGCTTCAAAAGCAACTGAAAACATTTGGGCCCTTAATAATGTATTTTATAAATGGTCTCAAATAGAAAGAAATTGAAGTGAGTGAGTGAGTGAGTGAGTGAGTGAGTGAGTGAGTGAGTGAGTGAGTGAGTGAGTGAGTGAGTGAGTGAGTGAGTGAGTGAGTGAGTGAGTGAGAGTGAGTGCAATTGTAATTGGCTGGTATTCTCAAACAGCTATGGTGTAGCCAGGTATGGTGTAAGTCTTCTCATTGGCTGTGTGGCAGCAAATCAGGTCTGGGGTCTTGTGGTAGGCCAAAAGCCAAATACCATATAATCACTCATAATAATTAAAACAGTCACCAAGAGCTTCCACTCGTGATGAACAAAGCAGGGGAGTACAGTAACATTATTAATTGGAGGGTTATGTGATTTCTGGACTTTTTAAATTGCAGGTTTTAATTATTTAGGTCCAGGCCCACGTTTGGTGGTGTAGGCAGGGCCTTTTGGCCTACTATAAGGCCCTGATTTGCTGCCATGCAGCCAATGAGAAGACTTACACCATACCTGGATACACCCATACCATTTTCGGTTACAGGACTTTTATTAGTCAAGTAAAGCATCAATAATAACATCAGTTGTTGTTGAAGTTGCAACAGACACGCAGCATGCATAAAGCTAAAGGTCTGACTCAGAGAGTTTTCTGTTTTCAATGATGGTTTAGTGGTGACACAGCTGTAGTTAGCTAGTAGCAGCAGTGTTTCAAATAATTGTAATTATAAGCACTTTAATTTGAAATAGCTTTGTCATCGTTTTGTTATCGTTTTGAATGCCATCATGTTTGGTGGGGCAGTCTGGTCTTTCAGGGCAAATGCCTCTGGTAAAGACATTAAACCGCACTGGTCTGCTGCATGCATGATGACTGATATATCCCCATATATCATATCATATACATCATGTTATATAAATGTATTGCCTTATATATATTCTTACCTCCACGAGGCCTTGTAATATCCTCACAAAGATGACGCAGCCATAGTGGACCCGAGCAGCTGAGGGGATGAACATGTTGAGGGTGGCTGTGAGGACAATGGCTGCACCGAACACCCTGGAAACCACCACACCAATTAGTCACTTCTCAAATACTCCCGAGTCCCTATAATCATACATTAACACCAGGGGCGTTTTGCCATTAGGCAGACTAGGCAGTCGCTTAGGGCGCCATGAGGAGCGGGGCGACCATCAGACATGCTTTAAAAGGATACCAGGCTAATAAGCCTCATATGGATAAATACATTATGCTTATCCTCTATAACTAGTTGAACATTGAACATTTAAAACACATATGATGTAATTTAGTTACAGGGGGGGGCTACTCAATCTACAAGACGATAGAGAATGTAAAAGAATGTTTATTTTTAGTCACGTTTGTCGACTAAAATAACGCATAGTTTTGGTTCTGATAGAGGCTAAATGTTATCTAATGGTGGTCCGTGGCTCAAATGCTGAACGAATAGTGGGCCCTGGCATCAAAATGGTTGAAACCAACAGCACCATAGGCTGCTACAGATTTGGCGTCGCGGTGAAATTGCATTTCAAACGCCACAGCATCAATAATGCAACAAAGAACAATGGGCTTGTAATGTCGGTTACAGCCTATAGGTCCATGCTCGTGTTTTTATATAATAATTATAGCCTATTCATGGCGTCACGGCCGTCCCCGACGTGCGTCTTCAGCCAAAGAGTTCCAGGCGGCCCCCAATCAATACAACTGAATGCTGGAGAGTTGGTAACCAAATGGACCTTCATTATCGATCATTAACTCTTGAGAGCGTAAAATGAAACCAAATGGATTTGGTTTCATTTACGCTCTCAAGAATTGCATTGCATTGTTAAGCTTCTGTATAACGCAAAACGTCTGCACAATTAGAGAATGTAGATTTATTTATTTATTTTTGCATGAACGCTTGTCAAAACAACAAAACGACAAAAACGTTCATTTTTATTGCTATCAAAATGGTTGAAAACCACTGCAGTAGGCTACAACACTTAGGCCTATAGGCCCCCTCAGGAAAAAAAATGAAAATGGGTGGAATTCCAGAGGGGCCGCCTACAATGCATTGCACGTCCTGTCGTTTCAGAAATAGCTGATATTTAACAGCCCTTTTGCAATTTCAATCCTGAATTATTTGTTTTGAATTATGACAGCAGGATCTTAATTAACTACATCGGCAACGCGTTTACCCTGTCCCACACATACTTCTCTCCTTCAAATTAACAATCTAAATCTGGTCATATCTGTCTTCATGAGACTTCCATAAAACATATTTAACACCAACATTTTACGTGCAGGTGAAATGTTTGGGCTGCTATTTTAAATTGGAGGCTTGTTGTTATTATGATGATGATGGATGACGCAGCTATCCTAATAGCGCATGCATGTGTGGCCTTTGCTTATTGGCGTCAAAAAGCAAGGCTGGTCGCCATGGCGGCTCGCATGCAGAGAGAGAGGCAGGGATTAGGGCTGCCTCCTCTCCAGGGAGCTCGTTAACAGGTGGCACAGAGCCGTGGGACTGGGAGTAGAGCCTGCAGCCTGGCAGCTATAGGCTGGCTGGCTCTCTGTCTCTGCAGCCTGGCTGCAGCCTCGAGGCCACTGCGGCTCTGCGGCCTGCAGGCTGCAGCTTAAACACTCATTTATGCTCCGTCGGGTCGCAGCACGTGACAGACAGACAGACAGGGCTGTGTCGTGCCAAATACTATAGTCTGCTTCTCAGACACTGTCATCATGTGACCGAAAGAAAATGACCCTACATTTATTATACAGTGTGTTTTACAATCTGTTTGATACCAGGGCCTATTATTTATTCAGCGTTTGAACACCTTTCGATGTTGAGTTTAGGTTGGAACCAAGTTGGTTCCAACCATCCTTAGTGTTGAGTTTAGGTTGCAACCAACACTAAGGATTTTCACAATTTAGGATAGATAACTGGCAAAACGTTGGTCAGAATAACAATGCAATCCCTCTACATGTTTTAATTCTGGAGATGCTTGAAAATGAAGTATTTCGGATGTGAGATTGTAAAATGAAACCAAATAAATGGACCCCTCCGTGTCCATTTGGGTCCACCCGGACCACTGGTTGAAAACCACCGCATTATGTAGACAAAAACGGTAGTGGTGGGGGTCTATAGGTTGTTAGATTTTCCCCACAATTTTTCAAGATGTCTCAATTCATTCACGCGTAGGCTAGCTATAGGCTGTCGCAGTTGAACTGGTGAACTATTCTTCCTTATTTTTCGCTGTATGGACTCATTAAACCCCTGCAATGACTCATCAGTCAAATCATCTGATCTGCTTCGGATCGAACGGAGTTTCGACTGTAGCAGCTTGTTGTGGGTCATTTTCCCCATTCATAATTCAGAGACCACAATGACGTCAATACGGGCCTGCTGTGTGTGTGTGTGTGTGTGTGTGTGTGTGTGTGTGTGTGTGTGTGTGTGTGTGTGTGTGTGTGTGTGTGTGTGTGTGTGTGTGTGTGTGTGTGTGCGTGTGCGTGTGCGTGCGTGTGCGTGTGTGTGTGTGAGGGGGGTAAAATGACAACGAATGGTGCAGTTGTTGGACAATTGTTTTAAAAAATATATACATGCATATTGTTGACTTGGCTTATAAAACGGATGATTTCAGGCGGACTAGCCTCGACACCCAGGCTTTCATTTTCGTCCGCCTTGCGCGAAAACGGAAAGCCTGGACTAACGCGCGTTGGAAAGTGGCCTTGAGGGGCGTGTCAACCTTCCGGGGTGGGCGTCGCTCTAAATGATGTGACGTAGAACAGCAGTGGACGGGCGTGGGAGGGGCCGGAGATGACGACACGTTAGTGAGATCAAATCAGAGCGCAGCACTTCCGCCGTGGGGATCCCACGACACCCCCGCCCCCCAAGGCCAAAATCATTGAGGGCTAGACCAGGCTACAGGCGGACAGACAGACAGACAGACAGACAGACAGACAGACAGACAGACAGACAGACAGACAGACAGACAGACAGACAGACCTGTTAGCAGCCAGTCTGGAGCAGATGTAACCTCCAGGGATCTGCGTCACGATGTAGCCCCAGAAAAACGAGCCGTGGATCATCCCGACCGTCTCTGGATCCCAGTTAAACTTTGCTTTCTTCGTGACAAAACAAGAGCCGAGATGAGCAAACCGTTAGAGGCCTACAGGCCCACTGATGATTCGTTTGTACGCATGCACACAATGCACATCACTCTATCCACTAAATAAATAAACACATAAATAAATGATGCGTTGCGCGTTCATGTCATAGGCTATTCCATTGATTTATTTGTGTGTGTGTGTGTGTGTGTGTGTGTGTGTGTGTGTGTGTGTGTGTGTGTGTGTGTGTGTGTGTGTGTGTGTGTGTGTGTGTGTGTGTGTGTGTGTGTGTGTGTGTGTGTGTGTGTGTACAGACATTATAGCCTAGGCTATATCAGGGGTTTTCAACAGGTGGTGTGGGGACCACCAGTGGTCCTTGAGAGGATTCCAGGTGGTCGCCAGGCTAAATGATGGAAAGTTGGTCAATGTAACGCTTGAGAATGTAGGCCTAAATGAAATCAAATGGACCATTTGGGTCCATTTGGTTTCATGTTCACACTCTCAAGAGTTAAAATGTTTATCTGAATTAGCACTATTTAATTAAGAAGTCTGTTTTGTTTGCAAAATCCGCCCCTGGCATTGTGAACAAAACCAAAAGAATTCTTTAGTTTTAGGGTCTTGGGGGCTAAAATGCCATCAAATGGTGGTCCGTGGCTCAAATGCTGAATAAATGGTGGTCCCTGGTGTCAAAAAGGTTGAAAACCCCTGGCCTATAGCCTATTATTTGAGTCGACTGTCTGTGCGTGTGTATAGGCCTATCATCAATCAGCCCACATTACATCATCATGCACGTGCGTATTATTGCACAGTCGTGGCGTCACCTGCGCCTACGCCATTACCTACCTCCGTGATGATGATCTTCCCGTTCCGGTGGATGGTGCTGTTGTTGACCATGCCCACGATGGCCACGCCCAGGTTACAGCGGATGCCGAAGCTGATGCAGAAGCCCAGGCCGCTCATGATGGCGATGATGTACCTGCGCGGCAGGCCGCAGCACGTGCAGTCCCACAGCGGGGGCTTCTTCTCCTTGGCGGCGGCGGGGGCGGCCGTCCTCCGTCAGCTCGATCACCTCGCCCGTTTTCTGCTTCTTCTCCAGCACCCTGCATGCAGCGCGTGATCATCAGTGTTTTATTAGGAGAGTAGTATCTTTACTTTACTTATGATCCAGGGGCGACAAACTACTGCACACTTCTGTTGTTATCTGTTGATAGATTGTAAATCTGTTCTATTTTCACACCATGCAACAACAACAAGCTAATAATTTGTAATAAGTGATAGTAATGAGGCGTATTCTTATAGGCCAGGCTATTACCCATTTTGTTACTGTAATGCTATTACAGTAATCTGTATTATGTAATCCGTTTCTGCCACTGTCTGGTGGTGGTGCTGGGAGCTAAAGGCCTGCACAGAGATCATGAGATGCGCTTCCCCACTGTCGCTGTCGGACCCGTTGTATAGGCTTATCATCTCCATATTTCAACGGCTGCAATTTGAAATATGGCCTATACAATTAGGATTCTTGTATATCCTTCGTTTCCCCCCCCCCCCCCCCCCCCCCCCCCCCCCATTAGGAGTTTTAAAATATCGAACATTAGGCCTATACAGTTAGTAGTTATGAAATACAAGCGCCGTTGCTACATAATAATTAGCCTACTATAATAATAACAACGCAGCTTATTATATTTCCTGTAAAGGAACAGTTTGTGTAAACAGTGTGCATTTATTTGGCTCAGTTATTTTTTTTAATGTAAATCCTGTTGAAATGCAGGTGAATATGACAGGCTGATATGGCATAATTGATATGCATGTGTGCAGACATTATGCGTCACGATGGGGGAAAAATCCTCCGGTGTAGGGGGGGGGGGGGGGGGGGGGGGGGGTCGGTGGTGGCTGGTGGTAGCCCAGGGGAGGCATGATTTCTAGATCCGTCTGCGGACAGTGACTCCCTGCATGCAGAACAAGCCTAATAGTTGAGAAGTCATGCACGTCGTGACAGTAACCCATGAGGTGACCCCCCCCCTTCTCCGCCCTCCCCTCCCCTGTATGGAAGGAATTCCCCATGTGGACCTCCAAAAAAAAAAAAAAAAAAAAAAAAAGAAAAAAAAAAAACACGTCGTGACAGGGACTAACCCGTCTGTCTCATTTCAGAGCCCACCACCCCCTCCCACCACAAAATCTTCACACGTCACGAAGGACCACAATCTATTGCAGCATCACTTATCCATTCTACAATACAAGACATTATAGGATCATTTTTCCTATATATTCGTGTACACTCTGTTCGTGTACATTATTATCTCGTCATGGTATATATATATATATATATATATATATATATTATATATATATATATATATATATATATTATATATATATATATATATATATATATATATATATATATATATATATATATATATATATATATATATATAATTATTATTATTATGCAATGGGGTCAGGGGATCTATGCATTATTGAAAAGCTGAATTGATGTCTGTTCAATTGAAAATGCACCCTTTTATAATGTATGTCAGTGGTTTTCAACCAGTGGTCCCGGGACCACCAGTGGTCCTTGAGAGCTAGGATTCCAGGTGGTGCCCGGGAAAATGTAGAAGATTGTTATTTTGACCAACGTTTTCTCTCCTAAATTGTGCTCAAACAATTCATCATCGACTAGCACCTACATAGTATATATTATAGCCTAGCCTATAGACTATTATTTGTATCATCACTATCCCGTTCGTTTCATGCTGTATATTAGGCTGGTTGAATGAGTGACGGCCTGTGTGCGTGTGTGTGAGGCCTGCAAGCGAGGCCTGACTCTTTTATATACTGTATATACACAATATACGTTCATAGGCTCAAATTTACACAGCAACCGATCCAGACAGTGCATGCGGGGAAAATAACACGCTTCCACTATTAAATAATACAACAACATGATGGATGAAGAAAAACTCCGTCTTTCCAGACAGCAGAGATGGGGGGAAAATCAGCAGAGATTCCGCCTGGCTGTACCGCATTGCAGCATCCTTCCCTCCGCTCATTAGCATTCACTGAACAGAGGCTCTGGCTGTTTCATGGCGAACATCTATGGGCATGCCTCAGATTCACACCCCCCAGCACCCACCCCACACCCCCCATCACCACCCCGCAATTAGTGCATAGAGGGATTTTAATTTATATATATATATATATATATATATATATATATATATATATATATATATATATATATATATATATATATATATATATATATATATATATATATATATATATATATATATTATATATATATATATATATATATATATATATGAAATCGTCCCAAAAAGCCCCTATTTAACTAAATGATTTATGACCAGGCTTTACTGCGTTTGGAAAATAAACAAACATTGAAGGCAGCAAACGTTTCCTGCTTTCCATATTTCAGGCGTCCGATTTAATTTCGTTTAGCCCTGCTGTAGGCCTATATAACCAGAGAAATGGCTTTTATCAAATTTACCGCACATATCCAAAAAATCTAAACGAAAGATGTGTGTGTTTTGTGTGTGTGTGTGTGTGTGTGTGTGTGTGTGTGTGTGTGTGTGTGTGTGTGTGTGTGTGTGTGTGTGTGTGTGTGTGTGTGTGTGTGTGTGTGTGAGTGACGTTTTCAGAAAAAAAAACAAAATTAGATAATAAAAAAGCTTTCTTATAAGTCATGTGCTTTAAAAACTGTCATACAATCGTGGCTATAAATTTGGCTATAAATGATTCAGCTGCTCAAACGGCCGAATAAATTTTCATCCAAATCCTGCCGAGCTGTAAACAAAATGTACATAAATATGAATGCATGGAGGTTTTTGTTTGTTGCCAAGGAAACACATTTCTCATTAATAACGTTAATACAAAGATATGCCTTTATTTGTCTATGCATGAAACATCGGGATTTCTATCCCGATTCGTTTCATTTCGAATATACCATTTTATTTCTCCATTCTCTTTGCATCCACTTGTTGTACAGTCGCCATCACATTGCATCGCCTCCAATCTAGAGCAGTGGCTTTCAACCAGTGGTCCGGGGACCACCAGTGGTCAGTGGGAGGGTCCAGGCAGGTGGAACCCCCCCCTCCCCTCAAGGACGAATGATGTAGAATTGGTGGTCACCAAATGGACGCTTTACACAAATTTAACTGCATCATGAGCGCGAGAAAATGAAACCAAATTAATGATATACGCTGCCAAGAGCTAAATAATCTGATTTTGCTTAATTTTCAAGAATCTTTTAAATGATACCTCTCCTAAATACAGAATGGAATTGTAGACAGTGAACAAACAGTATATATTTATTTTTTGGGGTCTGAGAGATTAACCCGTGGTTTAATACTGCATGCTGAATTGATACAGTACCAGGCCCCGCCTGGTATCAAAATGGTTGAAAACCACCGACAGTATAACCAGAGGCGTCACTAGAGGTGGCTGCAAGTTGTGCGGTGTAGGTGTTTCCCTTTTTTTAAAGGGGAATTCCACCCATTTTCAAAATTTTCCCGAGAGGGTACAAATGGAACCAAATGGACCCGCTTGGGTCCATTTGGTTCCATTTGTACCCTCTCAGGAAAAAGGGGTCTGAAATAAAAATCATTAACATGGTGAAATACATCTTGATGATGTCATCAGATGTATTTCACCATGTTAATGATTTTTAGGAAATACAGAATTGGGGGACCTTTTTTTTTCATCATGTCCACACAACATCTCTAAGGTGTATTTTAATGACATATTCAGATGTTGAAAATGGGTGGAGCTCCCCTTTAATAAGGGAGGGGGGTGAGGGGTGAGAGGGGGGGCAGCCTACCTACGCACCACGACAGTCCCGTGTCCGTGTGTGGAAATTAAATGAGCCTGAAATCATGCATATGACATTAAAACGAGCATCAATTGAACGTGCCAATTAAGAAAAGATGGGGAGGTAAAAAAAAAAAAAAAAAAAGGGGGGGGGGGGGGGGGGCATGCCATCCAGGACTTACTTGTGCATATGACCCAAAGCCTTCCCCGCGAATTCCTTCACCCCCGCGGCGGCTCTCATCTTCGTGGACTCCATGTCCGAGTTTCTGCTGTAGGCCTATATATATATATTTTTTTATTTATTTCTGTATTTAATGTCTTACTGTTTGAGCATCTTGGTATAGGCTATACTATACAGCAGAGCGGAGGCGCGGTAGAACCAAACGTCAATGAAACAAAACGAAAAAATAATTATACAGCCGTTGCTGTATGTATTTATATTTCGGAGCAAAAATAAAAAAAGAACCCGCTATAATATACCGAATATATACTACACCTCGAAGAACCAGCGGAGCTGTGGCCCCTCAGTCACTGTAAAGAAGTGCTGCTCGCCCGACAGCGTGCAGCGGGAGACACGCGAGCATCCATCATCACGCGGAGATGGAACGAAAGATTATCATCAGTTCGACGGGGGAAAAAAACATATACACATATACGGCGTTCGTTCGTTTGTTCGTTGAAATCGTTGGATAATACAGGTGCAGGTTATACGTCCCCCGGAAAACCAAGAATATTTCAAATAAATGTTAACCGCAACAAAAAAGAAAAAAGCGTCGGTAGGTGTGGAGGAGGAGGTGTGCCTCGTTAAATCAAAGAGAGGGAGGGAGGGAGGGGAGCGCCGCTCTCTCTCTCTCTCCCTCTCTCTCTGTCCAGGGGCGGATCTAGGCATGGGCATGGGGGGGACAATAACCCCCCCCCCCAAATGCCCCACCAAACATGATGGCATGCATGCAACACAACCCAAATTTCAAAGATATTTCAAATGAATGTGCTTACAGTATAATTAAAATGATTTGAAACACTACTACTGCTACTAACTATAACTACAGGTGTGGCACCACTAAACCGACAGCGTTTCATCATTGGAAACAGAAAACTCTGATGCTCTGTCTGTTGCAATAACTTCAACAACAACTGATGTTATTATGGATGCTTTACTTGCCCCTAATAAAAGTCCTGTAACCGAAAATGTTTTTTCGGTTACAGGACTTGCGCCCTCCCCCCCAGTTGGGAAATGTTACATCCGCCCCTGCCTCTCCCCCTCACGTGGAGCGGCTCCTTCCTGCATCCAGTAGTTCTGACGTATTATCCAGACCTGTGGTGTTCTCAGCTTCAGCACCAAGGTCAGCGACAGCACGAAGCGCTCTGTTACACTATACGTCTCCCACATTACATTGTGTTCATCTGCTAATATCATTTTGTAACTACTATATAGTCTATATATCAGTTCTGTAAAAATATATATATGCTGTGTGAACAGGTCTGAGATATTAGCTCGAATACAGGCTACAGTAGGTACCATTTGCAGATTTCGTAACCGAATAGTGAACGCGCAACGTTATTATACAGTATTCAATAGGCGTTTTTTCTTCCTTCCTTTTCACGTCTGCCTTTGCTGTTTTTTTCGTGCTTTTGCAGGGTAGTGAATGAATGGTGGTATATATGAAAAATACCTCCCAGGGGCGGTGCCATGGAAACCAAATGAACACGAGTGGATTCCCCCCTCCCCTCCCCTCCCCACACCAACACCCCCATAAGCTTCTCACCAGCCAAAGACCCCATCAATAATTTAAGGCATCTCGATTCTGCCTTACCGCCCCCCCACACACACACACACGCTCCCACGTACACACACACACACACACACACACACACACACACACACACACACACACACACACACACACACACACACACACACACACACACACACACACACACACACACTCTAAGAATAATAATAATAATTACTACAAAGGCCTATATATATCATATTATAGTATAGAATGTATAGTATAGTATGCTATTAGAATATCCTTCTAATGTCAATTCTAACACAAAGGGGATGAGGAAAAGATATCAATATTATTCCTGAATCTTCCGTGGAGCTTGAGCGCCATCTGGCGTTCATCAAACACATTGCACAGCCACTGCCTGCCATTGTAATCTTCCTTCATTTATTGTCAATGTACATTGACTGTAATTAGTTAATAAACATTACAACATTACGTTTCAATTAGCAAAGCATTCACTCAGTAGCAATTCATGCAAACAAAACATGGCCAGCTTGCAATAAAAAAGACTAGCCCATAGCAGGAACAACAGTATGAAATATATCAAATATGACATTTGAATTGTGATAAAGAGACAATTCTGTTCTCAGGAAGAAAAAAAAAATCAACATACAAAATGAGTAAACATAAGTATTTTAAGGCAGGTGTTTGGCAGTAAAAGATCTGTAAACGATTCGACTGTCAAATAGTGAATAATGATATACCTGGAACATTTGGAATAAGTGCATAAAGCAGAGCAAAAATCAGTTAAATTAAATTAGTCTAGAAATTAGAAATATACAACGAACATATAATGGTGCAAGACTCAAAAAACAAACATATGGGCTAAGCTGCAATAATCCTTGTGTACTGAACGTGTTTTGGTGTTCAACGCATTGTTACACTTTAGCTATTGAAAAATATCAGATCTACAAGCTCATATCGCGCCACTCGGTGGCGCGATATGAGCTTGTAGGTCTGACATTAAAAAAAAAATGTGAAAATGATGTGCAAATCTAATATATTCTATTTGACACCTGCATGACACCAGATTCTATTTTCTCTGAAAAATCCATTTCCTGTGTCAGTGATGCTTAACATATTTCATAGGAAGGACCCCCAGAAATATCTATTATTTAGCTGCAGAACCTCATCTAAAAACACGTTGTTCTAGATCCCCCAGAAGCAAAGATTTGAGTTGAAAAATGTTTGCTTCCGAAATAATGTATTCAAAGATTTGCACCACACTTTCACAATGTCTCAAAAATGGCAGAACTACAAGCTCTTATCGCGCCACTCGGTGGCGCGATATGAGCTTGTAGATCTGCTATTTTTCAACAGCCAAAACACCAAAACGTGTTCAGTAACACAAAGGGATAAAGAAATAAAAAGGACTGTGTTCCCAATCCTGTTTGTAGCAGAAGTAGACATCATGTATTATAACAAAAAATGCTCAAGTCTAGTTAGAAGTACGTCTATAAAATGAACAGTAAAAGTACAAGAACTCCAGCCACAAACACTTTGGAAACCAGCCACGTGTCAATAAATATTATAACGTTCTTCTGATGATGCATCGTAAATGCATAACAAACTATTGTATTGTATATGAACAGTCAATAACCAGCAAGTGAACATCCATATTCACAAGTTACCGTCCAAAAAAAAACAATGTTCCATTTCAATTCAATCATCATCAATCAACATCCATCATAAAGACAGACAGACACAGGGATGATTAATAGCCACAGTATGAGAAGCCGTTAGTTTACATTTCTTCTTTGACAACTAGGGGCTGATAAACTTGCTCTACCACACAGATAAGAATTAAAATCTCAATGCCCATTAGATTATGTCCTGGTTAAAAAAAAATACCTTGTTGAACGAAGATACCCGTGATCAGTGCTGCTACAATAAACGTATTATTGTTTTCTGCCATCTGTGATGTTCCAACCAAGCACACAGCTCTTCCGTAAATGAAGAGCAGAGAAGACTCCCAGCGTTCCTAATGTCGTCATGATGATGTCATCATGATGTCCTCCAGTGACTCTGGTGATGTTCAAGACAAGGCCAGATCACATGTAGGCCTATCTTTCTATCATTTCCAGGACGTCTTCACCAGTTGAACTAATGAAACCTATTCTGGGACAGATCCATTTAGTCAAGATTGATATAAGTCAGGGGTTTTCAACAGGTGGTCCGGGGACCACCAGTGGTCCTTGAGAAGGTTCCAGGTGGTCCCCAGCTAAGTTGGTTAACCAGATGTAACTCTTGAGAACGTAAAAATGAAACCAAATGGACCCTTGCGGGTCCATTTGGTTTCATTTTTACACTCTCAAGAGTTAAAATGTTCATCATGTCAATTAGCCCAAGTCTACACAACTAGAGAATGTAGAAGATTAATGGTCATTTTGTTCTGTATGTTGGACTGTTTGGTTTCCCAAATCCAGCCTGGTATTGTGGACAAAAAGCAAAATGAATCTTTAGTTTTAGCGTCTGTGGAGCTAAAATGTCCTCAAGTGGTGGTCCGTGGCTCAAATTCTGAATAAATGGTGGTCCCTGGGATGAAAAAGGTTGAAAACCCCTGATATAAGTTGATCAGGTCTGACTCAACCTGACTCTTGGATTCATGCAGGGACGTCCGTCTTTAGTGGAAACACTGGATGCATGTTGGTTGAAATCAAGTGATATTTTGGGGCCAGATCTGACTAGTTTTGACTCGATCAGGTTACAATCAGACACGTCACTAATTTGTCCAGGTCCTGACTGTACTGTGGTCTTGCTATAGGCCTGGAAGAGCTGTGTGTTTGGGAATGTTACAAACAGCAGTAAAATAAAACAAAACAAAAAAAACATTTGGAATGCAGATCTCTCTCTCTCTCTCTGTTCAACTTCAAAGTGCACTCGCAGTCATACCTGCATTTTGTAACATCATTAAGTTACCAGTGTATCGTCATTCTTCTCTATGCACCTCCTTTGTGATATACTGTATATTATTGGGAAATGCACAGGTCTGGTCCCACAGCATGATGTATGTGACACACACATACAGCACATACATGTTGAGGGAATTGTACATTTGATAATAAATAATAATATGATTCCTATAGGCAGAACCAGCGTTACAGTATCAGTACCTTATATTTCGGAGGTAAGGCCTACTTAAATAGCTTAAATCAACTATACTCTCCCATAATAATAACACAATATGGCCTAGGTTTCTGTCACTGCTAACTATTTTAGAAAACATTTTTCAATAGTTAAACTGGCCACTCTACAAGCTCATAAAGTGTACATACTGTAGATTGGCACGTTGAACTATTCCAAAAAGATTTTCAAAAAAAAAAAAAAAAAAACAGGCAAAGAATTTAGGGATAAGGTGTTTAGCGTGTGACGAAAATGGAGCCTTATGTGTCCTAACTGTTCATTCATTAATCTAAAACGTAATGAGGGGTGCAAAACCATTTGAATGAGAGACTAACTGCAGGCGACTTCAAAACCTTCCAAATACGACACACAAGGTTTGGTT
This sequence comes from Benthosema pterotum, assembly GCA_039105355.1. NCBI lineage: Eukaryota > Metazoa > Chordata > Actinopteri > Myctophiformes > Myctophidae > Benthosema > Benthosema pterotum. Next base: position 45,727,258 of record CM076966.1, read on the forward strand.
ATCTGAAGGGTTCAACTCTTCATCATTACATTCACAATCTGAAGCATCAAAAGAAGTTGATATGTTAATGGCTCTAAATGCCACGTCACATTCAGGGTATATTTATATTCATATTTAGTCAAGATATGTACACTGAAGACTAGGGTGTATAGAGAACACTCAGATACATGGCTTTAAGTTGGGAATTCTATTTGGGTGATTGTAACTACACCCTGCCTCATATATCATCCCACACCGTCACCATAACACAGTGCCAGTAATCTGCCATGGCACAGACTGAGAAAAGTGCAAAAAGAAAAAGAAAACTTCAACGAGATTTGTAATATTTAAAACAATTACATCGATCTCTTTCTTGCTGCCTCTACACATATCCTAATATAGGAATATAGTTTGACAGCTGCTGTAAAAACATAAACAGATAATGGGTGCAATTCTGAATCGCCTTGGTGTAGCCAAGTATGGTGTAAGTCCTCTCATTGGCTGCATGGCAGCAAATCAGGTGTGGGTCCGTGCTCATTGGCTGCATGGCAGCAAATCAGGTCTGCGGCCTTGGGCTAGGCCAAAAGCCTATACCACCAGGCCTGGGCCTGGGCCTACCAAATAATTATCCATAATAATTAAAACCAGACATCAAGAGCTTCAACTCATGATGAACAAAGCAGGGCAGTACAGTAACATTTTTAATTGGGGGGTTCAGGTGATTTCTGGACCTTTTGAATTGCAGATTTTAATTATTCTGGGTAATTATTTGGTAAGCCCAGGCCCAGGCCTGGTGGTATAGGCTTTTGGCCTACTACAGAGGCCCCAGAGCTGATTTGCTGCCCTGCAGCCAATGAGAAGACTTACACCATACCTGGCTACACCACAGCTTTCAGAATTGCACCCAATAACACTTTTATCCCACTCATAGAAGCCCTTGATGTTGGTGATTTTGGTGAATAATTAACTCCCATATACGTAGGCGTGAGTGGTGGGAGGAGGAATTTACAGCCTGCTCAACCCAATGTCACCCCAAGTTAGTACAAATAACAGGTAGGTAATCTATGAATACAACCAGGGCCGGAACTAGAGGGGGGTAGGGGTGGGCACAGCCCACCCAGATGTGCATCCTTCCCACCCAATGAAAGGTAATATCAGTGGTTTTCAACAGCGGTCCGGGGACCACCAGTGGTTGAGAGAGGTCTCCAGCTAAATGGTGGAAAGTTAACCAGGTAACTCATTGAGTCTCTCAAGAGTTAACATATTCATCATGTTAATTAGCCCAAGTCTACGCAACTAGAGAATGTAGAAGACTAATGGTCATTTTGATGACCATTAATATGCTTGGCTGTTTTTTTCCCCAAATCTAGCCTGGAATTCTGGACAAAAGCAAAAAGAAATCTTTAGTTTTGGGGTCTGTGGGGCTAAAATGTCATCAAATGGTGGTCTGTGGCTCAAATGCCGAATAAATAGTGTGTCCTGGTGTCAAAAAGGTTGAAAAACCATCGCTTCATATGAAAAACTTTGGAGTTCATGCCCACCCTGCCATCCTTCCAGCCCACCCTAGTTGGACTGGCTAAATCTGGCCCTGTTCCGGTAATAACACACTCAAATAAGTATGTGTTCATATAATACTGACCACTGACAACGACAGAGCAGTCTCTACCCAACATGAGTGTCCTGAAGCACATCACTCACGCTGAGCAAGACGCTAGCTGAGAGAGTCACTGTGACGAGCGCTACGAAGTACGCAGCCGCTTCGACCTCTATCCATCGATTGAATAGACACTTATCAACAGAAATGTTACGATCCAATCGTGCCGGTATAGCAGATATTCAGATACCCGCCGGGCAAGTAGATATTTTGTATTCATTGCATCGGTGGATCACGGATACTACTAGTAGGGCGGGGCGAAGCATAGTTTTACTGAAGTTTTGTTTAGGGTTAGTTACCGCATAAAGCACCGTCTAACCCTAACCCTAGCCTAATCCCTAAACATAACCCCAGTAAAACTAGGCTATGCCTACACCTAACCCCAACCCTAAACTTAACCTCAGTAAACTTATGCCTAAACCTAACCTAACCCTAACCATAACTTCAGTAAAACTTCCTTCGCCCCGCCCTACTAGTAGTATCCGTGATCCACCGATGCAATGAATACAAAATATCTACTTGCCCGGCGGGTATCTGAATATCTGCTATACCGGCACGATTGGATCGTAACATTTCTGTTGATAAGTGTCTATTCAATCGATGGATAGAGGTCGAAGCGGGTGCAGCACGTCAGAGCTGATTCAGCCGCTTCCGAGTTACCATGTGAGGCACAGGATAGTATAAAAGCCAAATGCATCCAGCCCAAAACGTCTGGGTTTGTGACGTTGATAAAAGCTACACCTCTGTCACACAACAGTAATACAGTACCGTAATTTCCGGACTATAAGCCGCTACTTTTTTCACATGCTTTTGACCCTGCGGCTTATACAACGGTGCGGACAATCTATGGATTTTCCAGGTGGGCTCTGCAGAATAAATGATAGAAAGTTGGTTAACGAGATGTAACTCCTTGAGAGCGTAAAAATGAAAGCAAATTTGGTTTCATGTTTACACTCTCAAGAGTTAGGATATTCACCATCTAAATTAGCACCACTTAATTAATAAGTCATAAGTCATGTTCATTTTGGTCTAATTTTGATGTTTTGCCTCAGATGGATGATATTTCTAGGGCTTTGGGGTGACATTGGGTTGTCCTCCTACTACAGGCACTCTGACAGCACTTCGCACTTGTCTCTAGCGGAGCAGAACTCGGGGTAGAGCTCTGAGCGCGACTCCGTCATGAAGCTGGCGCTCAGCTGGAGTTTGAGTTTCTGCACCTCGTAGTCGTGCAGGTACTCCTGGATCAGGTATCGCTCGCGTTTGATCCGAGCCTTCACCTCCGAGGGAACGTCGGGGATGAGCCACGCCACGAAGAACTTCACCACAAACACCACGTGCTGCAGAAGGAGAGGCAGAGTCTCTGAATGTTATCTGTATATAATATTATTAGAGCACCGGCTGCTGCTAGAAATAAGATTTGTCTTTACCTCCATGATGATGATGAAAGCCATTCTCGCTGCCAGGATGTGCCAGAACTGCATGGTGTGCTTGTACTCCCTATGGTGGCCTGGTGGGTAACGGTAATCACGGTACCTGGACAAAATCAACAAACGTATCAGGTGTAGTGTCACTAATGTAATGCATAATGCATTCTAACTAGGCACCCTCATGCAAACATTATTATACCAAAATGCTACCATTTAACACTTTCGCCTGCAGGGGTCAATGTTGCTCCATAAGTCCATAAACTCTATCATAGACATAGACACATGTCAAAACGGCCAGATTCCCCGGAAGCAGGGAAAGAAGGGGGAAAAACAGCTCCAACAACAACACAGATATCTTAGCGTTCCTCAAAAGTGGTAGTATTTCGTCAGCAATGCAGTCAAAAATCACTGCATTGTGGACGATCTTAATGTGAATGCTTTTCACTAAAGAATGGTTTATTTCGTGGAAAGTTTTAGAATGGAGTTGAGAGTTTGGAATGGATGCCAGTGGATCCCAATGGTTCTGGCATTGGGTGGGAGGTGTCGGTAGAGCCGCGCACACACACCCAAGATCTCAAGTAGATCCTGTGATCTTTTGTGGCCAGATATAATTTCTTGAGATCCATTAGGTCTATAGTAAATAAACAAAAATAAGAAATCACATTTTGTTGAAAAAACAAACAAACAAACAAATATTTAGGACCATTCTCGAATACTCCAGCCCCTTGTCAAAAATAGCTAAACTCGCTAAAAAGAAAACAAAATATGATAACAATATCTACCTAAAACAGGGGTTTTCAACAGGTGGTCCGGGGACCACCAGTGCTCCCTGAGAGGGTTGCAGGTGGTCCCCAGCTAAGTTGGTTAACCAGATGTAACTCTTGAGAACGTAGAAATGAAACCAAATGGACCCTTGCGGGTCCATTTGGTTTCATTTTTACACTCTCAAGAGTTAAAATTCATCATCTTAATTAGCCCAAGTCTACACAACTAGACGGTTAATGGTCATTTTTATCTGTATGTTAATTTGCCTGTTTTGTTTCCCCAAATCCAGCCTGGAATTGTGGACAAAAGCAAGAGAAATCTTTAGTTTTGGGGTCCGTGGGGGCTAAAATGTCCTCAAGTGGTGGTCCGTGGCTCAAATGCAGAATGAATGGTGGGCCCTGGGATGAAAAAGGTTGAAAAGCCCTGACCTAAAACATGAACATTGTTCAACATGTAGTGAACACCCCCCAGTACCTGCAGGTGGTGATGTTGGAGCTGTCGAACCAGGCAGGTCTTTCTCCTTCCTCTGGCATGCTGTAAGGATCGATCTGTGAGATGTTGTAGACGGAGAGGCTGTTGTTGACGTATCCCCTCATGCTGGCCTCCGGCCCGCTGTGGTAGGCGTACAGGTAGACCAGGCGTGGGATCATGTCCGAGGTGAAAGCCATGATGAATGCCTGGGGAGAAGAGAAACCACGCCAATCAACCGTTTCGCTAACGCAAGAGGTGTGGGGGCGTCTTATCAAATCATACAACCAACAGGAGTCCGTAGACGCCTTAGAGCGCATTCATTGATATCAAGCGATCAATATATATAAATAATATACATAAAAATGTTCATTAACAGAAAGAAAAGTGTAGCTTTTTCATTAACTCATCTCTGTTTTCAATAAGAACCACCTTATTCCCTGCTGGGGGGGGGGGTCAAATAAAAAATACATTGAATAAAATATTTTATTTTTTTGTTGTTTTAACTCCAAAAAACTAAATCGAGGTTTCAGAGGAAAAAGATGAGGTTTTATATTTAGGCAAAATCATGTAGCAAGCTACATCAAGCTACTTTTGTCTCTGAAGCCACATGCCATGCCATACCACTGATGAAGCCACATGAAGCCACATGCCGTACCATTTTCAGTTACAGGACATACGTATTATGCAAGTAAAGAATTAATAATAACATCAGTTGTTAAAGTTGCAACAGACACGCAGCATGCATATAGCTAAAAGTCTGAGTTTAGTGGTGCAACAACTGTAGTTACTGTAGTTAGTACCAGTAGTTGTTTCAAATGTTTCAAATCATTTTATTTGTAAGCACTTTATTTTGAAATATCTTTGAAATTTGGGTTGTTTGTATGCCATCATGTTTGGAGGGGCAGTCAGGGCATTTAGGCGGGCATTGCCCCCCATACCCATGCCTAGATCCGCCCAGTGTTGTAGTGGTACTTTTAGAAGTGGGGGGACGCCTCTGAAAGGGGAATTCCCCCCTATTTGATTTTTTTTTTCTGAGAGTGTACAAATGTGAACCAAATGGACCCTAGCGGGTCCATTTGGTTCCATTTGTACACTCTCAGAAAAAAGGAAACTCATTAACATGGTGAAACACATCTTGATGATGTCATCAAGATGTATTTCACCATGCTAATGATTTTTTTCAGACCCAAAAATATTTTAGATGTGAGAAGTGGGAGGACGCCGTCCCCCCGCGCCCCCCCTCCTCTACACCCCTGGATCCGCCCCTGGACCACATGCTCACATTTGTGACGACAGACAGGATGGCCACCACGTTGAGGATCTCCTGCCAGGCTCCGATGTTCCTGGCCTTGGACGCCACGGGTCTCCTGAACTGTGTGGTGAACTTCCAGGCGTCCACCCTGATCTCCAGGATGTTGTTGAAGAGCGCCAGCAGAGGAGCCAGAGGGAAGGAGGCCACGAAGAGGGTGATGAAGCCGAACTGGATCACTGGGAGGTGTAGAAGGAGAGAGAAACCTGATTAATGAGTGACAAATGCTTGTACAGTATGTATGTTTTTAATGAGACATTAAAAACATACCGATACCGATACCAAATACTGATACCAGAGAAGAATATATATAATAACATACAGTACAAATGAAAAAATACCTTCATATGAAGTCACCAAATGGGAATGACATACTCCTCTCTCAAATGTGCACTTGGGAAACTCCAAAGCAAACTCACTCATGACCCAACATTTTACTTAACTGCCATGGTGTCAACCCCTTACCCCTGTGTCTGATCACTGGTTAGACAGGCATATTTGCCAATATGTGACCCGATAATGACAAATAAGGGCTAGTACTGATACTTTTCCGATACCCATACAGTATTTGCCGATACTGATATGACAAAAAAATGGACATACAGTACGGGACATACAGTAGGAGGTCGCCTGCCACACCTCCTACAGTGTAAACCAGTGGAACCGTCTCTGCGTATAAACATCCTGCTTGGGGAGCTGTGTTGCTAATATCAATGCTAACGCAGCTCCCCATCTTTGTCCCAGGAAATGCCAATGTTCCCCATCAGCACCACTGATGACCCACGAAACATCATACCTTTTATCCATACCACCCAGAGTTCTCTAGATCTAGAGTAATTCAGCATTTTAGTCCACCGTTAGAATGGAGGTGGACGGCAGTGTGAGACAAAAAAGAAACAATGAAAAGAAAAGAAGGAAAAGAAAAACAACGATCCGGTTTGTTCAATAGTTAAGATTATTTGACAGTGCAGCCAATCAAAAGCAGGGGCCTATTTCCATTATAATCACGGTATTCCATATGGAAAATTAAAACATTTCTAAACAGTATGGACCATGGAATGTTCAATCAACTACAACATTTTAAAGCAATTCGAAACAATATGCACCACGAAAAAGTTCAATCATATACTTCAATGTAGCCAATGTAGCTGTCAGTCAGTCTTTCTGACATGAACAAATGAATAAATGCATAAATATATATATATAAAAAAGATTTTGAACCTGGCGATACAATATTGATATCATGGCATTAAGTATCACAATAAAGTGGCATATCATCATTTTTTTTGCCCAGCCCTACTATCTGATATATAAAGCCAGAAGTGAGTATCTCACCCATCTCCAGGTACTCATAGAACAAGCCAATATGTCTGAAGTTCAGCAGGTCATGGTCCTGCTCCCAGCGACTGTACTGGTTCTCTGGTTGTTTCCGGCCCTTTCTCCTGCTCCACCAGTTCCTCATCAGCCTGCAGGACAAGACAATTAAGCACAATCAAGTAAAATAGGTATAAAAACATTGATCACTTCTCTGCCTATGTTCTCTGACTTGTTCGCACACCGTATACTAGCTCCCGGGTTACGTTATTCAGGGATCAAGATCAAGACAACGTTTTGACCCTTCAGTATGTGGGCATGGACGGCGCCAGGGGGGGGCTAGCAGGGGCTCTAGCCCCCCCTGCTGGAGGCTTAGCCCCCCCTAAGCCCCCCCTGGCCAAAAACATGACTGTGATGAAAAATATTCAGGGAATAAATAAAATATATGGAAGACCAAACTGACTGACTTTCATGTAAATCATTGCTATAAAATCATGATACTTGTTATTTTTGGAATGATGTATAATACTGAAATAATCCATTTCTCAGAATTCTCACCACCTGTCATTTTCGCCCGCACGGTCACGTACGCAATACGCATTGCAATCCTCCAATCAACAGAGCGTCCGCCAAGTTCATAGTTCACGAACCTTTTGACTGTGTTTTTGGAGGGACAACTAACTCGGTTGCTGCACCGTTTGTTTTAAGTCCAGTACAATGGACCGGTTTGTTGTGTTCGGTAAAAAGCGACGCCTAAGAGCCGATTCAGTGGACGACTCGGCTGACGGTAGACCTGAAACTTAGACCTGCAGTCTGATTCGTGGCCAGAGAACCAACATGAAGTGCCCGAAAATGAAGCCAGGGGAGCAGCGTGTGTTGTGGGGATGGTGCGACCAGGTAACCAGCCTTCTACTAGCGGCAAGAACAACTGCCCCAAAAATAGCTGATCTACAGGCTCCCACCGCGACACGCTATGAAGCATTGTGAGCTTGTAGATTTGCCATTTGTCCAAAAGTGCCCTCTTATGTGATTTCTGTCCCTGGACCCTAACACACTCTGCACGTCCCTGTATTTACATGTTCGCATTTGGCCGCCGCGCCTCACTGTGTGTGTATGTTCGCAGTGCTGCGACTCCTTCTGTGTGTCTGTGAGATCAAGTTAGAAGCTGTTTCTAGCCTGTGCGTCCCTTTATTTAGCCTACATGTTAATGTAAAGGCCGCCTCACTATGTCTGTGCGTGAGTGCAGTGCTGCGACTACTTCTTTGTGTCTGTCTGTGAGATCAAGTATTGTAGAAGTGTGTGTGTGTGTGTGTGTGTGTGTGTGTGTGTGTGTGTGTGTGTGTGTGTGTGTGTGTGTGTGTGTGTGTCCATTAACGTTCTGCAGATCTCTGAAACTGTGGTACATGTGTAACTGTCCCCTGAAGATCTAAAAGACTAAGAGTTCATTCATTCATTTTGGGAAAAAAAATTAGCCAGTGACAATGATTTGCTTTGTTGTGTAACATGAACATGTATTTTAGCATATAAACAGGACCATTGTATTTGCGTGTGTGTGTGTGTGTGTGTGTGTATATATATATATATATATATATATATATATATATATATATATATATATATATATATATATATATATATATATATATATATATATATATATATATATATATATATTTCATTGTTTTGCCGAAATTCACTAGCCCCTGCTGAAAAAAACTCAGCCCCCCCATAGCCCCCCCATGCACAAATGTCTGGAGCCGTCCCTGTATGTGGGTCTTCTACCCGGCAATGACCTGATGTTGTCTCCAAATCCCTGAATAAAATAACCCGGGTGCTATTATATATATGGTGTGTGAACTATTCTTCTTTCTTTTGTTCATTACACTTTTTTTTTTTTAGTTTTACTCAAAAAGGTTCAGCTTGAATCCAATTCCCAATGAAAGCCCTTTGTCTTGGTAAGAAAAATCACTGCACCACATGATGGAGCCTCAAGCCTGTTGCGCAACATCTAAGTTTGCTTTGCACTCTACCGAGAGCTGATCTATTTAGTGTTAGGTTTAAGCATAGTTTTAAAGAGTTTAGGTTTAAGGTTAGGTTAGTTTAGGAAAAGTTTTACTGAGGTTAGGGTTAGGTCAGGATAAGGCATAGTCACTGTGTCACACACAGCATCTAGCCAGGCTCAGGCCCTCGGTGCAGCCTCTCGGACAGGGCTGGGCAATTATTTTTCCCAAGGGGCCAAATGAGATACATAAAATATTGTGGAGGGCCAAGACTAAAGGCTGAACTAAAGTCTGCGTAGTATTAATTTAATTTCAAGGTAAAAGTAAGAGTAAGACCAACCGTTTTGACACCAGGGCCCTCAATTTATTCAGTATTTGAGCCACATACCACCATTTGATGACCATTTGATTTTAGCCCCACAGACCCCAAAACTAAAGATTTCTTTTTCTTTTGTCCACAATTCCAGGCTGGATTTCACAAACCAAACAGTCAAACAGATACAGATCAAAATGACTATTAATCTTCTACATTCTCTAGTTGTGTAGAATTGGGTAATTCACATGATGAATATTTTAACTCTTGAGAGTGTAAACATGAAACCAAATGGACTTGCAAGGGTCCATTTGGTTTCATTTTTACGCTCTCAAAGAGTTACATCTGGTTAACCAACTTTCCACATTTAACTGGAACTCTCTCAAAGACCAATGGTGGTCCCCGGACCACTGGTGGAAAACCACAGTACCCTTTCACGGGCCGGTCAGAGTCAGCCAAAGGGCCGCATTTGGCCCCCGGGCCGCATAATGCCCAGGTATGTATGGTATAGGAATATACACACTGGAGAGAGAGAGAGACTCACGGCAGCAGAGCTTCCTGGATGTTCCCACAGAGCTGCTTTCCTGCCATGACGATCAGCAGCTGGGTGGTCAGTTCAATCAGACAGCCTCCAGGGTCACACTGGAGGAGACCAGAGACATGGAGAACATCGACTTCAACTCATCTGTAAAGCATTGTCAAATAAATGATGACGGTTCATGTTGCACGTTCTTAACCGTCTTCGCGCCAAAACACGAGGATTACGAACGTCTGTGAGATGCCTTTCACAGTCGAAACTCTTATATCGAAGCGTGGGATCATTTGGAAATGTTGTCCCAAATGAAATGCAACAAAATGACGATCAGCAAACGATATGTTCAGCTCAAAGGATGGATTAAAGTTTGGCCCCGGGGATGGCAAGTAGGTGTATTAACTAACCACTGTGCTAACTGCCGGTATACTGTAGCTACTAGTGATGCGCGAGCCGGCTTTTTTTCATAACCCGCCCCACTCTGCCCCGCCAAGTGTGCCAGCCCGTCCGCAGCAACCCGTCCCGCAACATTTAAATCAACAGCCCGCCCCAGCCCGAAGCCCGCAAAAGAAAAAAAGCAGCCTATAACGACGCGCAACAATGTCTATAAACAGTTGGAAATGACCCAAAAACCTGCATTCTCCCCCGCAAAATTAGCTGGTATACGAGCATTGGAATGACGCTTTTATAGCCTAATCCAGAGAGAAAAAAGAAAGAGATACAGAGAGGGAGAGACAGAGAGAGACAGAGAGAGGGAGAAAACGCGCACAAGCGAGTGAGCGAGAGAGAGAGCGAGAGAGAGAGAGAGCGAGAGAGAGAGAGAGAGAGAGAGAGAGAAGAGAGAGAGAGAGAGAGAGAGAGAGAGAGAGGTGACATCGAAGTTTAATTCTGTTCACTTCACTCCCTTGTGTGTAGCCTGCTGTAACCACGTTGTCTGTACTCCAGATGAATTTTGAATGAAATGGCCACTCTACAAGCTCACAATGCCGACGGAATGCCCTGACTGTGAGCTTGTCGATCTGCTATAATTCTATCTGTGTGCACAGCTGTGTGCGCCTTTCAATTAAAGAACGAGCGTGTGCAGTGGCGCTCATTCCGCTTGTGTTCGGTCAGAACGGAGAGGCAGACCAGAGGACACTTTGGTCAGGCAGGAGCTAAACTCCCTTTCATAAGCAACACACATTGATGAACAATAGAACAATATGATGTTTTCAGCAAAAGTACCGGAATGATTTTTTTCTCGTCCTCTTGGGGAAGCAGCCCGCCCCGCCCGCCAGCCCGCTAATTGTGCCAAAATCTTAATCCGTCCGCCCAGCCCGCAGGAGAACCCGCGGGACCCGTCACTACCGGGCCGGCCCGCGCATCACTAGTAGCTACTATCCGGTATCAAGGGTCTCTGTGCATATTATATTGAAATGAATTTGTGCATATTATACTGAAATACATATGTGCATATTATACTGAAAATTTCTGAATCCGTGCATATTATAGTGGAATAATCTGTGCATATTATACTGAAATGACTCTCTGCATATTATACTGGAATAAATCTGTGTACATTATATTGAAATATGTCCCCATTGACAACGACGGGGCAGCGTCGTTGTGACTGACACCTAAAGTTGCAGAATAATGTATATCCTGTCCTCATGTGTGTATTGAAAGATGAATGAATCATGCTAGGCGATATAACAGGAATATATTGTGAAATTATGGTTGAATTGATAACCCACTATTGTAGTGTATGGAAAATATTTTGCAGTTTGTTGAATTTAAACCAGGGTCATCTATTTACTATGGACAATATACAGTATAAGGGGGTGCTGTGGGGAAAATGTGTTGCATCAACAGACCCAGTTCCAGCAAGTGCGCCCCCTAGAGACTATAAAAGAAGCAGGAAGTGTGGCGCCGGCCTGGTTCCATGAGGCTGGAAGGACTGAATGTTTGGTAGTCTTCAGTGTAGCAAACAAAGTCTGTTTAAGTCATTTAAAGTGAATTCGAACATAAAGTGACAAAAGAGGATATTGTCTGAGACGTGGTAGCCTTTGGTTTCGAAACTCCGATTAAGAGATTTGTTGGATAATAAGTCAATCAATCAATCAAACAAACAAACAATGAAGAACCAGAAGAACCACAAGACTCAAAACTTTAAGGTAAGGTCAGAAGGATGTTTTGTTTTCCCTTTTTTCTGCAATGCATTGCCTTTTTGTTTTATAACTTTTTTTGTATTATTTTGGCAATAAGAAGATTACTTTGGAATATATACTCGCATTACAGGGGTATCCAGATACTTGATGTACTTAGAAGTTAGAATACCTTTGTTCATTTACATTTTACTATGGGACTCGGTAAGGTCGACTTGGGGGTTCATTGATTAACCTACGTAGCTCCACTTCGTAATCCTCATAAGCGGTGAGCGGAGCGGTGTATTAATTTGGGGTGCCAAGTCCAATAGGATTTATATGATGAGTTCTAAAAGGTTCTGACCTCCTCGTTCCTCAGTTTGGTCCCAAACATGTATGTGTAGTCGCCTGGATAGCCCACAAACTTCCCCTTGAAGAATGCCACATAGAAGCAAGAGGCGTAATAGTTGATAAACTGGAACAAGTACATCTTCATGGTCAGTTTGTTCTCATACTCCAGGTGAGTCTTGGGGATTTCTGTGGGAAAGAAACCAATTCAATATGAATCAACATGTAGCAGTCAAGCCTGCACACAATCATTTTGACATTTCCATTTTTTTCGCAGGTTATTTTAATGTTCATACACCTGTACCCGGTCTTGAAGATCAAATAAATCCATGGCATTCCAAATACACCAACCTCATGCGCTTCTAAGTAAGCTTTTTTTGGTCATCTTTCAAGAAACGGCAGACCTACAATCTCATAGCATGTCAGTCGGTGGCACGCTATGAGCTTGCATCGCGATGCAGTCGTTTTTAAAGCACATTCGGCTACTTTATTACGGTCGTTTTGGTCAATATACTCGCCTCATCTAACACTAACCCTAAACATAACCTCCAGCAATCCTAACGGGTTCATTTGGTTCCATTTGTACGCTCTCAGAAAAAAAAAAAAAAAAAAAACAGTGTCTAAAGAAATCCATTAACATGGTGAAAATATATCTTGATGATGTCATCAAGATTTGTTTCACCATGTTGATGATTTTCTTCAGACCTCCATTTCTAGGAAGCACAGAACGGGGGGAAAACTTTTTTTATCATGCCCATGACCCAGCACCTCTAGGGTATACTAATGACATATTAGAATGTTGAAAATGGGTGGAATTCCCCCTTTAAAATCTTCACCAGGCCCCACTCACCCATATCAGTGATCCAGATGGCCACTCTCTCATAGAAGAAGTTTAGGATGAGGATGATGACAAAGTTGATGCAGGATGCGGTGACGGAGGTGGCCAGCTGTGGGGTGATGAACCTCCCCACCAGCTGGATCTTCTTGGTAGGACTGTCCTTCATGATGCTGGCGAAGGCAGCGAACACAGCCAGCCGGTAGGCGATCACCCCGATGATGCAGGCCACGATCAGGCACACCTGTTGAGAGCAGGGTTAGTTTAGTTATGGATTTTTCATTTTAGTTTAGTTTTAGTTAGTTTTGACATTTTATTTTCTAATTCAGTTAGTCACTTAGTTTTTAGAGTGGGTTTGCTAGTTTTTATTTAGTTTTTATTTTGGTGAAAATATTTAGTTTTAGTTAGTTTTAGTTATAGTTTTATTTATTGTATTTTTTTCTGTACTTTGGTTGTCAGGTAGAGGATTAAAAATGTGCCAAAGTAGGAAATGGTTGGTAGTCAACCCATGCTTTGAGTTTCTTAGTAGATTAGATGATTGCACTCTTCCACAAGAACACAATTTTAACCCCCAGTGTTATGGAACTCAGTAGTGGATAGAAGATCTAGAAGCACCTGCTGACTAAAACATTTTGGATTTAAAAGCTTTCTAAAAACTAAAACTAAGGGGGAAAAAAACTAAAACCAAGGTTTTCTGAACCCACATTACAGTTTTAGTTTAGTTATTGTTTTTTGTATTCATTTTTAGTTTTTATTAGTTTCAGTTAACTCAAATGTTTTTTTATTTTAGTTTTTGTTTTTTAGTTAACTATTATAACCCTGGTTGAGAGTGCACACATACACGGCAAAGCATTATAGTAGGGACTTTAAGCTCCCCAATTTTCAGAACGGCAACCCGTACAGGAAGTACGGCTGCTATGACGCAATCACCGTAGCTGTCAAAATCATTAAGTTCATAGCCATCCGCAACGGCATGGTGACACGTCTATGCAGCGTGTGTCAAACAGCCGTTGTGGACACTACGTAAGTGTGCGTTCTGTCGTAGTAGGAACAGTAGGTGCAGTTATATGTAACACACAGGAAAATGTGTTGCCCTTGACACATTTGATGGTTTAAATAATTAATACCCTTGATCTATGACCGGAAATGCGCTTCATTTCCGGCCATCGTCGGCATTACTGCCACTTACTGGGTGTTATCACATAGTATATGATCAACTCTACAAATGATGAGTATTTGGAATTATATGCTTTATTTGACTGTCATTAATTTGATAAATAAAAAATATGAAAATTGGGGTAAATTGTTGACATTATGAGGAATAGTGGCATGGCCAATAAGAGAGTTAAATAAATTACATAAATTGCACTCAAATTGGGAGGATTGGCTCACAAATGAGCCACACACACACACACACACACACACACACACACACACACACACACACACACACACACACACACACACACACACACACACACACACACACACACACACACACACACACACACACACACACACACACACAGAGCGCATATGATTCAGTTACCCAGAAGAGAACAGTTGCTCCAGAGAGGCAATAGCGGGCACATTTACTGGGCAGAGGTAGATATGGCTCCATTTCCTGAAAGAAGAAATAATATACATACATAACATGGGATTAATCAGCGATTGCATTAATTGCATTCAGATCTATGTATGTAAGACACGGGCAGGTGTTACTACCACCTACAGGGCTTGACACTAACACTTGCCCGCTTGCCCGGGGCAAGTAAAAAAAAATGGTCGGGCAAGTGAAGACTGCTACCTGGTTGCCCGATCGGGCAAGTGTGCAACTTAGTGCACTATAACACAACACAAGATAAATTTGTCTTGAAGGTGGCCATTGCACTCTGCCTCTGTGTCTTTCCCTGCTTTCTAGCTGTCCACAATTCCAGGCTGGATTTGGGAAACAAAACAGGCAAATTTACATACACATTACAATGACCATTAATCTTCTACATTCTCTAGTTGTGTAGACCTGGGCTAATTAAGATGATGAATTTTAACTCTTGAGAGTGTAAAAATGAAACCAAATGGACCCGCAAGGGTCCATTTGGTTTCATTTTTACGTTCTCAAGAGTTACATCTGCAAAATTTACAATATATTTTTGGGGGGCAAGTGACCATGAGCTGAGGGCAAGTAGAACCTGACTTGAGACCTTAGTGTCAACCCCTGACCTACGTACCTGCGTGATCCTGTTGAGTCTCTTATCAGTGCAGCTGATCTCAAACTCAGGTCTCATGGTGAGCTGCTGCTGTTCCTCCTCAAAGTCCACCAGGTCCCATTCGTAGGCCAGACGGGCCTGACGTCGCTTCCAGAACTCCAGGAAGAGAGTCACTGACAGAACACATAAGATAAGATAAGATAAGATAAGATAAGATAAGTTGCATGTTGGTGTCCGAAGCATTATGTTATTGAAAAATATCAGATCTACAAGCTTATAGCGCACCACTGAGTGGCGCGCTATGAGCTTGTAGATCTGATATACAGCCTGTCTGTCCAGCTCTGGGCTGGACAGACAGACAGGCTGTATGTGAAGGACAGATTGATGCTAGCGACTGTGTGAAAAGCATTTAACCGTCCCAATCTGTCAAACAGCAGGGGATGGATGCATGTACAAGCCAGGTTAAACACACTGAGGGCACCAGGGCCAGACACCTACCCCAAATCCCCATAAATATGGCAAAGAACACAGTCCCTTCATTATCAAACAGATGGGATTGCTGGAAGAGAGAGAGACACAGAGGGAGGGAGAGAGAGAGAGAGAGAGAACGGTACATTGTAAGTTCCTTAGCATCCCAGGAAAAAAAAGTGACATGCTGAGATTTGGGCACAGACACAGACATACTGCACCCACTTTGACCGTTATCAAGCGATAATTCCCATGAGGATGCGTATTAGCCGATCTCCTCGACCAGGCATGTTGCCTGGGAGCCAACTGACATGGTTGCATTGATAAGACGAAAATCCGGAACTCCTCCATTAATGTGGCCGGTTGACTGCCTTGTTTTAAGCCCTGTGTCAGCATGGCAACGTGCTGGAGGTTATGTTTAGGATTGGGGTTAGAGGAGGCCAGTATGTTGAACAGGGATGTCCCGATACCGATACCAAAGTATCGGATCGGCTCTTATTGTCCCTTTTTTATCATATCGGTATCGACAAATACTGTATAGGTATCGGAAAAGTATCAGTATTGGCCCTTATTTGTCATTATCGGGTCACATATTGGCAATTACGCATGTCTAACCAGTGATCAGACAAAGGGGTAAAGGGTTGACACCATGGCAGATAAGTAAAATGTTGGGTCATGTGGAGTTTGCTTTGGAGTTTCCCAAGTGCACATTTGAGACAGGAGTATGTTTCTTTTGCATGTTAATATACTGTATACCGGTGTATATATATACAGTATATATATTTCTGAATTGTATTTGGTATCGGTATCAGGTAACACAAAAATTGTGGAATCGGGATCGGACCGGAAATGGAAAAAGTAGCATCGGGACATCACTAATGTTGACCAAAACAAGTGCAATACAGTAGCCAAATGTGCGTTAAAACGGACTGCATGGCGACGTGCTCGCGGTGCAGTGTGTTAAAACGGGCTGCATGGCGACGTGCTCGCGGTGCGGTCGGGACTGAGGATGCCTAACCCTAACTCAGTCGGCTGGCAGCGTGTGACGAGACATGACAACATTGGCATAATAAGCAACCCACTGGGAATACTCGCTTGATTTTCGGTAGAATCCGCTGCATACTGCATACACAGAAGGGTGCATTTCACTTGGATTGATTGACTGTGGTTGACACACCTGAGTAATTCAAACTGCTGGGAACATTGGAATCATGCACATCTTTCTGATATTCAATACATACAGTAACTCGCACATATCCTTCAGAAATGCGAATGCGTCTTCCCTTAACCAGTTGTAGTGGGCTCCCCCCGGCCTATACAATCCATTCGCATCCAGTAAATGATTCAATCGAACTATTTCGGACATTAATGCTTTTAGGCTGAATCGATTTACACTTTTTACGTGAACAGAAATGCATACTAATAAAGTTTGTTTTTTGCGTCCCACCACAAATCCTTTGAATATATTAAATACTAATAAGGTGCTGGCATAAATAGTGGAATTGGCACTAACCCATTTTCAACATTTTAATATGTCATTAATATACCTTAGAGATGTTCTGTAGACATGATAATAAAGTTCCCCCAATTCTGTATTTCCTAAAAATGGAAAAAATCATTAACATGGTGAAATACATCTCTTGACATCATCAAGATGTATTTCACCATGTTAATGATTTTTCTTTCAGACCCATTTTTCCTGAGAGGGTACAAATGGAACCAAATGGACCCGCTAGGGTCCATTTGGTTCACATTTGTATCCTCAGGAAAATTATGAAAATGGGTGGAATCCCCCTTTAATGTATTCTTTCTTTTTTTTTCTTTTTTTTAAGCTAATGAAAAGCTAATGTCACTGTTGCAGAATTATTCACATTTTCTCTAAAACAAACTGTCATATATAAAGCACTGACTTAAAGCTACAGAAATACCTCCCCAACAATATCACAGAGACTGGGAAGCAGGACAGGTGGTGCACACCACAGCTTCTTAAGGGAAGACACACTGGCTTTGGAGATAGAGTGCAGAATAAATGGCCATGGTTTACAAATGACAGCATGAAGAGGTTGCCCTGGCCTTACCCAGGATGAGAGGCAGGTGGAGTTGAGCTTCCAGAAAGTGCACTTCTTATCACAAAGTGGACACATCACAATGCTACCGCCGATGGACGGGTCGCAGATCTCTTTGCTTAACCGAAAACAGAACACCAGCATGAAAACACAAAATAATGCAAATAACCTCGTAGTTTATTTGTAGGATAATTATTTATTTGCAAATAAATTAGTGGTGGTAGTAGTAGGCAGTAGTAGTAGTAGTAGTAGTAGTATTGAAAGGAAAAGAAAATTCATTTTATTTTACTTTTACTTATTTTTCTATTAGAAGTACTGTAGACCAGGGGTTTTCAACAGGTGGTCCGGGGACCACCAGTTGTCCCTGAGAGGGTTCCAGGTGGTCCCCCAGGCTAAATGATGGAAAGCTTATGTACCAGATGTAACTCTTGAGAAACCAAATGGACCCTTACGGGTCCATTTGGTTTCATTTTTACACTCTCAAGAGTTAAAATATTCATCATGTGAATTAGCACCACTGAATTACCGTATTGTCCCGAATATAAGACGACTCGTTTATAAGACGACCCTCATTTTTCAAGACCCATTTACAGAAAAAAGAACATTGAATGTCATATAGTATAGCCCCTGAATATAAGACTACTCCATTTTTTGGGATATTTCCATTGGTCTTATATTCAGGCCAATAGGGTATTATTAAGGAGTCTACATTGTTTTGTTTGCAAAATCAAGCCAGGAATTGTGGACAAAACCAAAAGAATTCTTTTAGTTTTAGATCTTTGGGGTGAAAATGTAATCCAATGGTGGTCCCTGGCTCAAATGCTGAATAAACGGTGGTCCCTGGAGTCAGAAAGGTTGAAAAACCCTGCATTAGATGAATCCTAAAAGAGCTGACTGATGCCCCCTGCTGGTACTGACCTAGAAACGTTGTCGTCGTAGCTGAGCAGTCCGTAGACAAAACACACAACACCGATGACTGCTGCGATGAACAGCATCTCTGTGTAGAACCCCAGCCAGGCAAAGTAGATCCCAATCTTTTCTCCATAATATTTTCTGTGAACGATAAAGATTATGCCAACATCAGTGCAGGTCACAAAATCCCCACACAAAAAGTATCCCAATATATACAATTAAGATTTTAGACATTTATAAGGTGCGTAAGGCAGTTGGTCAGCAAACGGTAATGCTGTTGTAATGCTGATGCTGATACTACAACGTGTCAATAGATTGGCACATTGAACTATTCCAAAAGGTTTTTCAAAATGGTAAAAAAGCAAAGAAGTTAAGGATAAGGGGCTTAGTGTGTGACACTGTAGGCACACGTAGGACCACACCCAGTCGTTTAATTCTACCTATATGGGTGAAAATCTGTGTTTTTCTTTTTCTTTCATGTTAAAAAGAAGGGGTTTCCCCTACTTCACAGGTGGGAATAGAACGGTCTCTTGCCACTCCTGGATTTCTGCAAAAGATCTGTGGAAATCTTCAAATGGCAACAAGCCACTCTGTCCCCCCCAAAAAAACAAAGAGAAACAAAATCGCTCCATTTCCTTTGAAAAGAAGCACCATCAGAATCCACCGCCGAGGCAGAATTCAAACTTTGTTGCGACAGACACAGCAATAAATCACGCCTTCTAGTTCATTTTCCACAGGACCAGCATTTTGTGCTTAGAAAACGCAGTGCGATAAAGAAAGCGTGTGACGCCGGAAGCTATCGCACGTGTCCAGTGTTTGTGGCCCGCATGCTCGTTTCGTGCACACGCCCGTGATTTATTTTAGATGTCAGTGCTGTCGGTGCTTTTTCCCTTAACATTGTGTCACCAAATGGACCTGCTCGTACGCCCAAGACAGTTTGGTTCGCCCCGCTTGCACCGCGCCAGGCCGCGCAGCTTTTGTGTCTTTGAGTTGACTTTGTATGTTATCATGCTGGCTTTAACCTTTGGAGCTTTATTCTGTTTCTATCCTTGATAATATTGAGTTATTTTGCAGATGTGCTAATGTAGTCTTTCCCTTTTCTTCCATCCATCCATCCATTCATTCATTGATGATGGCTGAGTATATCCAGATACTGTATTACTCACCTGATAAGGTTAAGAGGTTGTTCTTTATAGAAACAAAGTAACTTGGCCCAGTTTTGGTACAGATTATAGCGTTCACTTTCACATTCTGAATTTCTAGACCTTTTCCAGTATCGGCTCTAGAGAGAGAGAGAGAAACAGAGTTGTCATTTAATTCTTATATATATATAAAAAAACAAGTACTGTTTACTGAGTCTCCTGGTCTGAAAATAAACTGAACTGAACTGAACTGAATTCTAAATTAAAGTTTAACTGGAATAGAAGAATTGTGACTATTAAAACACATTCAAACAATGAACAAAAGGAAGCAACATTATCCAGATGAAAGATGTAAGTTATGTTGGCAGTTAATAACACTGAAATCTGTATGTGTCCAACATTTCTACAGCATTATGACCATTAACCTACACCTAATCATGATAAATGGGCCTGGCTTCATAGTGTTCTATGATTATTGTTAAATACTATTGTGTATGTTTACAAGTGATAACTATTAAAGTGATAACTATAATAGAAAGAGTTATAGGCAAGTTATAGGGCATTATAATTTATAAGCACTGTATGTTTATATGCATTAGTGAGAAAACTGTATATCCGTGGCATTGGGACAAATATTTATTGCAATGCGTTATTTGCATTGCCTTTCATTTGGGAAGAAACCTTGCATCTCTGGTGCGGTTTGTTTTCATGAAGCCATATCTATACTTCATCAGACGGTGAAAACAGCACACCTACAAGGCTGAGTTGCATTGTGAATGTGATGCAACACAAACAGAGTTTGTGGAAGTGTTTTTTTTTTTTACACAAAACCTTGGAGTATTTCACCAATGAAGGTGTGTCCACAGAAGGAATAGTTAAGATGCCCGTGGGCTTTAAAAAGAACAGCTTGTTCTGACTTAATAACTACATTGGATTGATTGGAATGCAGGTTCGTTGTCCGTGTTGTTGAAAAGTAGCGTTTTTTTGCTGTAGAATGTTGATTGTGTGAGGTGTTGCGTTGGCTTACATCATGCAGAGGGAATGCTGCGGTGTACGTCCCGTTACTGAGCAGACGTTTGATGCCTTTCTTGTCCTTCTCCTTGCGGTCCTCTTTGTAGTACTGACAGCGGGCCAGGATGTAGAACACCTAACAAGGAAGGAACAGCTTCAAATACTGGACACGGCTGTGTCACTAACACTTGCCCGCTTACCCGGGGCAAGTAAAAAAAAATGGTGGGGCAAGTGAAGACTGCTACCTGGTTGCCCGATCGGGCAAGTGTGCAACTTAGTGCGCAATAACACAACACAAGATAAATTTGTCTTGAAGGTGGTCATTGCAACCTGGGCTAATTAAGATGATGAATTTTAACTCTTGAGAGTGTAAAAATGAAACCAAATGGACCCGCAAGGGTCCATTTGGTTTCGTTTTTACACTCTCAAGAGTTACATCTGGTTAACCAACTTAGCTGGGGACCACCTGGAACCCTCTCAGGGACCACGTGTTGTCAACCCCTGCTGGACATCGTTGTGTCTATATTTAGTTTATAGACGTAAAAACCTCAGTACATACAGTAGTAAAACCTTCTGTGTTGATGGTTTTTCATACAGAGAGTAATAAATCGCTCCTCTAGTTCATTTTCAACAGGACCGGCGTGTATTGCTGAGAAAATGCCCTGCGATAAAGCATGTGACATGCGTTATCGCATGGCATCTAGTGGTGTTTGTTGCGTGCGCGCTCATTTCGTGCACACACGCCCGCATCTGTTTTTTTTTTTTTAACCCTGATCGATTATCGCCCACTCATCAGGCGAGGGACACAGTGGAATTACAGCGATAATGCAGGCGTTTATCACTCCCTGTCTGTAATGACATTTAAATCTGCAAATCATTCCTAGATCAGGTTCGAGTCCCCTTCCCATAATACATTTTCTTCTCTCTCTCTCTCTCTCTCTCTCTCTCTCTCTCTCTCTCTCTCTCTCTCTCTCTCTCTCTCTCTCTCTCTCTCTCTCATATATATCTTTGATTGATTAGGAAATGAACGAAGATACCACGCCTAAAGAATAAAGATACTATACTATTTAGATATAGGCCCTTTAGTGTCAACTAATTGCCCACTTGGTTCAATTTATACATTTGCACACTCTTTGTAGACTGTTTGTAAATAGTAGTACTCATTGGGTAATGGTTGTGCAATCCATACTAAAATGGAACTGTACCACTGAACAACAGGAAATATATTAATGTTCATGAAGAATTTAAGATCAGGGTGATATAAAGCAGGGGTTTTCAACAGGTGGTCCGGGGACCACCAGTGGTCCCTGAGAGGGTTCCAGGTGGTCCCCAGGCTAAGTTGGTTAACCAGATCTAACTCTTGAGAACGTAAAAATGAAACCAAATGGACCCTTGCGGGTCCATTTGGTTTCATTTTTACACTCTCAAGAGTTAAAATATTCATCATGTGAATTATCCCAAGTCTACACAACTAGAGAATGTAGAAGATTAATGGTCATTTTCATCTGTATGTTTGACTGTTTTGTTTCCCAAATCCGGCCTGGAATTGTGGACTAAAGCACAATAAATCTTTAGTTTTGGGGTCTGTGGAGCTAAAATATCCTTAAATGGTGGTCCGTGGCTCAAATGCTGAATAAATGGTGGTCCCTGGTGTCAAAAAGGTTGAAAACCCCTGATATAAAGGGTGAGATGAACTTGTGTCAGAGTTGGAGAGAGGGAGAGAGATCTGCCTCAATGGAGCAGAACGACAGATGGAATAGGATTATGGATAATCATATCTACTAGATAGTGTTTGCTTTTTGTAATTGTACCCTCAATCATCTCCACAACTTTATATGCGAACTCTTGAAAGTGGCACCTTTCATACAAGCCACTTTACAAGAAAAATACTCTTATTACAAAATTGTAGTACCGGTATATAGTATATGTTTTACTTCACAAAAGAAAATATACTATGGATCTTATATGTTTTTTCACTGTCATGTATAATTCTGATAAATCACAATTATATATGTTTTATTTACGTTTGTCTTTGCAAAGAAATACTATGAATCTTATATTAACTTTATTCTCTTATATCAGGGGTTTTCAACCTTTTTGTTACCAGGGCCCACTATTTATTCGGCATTTGAGCCACGGACCACTATTTGAGGACATTTTAGACCCACAGACCCCAAAACTAAAGATTTATTTTGCTTTTGTCCACAATTCCAGGCTGGATTTGGGAAACAAAAAAGTCAAACATACAGCCCAAAATGACCATTAATCCTCTAGTGTGTAGATTTGGGGATAATTAAGATGGTGAACATTTTAACTCTTGAGAGTGTAAAAATGAAACCAAATTTACATTCTCAAGAGTTACATCTGGTTAACCCAACTTTCCATCATTTAGCCTGGACCACCGGTTGAAAACCACTGTCTTATATGAAATGTGCCACTTTCACGAGTTCACACATAAAATATTTTCCATATGGGATATCAACTTAAAAACACGTGGCGACTCACAATTCTGTTTCTTGTAGAAGGCGGGAAAAATGTGTCCTTGTCTTTGATGAGGAAGAAATCCGTCTTGCCCTTGTCGAAAGGAGAGGTGAAATAGTCGGGTTCGGGACGCATGATGCGTTCCGGCAGGCGGAAAGGACGAGAAAGCCATTCCAGAGGGGCGTCTTTGGCGTGGGGGATGTCGCTGGCTTTGAAGGGAACTCTGATCTTCAAAACGTCAGCGTAGGTGGCTAGCACCTCCCACGGAGCGTGGATCTTTAGGAAGTACGTCTTGCCATCATCGGAGTCCTGACGGGTACACACAGGAGATAATATATGATCAAGGGGAAGTCCACCAATTTTCAACATTCTAGTATTGACCTGCGCAGTGACGTCACCGCCCCTGTTCCAGAAACGGATTCCCCATTCATTTTTCTCAGACTTTTCGAAAGTAATTTATACATAAAGACAATTATGCCGCGGACAAAGCAAACTCGGGTTGTGACGAATCATGATGGCACACACAATCTTTTGGGACAATCAAATAATTTTCTAAGATGATAAACGAAACAAAGTCTTGTATCCTGCCGTTTTCTACTTCTTGCTAATTAGATATTATATGACGATATTGTGTTTGTTGTCATGATTTGTCACGACCCGAGTTGGCTTTGGCCGCGGCACAATCGTGTTTTTATTAACCATTTTTGAATAGTCTATGAGGAAAGTCCATGAGGAATCCACTAGTGGAACAGGGTTGGTGACGTCACTGCACAGGTCTATACCCTCGAGGTGCTGGGTGGACATGATAAAATGTTTCCCCATTCTGTGTTCCCAAGAAATGGAGGTCTGAAGAAAACCACTAACATGGTGAAACATCTTGATGACATCATCAAGATGTATTTTCACCATGTTAATGGATTTCTTTAGACGCTTCTTTTTTCTGAGAGCGTACAAATGGAACCTGAACCTGCATTTGTACGCTCTCAGAAAAAATGTTACATGCGTTTAATGGTTGTGTGACAATGATTGTACCCTAATTGCATAACAATGATCCTGGCTGGGAGACATAGCAACGTAATTCTCTCACAATATAACTTGCCCATATAAGTTCGGAAAGCTAAATTTGTGAACTATTTTCTCCCAACTTACAACTAATACCAAATTGTATTGTATATTTGTAGCCAAGTGGCAAAGGTGCCTGCATTTCTGTGTTAATCCACCAGGTGGCACTGTCACATTAAGATGGCCACGTTCTGGGGGGTCAGGGGTTACACTAAAAACCTCTTGAGTAAAAAAAAAAGAGAAGCATCCTGTGTTTGTGGTGATTCAATGAAGATATTTTGATGGTAAAAATACTATACTTTCATTGTATATTGTTCAAATACACATGTAAACACATTCTTGGTGAAGTATAGTCTTCCAGCAGGTTATGCCAAGATGATTTAAGGTTACATGTTGATGGTTTCAGATTGTAAACAGGAGGTGAAAGCTGTGAACTACTACAGTAGTTCATTCAACTTGATTGAGTTTATCTGTTCTCTTTGTACTTGATAAAGGGAGAAGATTAGCAGACCAGTGGTTTCTCAGAGGGTGATTTGGCCATTCCTCATTCAACACTGTTACTTTGTGGTGAGTTTTACCTTAGCCGCAATCAGTGTTGTAGTGGTACTTTTAGAAGTGGGGGGACGCCTCTGAAAGGGGAATTCCCCCCATTTGATTTTTTTTTTCTGAGAGTGTACAAATGTGAACCAAATGGACGCTAGCGGGTCCATTTGTACACTCTCAGAAAAAAGGGAACTCATTAACATGGGGAAACACATCTTGATGATGTCATCAAGATGTATTTCACCATGCTAATGATTTTTTTCAGACCCAAAAATATTTTAGATGTGAGAAGTGGGGGGACGCCGCCCCCCCCCCACGTCCCCCCTCCACTACACCCCTGGCCGCAATGCAAGTCTAGATTCTTTCATAATTGGGATGAATCTAGAGTTACAATTCGGTCCACTGACTCCCCCATAACAAGAATTTTCAGGTTGAAGGGTTGAATTGTCCTCTTTCTAGCTGCAAATCATTTGTTTGATATAAAAATCCACCATAGACATGTTATGAGCTACTTTCTGTCAATAAATTCTCTGCAGGTGATTATTTTTGTTAGTGCTGGAGTTTGGAAGTGCTCATCATTAGTCACTGAACGTCCCTGTGTACCACATGTTTAGTGTTTGAACATAATGCAGGGGGCACCAGCCTAACCCGTTAATACAAATGTGTGCCTCCAAGTCCAGCACATAGAAAGAGGATAATTCAACCTTTCCGTACAGCTGCAATGTTGGTGTGTCTAACGTTGTAAAGCAAATTACAGATGGAAAGTCTTGTTATGAGGGAGTCGATGGTCCGAATTGCAACTCTAGATTCAGTCCAATTGTAAAAGAATCTAGAGTTGCATTGCGGCTAGTTTTACTCAATTAAAGTACATTTTATTTTGTTTTATTGTAATGGAACATGTGAATTTTGGTATCTTTCCTCTTTATTTTCCTAGATAGAGCCACTACCGTATTTTGTTTTATGTCACAGGCTTTCATGCCAAAATTTCAATTCGCCAAACTGTGGCCTTCTTATAAAAAAAAATAAATGTACACCACCACCAACTGCCTGGGAAATAACAAGGTATGGCATGTAGAGACCAGACATTCCTGGAATGAGTCACACTGCGATATACAGTACAGCATAATTATACAAAGTCAAGAAAGTGATAGAATCCATCCTTATGTGCCTGCCACACACCTGTGACTGAGTGGCACACACCTGTGACTGAGTGGCACACACCTGTGACTGAGTGGCACACACCTGTGACTGAGTGGCACACACCTGTGACTGAGTGGCACGCACCTGTGACTGAGTGGCACGCACCTGTGACTGAGTGGCACGCACCTGTGACTGAGTGGCACGCACCTGTGACTGAGTGGCACGCACCTGTGACTGAGTGGCACACACCTGTGACTGAGTGGCACACACCTGTGACTGAGTGGCACACACCTGTGACTGAGTGGCACACACCTGTGACTGAGTGGCACACACCTGTGACTGAGTGGCACACACCTGTGACTGAGTGGCACACACCTGTGACTGAGTGGCACACACCTGTGACTGAGTGGCACACACCTGTGACTGAGTGGCACGCACCTGTGACTGAGTGGCACGCACCTGTGACTGAGTGGCACGCACCTGTGACTGAGTGGCACGCACCTGTGACTGAGTGGCACGCACCTGTGACTGAGTGGCACGCACCTGTGACTGAGTGGCACGCACCTGTGACTGAGTGGCACGCACCTGTGACTGAGTGGCACGCACCTGTGACTGAGTGGCACACACCTGTGACTGAGTGGCACACACCTGTGACTGAGTGGCACACACCTGGCTGTGACTGAGTGGCACACACCTGGCTGTGACTGAGTGGCACACACCTGTGAGTGACTGAGTGGCACACACCTGTGAGTGACTGAGTGGCACACACCTGGCTGTGACTGAGTGGCACACACCTGGCTGTGACTGAGTGGCACACACCTGGCTGTGACTGAGTGGCACACACCTGGCTGTGACTGAGTGGCACACACCTGTGAGTGACTGAGTGGCACACACCTGTGACTGACTGAGTGGCACACACCTGGCTGTGACTGAGTGGCACACACCTGTGACTGAGTGGCACACACCTGTGAGTGACTGAGTGGCACACACCTGTGAGTGACTGAGTGGCACACAGCTGTGACTGAGTGGCACACACCTGGCTGTGACTGAGTGGCACACACCTGTGACTGAGTGGCACACACCTGTGACTGAGTGGCACGCACCTGTGACTGAGTGGCACGCACCTGTGACTGAGTGGCACGCACCTGTGACTGAGTGGCACGCACCTGTGACTGAGTGGCACGCACCTGTGACTGAGTGGCACGCACCTGTGACTGAGTGGCACGCACCTGTGACTGAGTGGCACACCTTCCAGCACTTGAAATTCAAAACATTCCTTAAAAGTGTGCAACTCACACGTTTATCAGTGTTACTCTTCCCAGTAATGTCTGATCTCTGCACGGCATTCCTTGTTGTAAAGGTGACTAATCAATGATTGAAACAATATAAGATGCAATACAATTTGGTATTGTTAAGTTGGAAAAAAATAATTCACAAAGTTAGGCTTCCTAATGTGTGTGTGGCCATTGTAAACTAGCTGTGGGCCATCCCTTTAAGATTTGTTTAACACTGGTTTGATGCGTTTCAGCATCAAGACCACTTGGGGGCAGCAGAGTTGTTCTGTTGAAGTTCTTACCGTCTTGTCCTCAGTCTCCAGTTCCAGTCCTGCTTTCTCAAGGTTGGCCTCAAATTCCCTCCGCCTCTCCTACAGATAGACACAACACGCACGCACGCACGCATGCACGCACACACACGATACGATAACACAAATACAATCACACAATTTATTCTTGATTTCACCTTTTCAAAATGTCATCTCATTCTCTTGAGTAGAACAGATAAGGATCTTCCCTCCTATAATGCCCTGTCTCTAAAGATGACCAAGTTGTATTTTTGTGAAAGTAAAATGCCATGTCCTTGTTACGCTAAATTCTCCATTGAAGGACAGAAGGTCGGTTGGCTTTCATGATAGCAGTTGTGAAGGTCAACTGAAGGCAAGTTAAATACATGTTATCATGTGGGAAGTGGTGCTGTTTTGCTTCCCGTTTAAAGTCCCGTTTATTTCCCTGGTCCCCTTCCCTCCTGACTGATGTAACTGTGTGTGTGCGTGCATGTGTGTGCGTTGGTTGAATGGAACAGTTTCAGCTGAATGTTACTCTTAATTTTTAACCTCAGAGTCCATTTTTAATATGGTATTGTAAGTCTTTGGTTGTCTTCATATGTGGTTCCATCTTTATTCACAGCTAGAGACGGATAAAAGTCTGGCTGGTGTCTGTGGTATTAAAGAGACAGATGTAAAGGTCTGAGAGCACTGACATTTTTTTATTTGATCTTGAAGTGTTAGACTCACTAGAACCTTCCACCTTCCCTCCCCAAATCCCCAATGGTTCTATTAGATTAGAGTAGCACCGAAAATTAACCGTCTTGGCCGAAGCCAAACCAGTTATGACACAGCCTGCAGTAGGTAATGTACTGTAATTATCCAGTCCAGGTTAATTACAGTGTCCAGTATTAATAAATATTTTAATCACTCCCCAATCTCCTACTGTACTGCCTGGAAAGACAGAATCTAGGAGGAACATGTCCAGAATGATAATATTGATATTATAAAGACAATTTCCACTTACAGAAGCACAGATGAGCAGAAATTAAGAGCCCAATGTGAAAGGAGGTACGACTGTATATGGTAGATGTCTTGAACAGAGTATTTTGAGGTGGAAAGACAGAATAATGACTACAGGTCAATTCTTCATCAGGTCATTTTGTGGAGCTAATCTGATTGGTTGTAACAGGTCACAAGCAGTTACTTAAACCAGCACAGTCGAGTCTAATCAATGCCAAGATTTCAGCTGGTGTATTTCCCAGGAGGGGTGAAATCCATTTGTGACCGGGGCAGCCGTTGCCACTGTTTTATAACCGTCGTGACCGTTTGGCACAAGTCGGTTTGCATAGCGGTCAAGGGTTAAGTTTAGGTTCAGGCATAGCTTTTTACTGGGGTTATTTTAGTGTTAAGGGTTAGGGTTAGGTTTAGGTTTAGTAGAGAAAAAGTGAACTGTTATGAAAAACGGTTGCAACTGTAACTTGCATTTTGTTTGTTTTTTTACAGTTGGACAGAGGTGCTCTATGCCTTTTTCGATACCTGCTTCTATAGTTTTTGTGTAGATCATGCCTTTTCCTTTCTTTTCACAGAGGGTGACGGCATGTGAGTGGTGGCTTTACTTTATGTGGGCCATGTGTGTTTAGAAAATCTGCCTTATTTGCAGCGCTTGGATTCCTTGGCCCAGGCTGTGTGTTGTTTACAAAACATTTCATTTACAGATATGTGTAGATCCTCTCATCATGCTGTGGACGGAGTGCTGAATTCGTCCATACGTTTAGGTAATTTAACAAATAGGCTACTTAATTATAGGGATTTTGTAGTTTCCAGCTCAATGTGGAATTCACCTTGTGCCAAGAATCTGATGGCAGTCAACGCTTTTGTACAGGTTGTGAACATGTGATGTTTCACTAACTCTGGTTCTTATAGGTTGCCTCCTAGGACTGAGTGCGTTGGTGCTGCCAGTTTGTTCAATTTGTCTGCTCTTACTTATAATTGAAGGACTTAGCAGGTTCCTTTAATTCCTTAAGTGTTGGAGTCTCTTGCTTTTGATTTTTTGTTTCTGATTTTGTGACTTTTGTAATCTGTATACTAGTTTGACATGAATGAGTGTGCTGGTCTTTTGAGTCCTGGAAAGCTCTCCTGGATCGACTGTCTCAAGATCCCAGACGCCAGCTAGTTGGAGGCGGGTGCACGTGGCAGCAGGGCTATACCTGTGCTGTTAGGAGAATTAAACAGGTATTGACCATCTCATCTGTTCCATAAGTTATTACACTACGTGACTGCAGCTTAAAACAATTATAGTTATTTTGGCATTTGTACACTCTCATAAAAAAAATGAAAATGGGTGGAATTCCCCTTTAAGTAGATGCTTGTGGCAAGAGTCGAGGCCAGGGGAGGATTATCCAACAGGCACGTTGGGCCCAGGCCCAGGGGCCCCTGAGCTAGGGGGTCCGTGTGATCGCTGAGAGGCTCAAGGCTCGCGGCCCAACCACAAAAGGGGTAATGGTGACCAGCCTTTGGCTGGTGGTGGCCCAGGGGCCCATAATTTCTAGATCCGTCTAATGCTCGAGGCCTTTATTGACCATATATGAACATAAGAAAACAAAAGATAATGCCAGGCTGTCAACAACTTGACTGTTAATGGCTCTGGTCTTTGCAGTGACCCTAAAGCTTTCACAGACCATAGTGTCCTCTGTCTAAAGCAAGGCAGTGCCTGATAAAAGGCTAAAGTAATAAAAAATGAATAGATGCCGACTGTTCTTTTCTCCCTCACCGACACACGCACACACGCGCACACACACACACACACACACCACACACACACACACACACACACACACACACACACACACACACACACACACACACACACACACACACACACACACACACACCCACCTGTTTCTTTCCATCTCCATCCCTGTCATCTACGTAGGACAGCACAAAGTCGATCCTGCGCAGCCCATCCCTGAAGAACACAGTGTCTTTATTCTGATGTAGAGTGTCAGTCTGGAAGGAAGGGAGGAGGAGGAAAATAAAAAACAATTAGCCACAATAAGAGTCACATGCAATGTATTTTCCAGTACAACTCTAGCCCTGGTTCAGTGCTTACAGCCAGTCTGTCATTGATGCCCTGCCGTTGGCCCATCCCTAGTGCTGTAGTGCAGGGGCTTTCAACCTTTTTGATACCGGGGCCCATCATTTATTTAGCATTTGAGTCACGGACCACCATTTGAGGACATTTTAGCCCCACAGACCCCCCAAAACTAAATACTTCTTTTGCTTTTGTCCATTTTCTAGTTGTGTAGACTTAAGATTGTAATTCAGATGATGAATATTTTAACTCTTGAGAGTGTAAAAATGAAACCAAATGGACCCGCAAGGGTCCATTTGGTTTCATTTTTACGTTCTCAAGAGTTACATCTGGTTAAACAACTTAGCTGGGGACCACCTGGAACCCTCTCAGGGACCACTAGTGGTCCCTGGACCACTGGTTGAAAACCTCCGCTGTAGTGACTTTCCTACTGACGTGCATTGTTGTTTTGGACAGCGAAAATAAACAAAAACAAAGTAGCTACACACCGAAACAAAGCGATCTCGACCTTGGCAAAGGTCTATTCTGAAATCTGGGAAGGGTCTCACAACCCCAGCTTCTCTATAAAATGCACTTTGTGCCATTTTAAAACGTAATGTAGTGGACACTACAGTCACTTCTGGTTTCCGGTTTGTGCCTTCGCCGATTCACTTGGATGCATTTTATGCCAAGTCAAAAATCATGGAGAGCGACATGACATGGACAAAGTAAAAATATTTTCTGATCTCTGTACAACTAATATTTTTTTCTCTCTCTCCCTGTAATTCCCTGGTGAGAGAATAATGAATTGCTACCGTAAAGGCGACCACCAAAACCTTTAGTGGATTTGTTCACTACAATAGATGACAACACAAAGGAATTCAATTAAAGACAGTGATGGAAAAAAAATGGACACAGCATCCGGTTGTCTCAAAAAGCAACAGTAGCCTGACACTGATGTACAGTAGTGTCAGGGGCGGATCTAGGCATGGGCATGGGGGGGGGGGGGGGGGGGGGGGGGGCAATGCCCCCCTAAATGCCCAGTCTGCCCCACCAAACACGATGGCATGCAAAACAACCCAAGATATTTCAAATTAAACTGCTTATATTTTAAATGTTTTGAAACACTACTACTGCTACTAACTAACTACAGTTGTAGCACCACTAAACCAACAGCATTTCATCAGAAAACTCTCTGAGTCAGACCTTTAGCTTTATGCATGCTGTGTGTCTGTTGCAACTTCAACAACAACTGATGTTATTATTGATGCTTTACTTGCCTAATAAAAGTCCTGTAACTGAAATGGTATGGGTGCGACTTCATCAACTTTATCGGGTGCGACTTCATTGCCCGTGTCGCTTCGTGCCACGGGCGATGAAGTCGCACCCATACCATTTTCTCTTGCCCCGCAGTGGTGTGCAGTGAACTGATGTACAGCGCCTGACCAAAAACTAGACAGTTCTAAGAGGAGACAAAGTGAAATCCAATGACACACATGTAATCACAGAACCCTCATGGAGTATTTTGGTTGTATTTGTCACTCATACTGATACATGTACAACAATCAAAATGCATTTTACAATGTATAGTGGTATCCCAGAGAATTAATAAAAACTGTATGCATGGCCATTTGTGACCTCAACTGACCACAGTGTCAGTTCAAACCACACTTCTACTGGGCTTTACTATACTTAACTAGTATGAATGAACTTAGGGAGAAAGACGGTCTGTACTCTCCCATGCTGAATTTAAAATGACATATCTTACATTATGAGAGAGAATGTATTTTATTCATATCTTCCACTTATTCATATATTCACCATATTCCATCTGGGTGCATTTCCTCAGAATAGATCATTTTCATTCCTACCCTGTGTAATATTATGTTCTGCTATGTTCCTTCTCGTTGGGTCACAAGTGCAGCGAGCACCGATCTAATTCACCGTGAAAAGTCGCAGACTCATTTCAAGCAGACGGATGAAATGTCTTGGGAATGAAAGAAATCCGCACACTATTTTCTGCTCCAAGACATTTCTAGTACTGAAGTGATAACGTTTCAGCCAGTAGTCCATCCTTTCCTCAGAGCACAGACAATGTAAGAACAAAATAAGTATACTGTAGACCAGTGGTTTTCAACCAGTGGTCTGGGGACCACCAGTGGTCCTTGAGAGGGTTCCAGGTGGTCCCTAGCTAGGTTGGTTAACAAGATGAAAACCAGATTGAACTCTTGAGTGTAAACATGAAACCAAATGGACCCATTTGCGGGTCCATTTGGTTTCATGTTTACACTCTAAAGAGTTAAAATATTCATCATGTGAATTATCCCAAGTCTACACAACTAGAGAATGTAGAAGATTAATGGCCATTTTGATCTGTATGTTTGACTGTTTTGTTTCCCCAAATACATATTGTGGACAAAAGCAAAATGAGACTTTAGTTTTGGGGTCTGTGGGGCTACAATGTCATCAAATGGTGGTCCTCCGTGGCTCAAATGCAGAATGAATAGTGGGCCCTGGTATGAAAAAGGTTGAAAACCACTGCTGGTAGACTCCACTTGCAGTATGTTCACTACTGAATTGTGTATATTGGCCATACTGTTATTTTGTGGGGTAAAATACAACACAGTATATTATCCTGACCTCAGAGGACACAGATAATGTTTTCAGTTGGAACAGTAGCAGCAGCAGAGCCACACCCTGCTTGTTTATCAGACCCTTAATCTACACCCACCCCTGGGAGAAGTACTGTAGGGGTGGGGGATATGTTATCCCACATAAACATGTCTTATTTAACACCATTCTGTATTAGTATTAGTATTGGCTATAACTATGGAAAAAATATTTTTGGGAAATCGTTAAAACACGGCGTAAATCTTTGAGCCTTATGTTCTTTTGGAGCTAATGTAAGTCCAAGTTTTGCTTCTAGGGGGTCCCCGGGACTCCGTATTTTCACACTACAGATACTTTTGCAGGTCCTTGACACAAAATAGTAAGGACTTTAACCCTTTCTGTACGAAACGCGTTTTGGTGTTTTAGATGTTGACAAATAGCACATCTACAAGCTCATATCGTGCCACCGAGTGGCGCGATATGAGCTTGTAGTTCTGCTATTTTTGAAAAATTGTGAAAATGTGGTGCAAAGCTTTGAATACATTATTTCGGAAGCAAACATTTTTTTTACTCAAATCTTTGCTTCTGGGGGATCCCTAGAACAACATGTTTTAGATGAGGTTCTGCAGCTAGATAATAGATGTTTCTGGGGGTCCTTCCTATGAAATATGTTGAGCATCACAGACACAGAAAGAGATTTTTCCAGAAAAACTAGAATCTCGCGCCAGGGACTAGAATTTAGTGTCACAAACTAGAATTTAGTGTCATGGACTAGAATCTAGTGTCCTGCTTTCCCTAGCAGCCGTTCCTACTACAGCAGATCTTACACTTTAACGCGTCTATGCAGCGTGTGTCAAACAGGCGTTGTGTCCACAACGCCTGTTTGACACACGCTGCATAGACGCGTCACCATGGTAACCCATGGCTGTTGCGCATGGCTGTTTGCTTAACGACGTTGACGGCTACGGCGTTTTCGTCAGGCAGCTTAAAGGGGAAGTCCACCCATTTTCAACATTCTAATATGTCATTAGTATACCCTAGAGGGGCTGGGTGTTCCCCCATTCTGTGTTCCCAAGAAATGGAGGTCTGAAGAAAACCACTAACATGGTGAAACATCTTAATGACATCATCAAGATGTATTTTGTATGTTAATGGATTTCGTTAGGCGCTTCTTTTTTCTGAGAGCATACAAATGAAACCAAATGAACCCGTTAGGGTTCATTTGGTTGCATTTGTACGCTCTCAGAAAAAAAAGTTGAAAATGGGTGGAATTCCCTTTTAAAGTGCCTATTATTAGCTTTGCTGACACAGAAACATAAATTCTTTTCAGAAAACTGTCAGGATTTAGGAGCCATTTTCTAGAATATTGGGCCATTGATTTTTTTTTTTTAGTGCTTAGTGGTTAATAGCAATATTAAAACACTAAATAGTTTGTTTTACAAATGCACAGAAAAAAACATTGCTGTGCAAAAACCCATTTGACCCTAGTTTTTGTTAGCCGTTTTACAGTGTGGTTAAATAAACAGTGTAGTTACAGGGTGTAACACTGTGGCCTGCCTTGGGGCAGACTGTGTGATAGATCTGGCATGGAGGGAAGCTAATGCAATAATCAGAGGAGCTCTTTGACAGGAACTGATCTTGTGACTCAGCAAAGATAACAGTGAGAGAGCAGAGGGACGGATGGTCACTCTCCATAATGACATCTGATTGACGGAGGCTGCAGACAGTGTTGCCAACTTGACGCATTTGTTGCTATATTTAGCTTTTTTCCCCCGACCCTCCCCCTAGCACCAAAATTAGTGGAAAAACTAGGGGCCAGAGATAAAACCCTTGTTTTTCACCATTTTTTCATGCACGATAGTCCTCTTTCCTTCCTTAAAAGGAGACATTGGTAGCCAAATGGACCCTTATAGATTTGTAACTCTTGAGATCATAAACGGAAACTCTCTCAAGAGTTAAATTATATTTAAACATCTGAATTACCTAATTTTCAAGAATCTACACGTTTAGAAAATGTAGAAGAATTGTTATTTTGACCAACATTTTGCCACATATTTCTCCTTAAATTAGTCAGAGAGACTAAACTCAACATCAAAATGGTTGTCTGTGGCTAAAATGCAGAATAAATAGTGGGCCCTGGTATGAAAATGAAAAAAGGAAGTGCCACTAGTGCATTTTGGATTTTGGCAGTTGGCAACACTGGCTGCAGAGTGACCTGAAGCACAGGCAGATCTACAGCCTGCTGTTGTTTGAGCCAACAGAGTAGGAACTGTTTTGAAGATCAGTGTTCTAGGACCATTTCATTCTTAGTTGTCTTATTAGGGATGAGGGTGGCATGGTTTGTTTCACCCAATGTCTGTATGTGTAGAACATGAAAAAGGTGACAGATCTACAGGGGCGCTAGCCTCGACACCCAGGCTTTCATTTTTGTTCGCGTTGCGTGAAAACGGAAAGCGTAGTGAGATCAAATCAGATCAGCTCGATCTGCCGTGTGGATCCCACGGCACCACGCCCCCCCCAAAGGCCAAAATCATCTCGGGTTAGACCAGGCTGCAGGGGCGCAAACCTTTGAATGTGTGTGCACACCTGATTCGACCGTTATTAAGTGATAATTCCCAGGATGCTGCTTATTAATTAATTAAGCAGAGTTCCTCCACCAGGCATGTTGTCTGGGAGCCGACTGACACGACTGCATTGATGAGACAAAAACCTGGAAACCCTCCCTTGTTTTGAGCCCTGTGTCAGCATGGCGACGTGCTGGAGGTTATGGTTAGGGTTAGAGGAGGTGAGTATATTGACCCAGACGACCACAATAATGTAGCCGAATGTGCGTTAAAACGGACTGCATCGTGTCGCGCTCACGGTGCAGTCAGGGGGCGTGGCTGAAGACGCTTATCGAGTCAGACGGCTGGCAGCCAACATGTTTGGTGGAGGCACTCTGCTTAATAAGCACCTACTGGGAATACTGGCTTGATTTATGGTAGAATCCACTAGTGTGCATGGGTTTGCTTATATCCAGCACGGCTACTGACCTGCAGCTGGGTGTCGCATTTGGGTTAACACACACAAACACAAACAATCACATACACACACGCACAAATATGAAAGCATGCATACTGTACACACACGCACACTTAACTTCAAATTGGGTGTGATTATTTGCACACTTAAACAGGATCATAACACCTACCTCTGTACTCCCAGGTAGAGGCTCTCTGTCAGATAAGGAAGTGAGACCCAGGCCGTTGTTGTCTTCTGGAACATAAACGCAACAACACAAAAACAGTTCTTATTAATGCACCCAATATGGAGATGAAAAGCAGCAACACATACATATGTTCATGTATGTGTATGTTCATACTGTATGTTCATGTACTATGAATGTTAACCTAACAATAGGAAGGCCACATGAAGACAAACATTGCTGCGACTGGAGATCACAACCAGAACAAGAAGTGCTCCTTATAGAGCACAGATCTCTGACAGGTCAGACGGAATGACCTGGCTGCTAGTGCTATAAAAGCACTCAGCACTGTGAAAAATGCAGCACTGTTTTTTTTTTTTGGTCCTCAAGGCAGTGTAAGGCAATGTTTCATGCCAATAACTGGTCCGGTCATATTGTAGGTAAAACATACATTGTTGTTATAGTGATAGTGCCACTATGAGAATGATTTTCTTTCGTGATTTGAGACATTTTGTTGAAAACAATCCCTGTAAAGTTTGGAAGCCAATCTCTGCCAATCAGGAATGATTGGCCGAGATTGACGCTCCCTATGGCTCTAGCAGGAAACTGCTGTGCTGGTCTCATACCCAACAACGCATGGCTCCTCCATCTATTCTACAAACTAAAGCAAACCTTTTAGTTTCGCTACAACAGAACAGATTGTCTTGCCTTACTAACTCTACTTCTGCTGTGTCTAAAACATTATACTTATTCATTTAATTTACTGAACTACAACATGAAAAGTCAGTGCAGTATATTTCAGTATCATTTTTCTTTTACCAGTAAACTATGGGGCTAACATGACTCATAACATGTGCTGTGTGTACGCGTTCCATAACCCTGGCCCCAAATGCACCCCCTGTCATTGTACAAACGTGACGTTGCTGGTAGGTAGGTAGGTACCTGTAGGTACCTGTAGGTAGGTAGGTAGGTAGGTAGGTGGGTGTATTGGGGACGGATAGTGCAAGAGTTGGGAAAGACAGTCTGTGTGTGGCTTCTATGAACTATTATGTACTTTACACTGGATCCTGGTGCAAACAGAGTCAACAGTCAATATTAGGATATTGTCCTAATCCTTTAACCCTTTCCAGTTAACTGTCTGGATTACCAAAATGTGCTACTGAACAGTACAGTAGTTTGGAAAGTTTTTTTTTTTTTAGAACATGATTGCCAACTGCATGATCACTGTAGTTCTAACTATAACTTACTTTGAAAAAAGAAAGAAAAATATATCAGAGTACTCAGGGGAGGAAGTGAAACACAACATATTTCAACCTCTCTGCCTTCAGCAGGGGAAAGGGTTTACAGTACCTAGCTATGACACTGATTGTGTCATACAGAAACTGCAATCTTTGCATTTTACAATAACCACTTCCCTCTCAACACAGACATATAAAAAGAATGTATCTATACTAGAAGTTCGGGGCGCTTCGCGCCCCGAACCTCTAGCGCCACGCGTTGGATCTGTGAGGAACTAAATATCATGAGTTTTATATCCCAATGTATGAATGAATGGACCATTGTAAGCGCTTTGAGTATACACGCTGTGCATAGAAAAGCGCTATAAAAATGCAATCCATTATTATTATTATTATTATTATTATTTTAATCAAATAATAATGCACCCATTATGTTTAAAATATGTTAATATTATATTCAAAGCATTATAAACAAATGTACTCATAAATAATAATAATAATTGTTATTATTATTATTACCCTAAAAAATAAAACATTTTATTTTTTATAGCACCCTTCATGAAATGAAATGCACCTCAAAGTGCTTTTTTATAGGCCGTATAATACATTGTTATTGCATTGAGGCATTGTGGCAGAGCGACCACAATTTGGGGTAGTTGTCCTGCCACACTATAACCATTGACACCTTTTAAATGAAGTGTGAAAAGTTACTACGGTGGGGGAGTGGTACCAGCCAGGTGCCTCAGAGGCAGTCAGATGGTAACAGTGTCAATCTCAAGTGCTAAGTGCTGACCACTGCAGGCTACATGCGTGCAAATATAATCAATTGGATCTATCATCTGGGCGTCTTTTAGCAACACATTAAGTCAAAGGTAGGAAAGAACTTTGCAGAAGCTGTGTGGTGGAAACGAACGTCAGTGTAGGCTACTAAGCACGGCCGCACCGTTCATTTTCACCGTAGTTCAGACTTGGAGACGGTACGGCGTCAGAGAGTGCTGCAGGCTGCGTGTGTGCGCACGTATTGATGATCAATCAGTGTTTTTAAGCGACTTTCTTCACGCCAATTCACGTCTCTAGATCTCCTCTGTGTCTCTCGATCGTTTCGTCTCTGTTGTTGAAATAGTTTATAAAGTGAGGTATGGCTGTGTAAGCACGCGCGTCCGCACGATTAGATGAGCAAAACCAGTGTGTTCAGTGAAGTGATCCGTTAGATCATTGGTTTACAACCCTTTTGATAGTACGAGGGTCCACTATTTATTCAGCCTTTGAGACACGGACCAGCATGTGATGACATTTTAGCCCCACAGACCCCAAACGCATGATGTCTTTTGCATTGTCCACAATACCAGACTGCCTGGATTGGGGAAACAAAACAGTCAAACATAGACAGATCCAATATAGAACGCATAGTCGAACGTGCAGTTTATTGTTAGACACAACACGTGTGGGATGCATGGGTCGAAATGAGTGGAATAGGATCGTGTTTGCAGTGGATCGTGTTTGCAGTGGAAATTGTAATACAATACTGTTAATACAGTTAACCAACTTTCGATAATTTAGCTAAGGACCACCTGGAACCCTCAGAAGTGCCACTGGTGGTCCCCGCCCGGCCGACTGGTTGAAAACCACGTGAGTTAGATGTCCCCTCCAGTCAGTGGGCAAAGGTGCTAGTGTTTTGACATGAACGCCATGATGGCATGCCTGTACATGTCTACGGAGTTGTCGCAACTCTGTCTACTGTGTGTAACACTGTGGCCATGCAAGGGCATGCAGAGTCAGAGTTGCGACATCAATGGCATGTAGAGTCACAGTTGCGACATTGGGGGGTCAGAAACTGAGCGCTCGAGCGCTGCTCATGCAGCCTGGACAGACGCGTAGTCGAACATGCAGTTTATTGTTATACAACACAACACGTGTGTGATATGCATCGGTCGAAAATGAGTGGGTAGTATTGGAATATGGACATTGGACAGCAGCGGCAGAGGCTGGACGATGGTAGCTTTGACTGCTAGCAGGGTGTAACCCATGTCGTTCTGCAAAGCTGGATTTCCGTCCCAGTTCGTAAATACGTCCGCTGTCTTCAATGGTGATGGAAGTTCTTCTGTCGACCGGACCGTTCGCTGCAATGGTGTGGATGTAGATGTCGTAACAACGTGTATGTCGTAACTGTGTCTATAGCGTAAGGCAGTGGTTGAGGCCAGGGGAGGGGGCGTGTGTACTGGAAAGGTTGCGACATTGAGGGGTGAGAAAGTGACATCTCGAACGCAAACAATAAAATAAAAATATAACCGATGACATACGAGCAATGGCAGTTTGATGTGGCAACGCTACAGATCAGTATGTGTGTGGTGGCTCTGTTTGTTTTCGAATGTTCTCGCTCATACTCTGTCAAACCGCAACACAAAGTTTAGGGGGTCAAATATGTTTCCCAAAACTCCTGTGAAAGTATTTTCGAGCTTCGGGGGCCTAGTGGCGAAATGTGTAAGTGCAGTATGTTAATGGCGGCGGACGCAACAGAGTTGGACGGACGTTCATGACTCTCACGTGCGTCAGCCAGGACCAGCTGTGTCAGTTAGTGTTTCCGTGTGCATGAGAACGCCACTGAGCAACTTGTATTGGAATGTATAGCAAGGGGCGGGGCTATGGCCACAGTTCACTCTCTAGCCTCGAGTGCTTTATATCCAGATTGTCTATGTAAGGTAGATAAGAGTTGCAAAGTCCATGGTGACAAGGGAGATTAAAGGAGAATTCCACACCAAAACACATCGGGCACCAATCTACCTTGACCCGCAAGGGTCCATTTGGTTTCATTTTTACACTCTCAAAGAGTTACATCTGGTTAGCCAACCTTCCATCATTTAGTCTGGGGACCACCTGGAATCCTCTCAGGGACCACCGGTGGTCCCCGGACCACCTGTTGAAAACCCCTGCTGCAGTGTGTGGTTTGATGGGATGTATGTAAAGACAAAGTTTGGAGCTACTAAAATGCCCACAGTAGAATAAGGACAACCTGCGGCCAAGCAAACTGTATTGTAGGGAGGCGAACCTCGGGATGAAATGTAGAGCAGGGGGAATCTACAGTATGTCAAAAAATCAAGGGCAATACAGTATGTATGACAGCACAGGGATCAAGGTAGATGGATGCCCAATGTGCTTTTGGTGTGGAATTCTCCTTTAAAATAAACAAATACAAAGATACAGAGAAGAGCAGACAAAACAGTATCAATCATTCAGACGCAGATAACAAACACACACACACACACACACACACACACACGCACACGCACACGCACACGCACACGCACACACACACACACACACACACACCTAAATAATACAAAACCACAAAGCATTCCCTCCTCCTCCTCTCCTCCCTGGCAGGCCCAGGAATGTGTTCATGACACTCTCTGTGTCTCTATCTCTCTGCCCCTCTCTCTCTGTCTCTCTCTGCCCCTCTCTGCCCTCACTCTCTGCCTATCTCTCTCCCTCTCTCTGCTCATTGCCCTCCGTTGTGTTGTGTGTGAATGTAGTGAGAAGCCACAGTGCTTCCTGTGGGGGAGGCTGCATGGGAGCTGGAACGATGTGCACATGAATAGCGTTGCTCAGTGAGGGGGGAGGGGGAGGGGTCAAGGACCGGGGCCACTTAGATCTGCTGCTTCAGAAGATCTTTTTTTTTGCGTTCACATACAAATGATTATGCGCTGCATGGATGAGTCATGATACTGTACCAGCCTCCGTCCTATCAGACCCTAACATGTCTGTCATCATTAAACACTAGAACCATAAAACTCTCAGAACTACTAAAATTCTCTTAACCCGTTTGGACTGCATGAGGCTGATTCTAAATTCAGTGATGCTTGAACTTTTTCAAGTCAAGGACCGCCGGCATTATCTGTATTTACTGTACTTGTGTGAGCAGAGTGAGCGTAAGCTGGTCGTCCCTCGCAGTATTCTGATTGGCAGATTTAGGTGATGATGTAATTAAGACTAGGCTTATATTTTTACTCTCTTTGCCCTTTTCAACTCTTAAAAAAAAAGTTACAATCGTTAAAATGGTCAGCTCACAACGTGTCAATATATTGGCACGTTGAACTATTCCAAAAGGTTTTTCAAAATAGTAAAAAAGGCCAAAGAAGTCATAATGTCATACTGTAGGTATTATTTCCTGAAGGAGATTCTGCAAGAATAGAATATTAAATAGAATATTAAAGAGGGAGAATTTTTAAAATAAGTGTAGGATAAGGATTTGAACTTAGTGCTGCGCTATGAGCTTGTATATCTGCTATTTACTTGCCGATTGCTGATCTACTTTTCAGTAGCTACAGTACAGCATAACA